>OX442428.1:6880166-7119916 GCA_949361645.1 Spongilla lacustris
CATACCCATCCATATAGTGAAAATAATACCAGTATAACAACTATGAAAATATATCGTCGCATGCACGTACACATTTACGTTCATTTAGATCATGATAGGAAACTACAAACACAATGTAAAGTAATGTATACACAATGCTACATGTAAATTTATGTAAGTTTATAAACTAAATTTCAGTTCCTAAAATTCTTATAAGTTCCACTGGTTTTAGTTCTCTTTCTGCAGAAAATGACATCATGTTAAATACATGTACAATGTATCATGTTAAATACAGGTACAATGTATCATGAAAATGTAGCAACATTTATCATGTAGATAGAGAAAATTACTACCAACACCCATGAATTCATTTTATGTCAGTACTTACCAAATACTTCAAATTGAAATAAGAATCCTTCCCTTTCTTTCATTAATCCTCCTACATGCAGGATAAGTGGGGGCCTCAGTAGCATCAGTATTGATATCATTAAGAAGTCCAATTACACGTCCATCATACTTCACTGACACGATGCATCCATCTTTTAGTCTCCATAGATGGTCAGGAGTAACAGAAGAAGCTACTTGTACATCTGTGATACAAGCAGTAACTACTTTATCATTTGCAAGCAGAGACAATGATGAGGCTTGCATCACATGTGCTGTCCAAGTAGAGCTTGCAGTGCCATAGTTGGTGAGGTACCTGTGGGTCTTGCTTTGGACTGCAGACCAGCACATTGTTGGCATTTATAGATAGCAATAAGCCAGTCTTCATGTGCTTAATATTACATGTACATGTCTACATGTACAGTACATGAGAAAGGAAGAAAATATGATTCCAACATATCTAGTGCAGCATTTGTAAATAATGACTACACATACGCGCTCCCAAATTCTTATTAAGGAACAGAAAATTCATACTTTTACATATCGGCATTTTATTTTTGCAATAACAATCTTTGTCATAAATGATTAAGGGTTAAGCACAGCTATATACATATACTGCAATATATACATATACATGCAAGATCATATTTCTAAAGAGTGGGAACTGAAAAAAAAACATTGCAACAGATTCAGCCTTGTTTTTGCAACAATGAAATTTTGGATGTGAAGTTGCCCTTTATGACCCTATTGCTATTGCCTACATAATAAAGACTGCTCCTAGTGTAAAAATGCATGCAGATGCTATATGTCCCGTACATTTAATTGGTTTGCTTCACATAGAGAAATCTAATTACATTTCTCAGTATTATAATTATAATATGCTAAATATCAAAGCTGCCAATAGCTGTGTTTATACAATTGAACTTGTAGTTTCTATAATAGACACTGAAATCATAATATGCATTATATATGTAACAGAGTAATCTTATACATCACATAAAGCACAGTTGCAGCATTGCAAATGAAAATTTATTGCTGAGTACTAGAATATGCTTTTGAAAATCATATATTTCTGGCAATATCTCAATTGAAAACCTGGTATACATATGTAGATCAAATGAATGATTAGCAATGAAATACACTGAATGTACATGTAATTCTTAACCTAAGAAGAAACACAAATACACAACCAAATTGCATACCGTATTATTGAATTTCAAAGATTTGATCACTTTTGGATTATCTTTGTCACCACAACACAGTAGGTTATGGTCGCTAATACACATCACTTTTGATGTTCTTTTGGAAATAATATAATGGTCTTTCATCACCCTTTGGTCATCATCACTGATCATCCATTGGTCACTGATCATCCATTGGTCACCATCACTGATCATCCATTGGTCACCATCACTTATATCACAAAGTACTACTTGCGATGATCCATCTTCACACACTGCATCATCACATTTTAGGGCCTTTCCATGGCTCACTGAAATGATTACAAAGCTTCCATCATCTTCCTCCTTGCGATAGAACCATTGTTGTTCACTAGTGGGTGGTCCCTCTCTTAGAGCAATGTAGTTGATATTCTGCACTTCAAATATTCCATAATCACATTCAATGAGAATGATCTGAAATGCAATAACAGAACACTTGAAAATTAGTTCACACAACACTTCCAGATTAAAATTATATAACATTATATACAAAAGGGAATTAAAATTGGGACTTAAAAACTGGTTAAAAATTTTCAAAATCTGTAAATTACCCTATGTTAACCAACTAGCCAATTTTTGCCCCTCAGTACATGTATATATATGCATTTATATACATTTGGGACAGGAAATCTTGAAAGAAGAAATATCTATGGATGAAAATGAGTATGACGATTTTCCTGGAGTCACACACATACATGTATATATTCTGTATTTGTACTTGTACATACATGTATATATACCCCTCTAAAAAGAGACATGTATGTAACCTTGGCTGCATTTGATCTACAAAACTGCTAACCTCACTTGATGTGTAATCATACATGTATGGCAATGATGAAAGGCATAATTTCGGTTCCCTAGCATAATAAATAATCGATAAATTGAATTAATTGACAAGCCACTCTTACTGTGGAGGTGGCAAGAGTTCATGTAATGAGGATAATTCCACAGCAGGTATAGAATATTTAGTGCTCCTTATGTAGCACAAGATGATCAACAAGATGGTCACCATGGTGACTGCCAATATGAAAGGCACACCAACTCCAATTCCAACTCCAACACCTACAGGAACTGTAGAGATAATTTGAAAAGGTAAAGTAACAAGATATCATTGATTTAATTAATACAGAGACATCCTAGTTCTATTAAACTGGCTCTGTGGCAAGCCTGCTGCTTTTAATCTCACTGTGACCTCTCCACTAAACATTTCTACTGTCTATAAGTGTCACAGCTGGATCACTCTGCAGTTGCAGAGCTTAGGAAGCACTCTGTAAAAGATGCAAAACGCTCTAAGTACATGAAGGGGGGGGGGGGGGGGGGGGGGGGACCTTGGCAGCAGAGTCCAATGGAGCATGGGGAACAAGCCGGTCTCTTGCCATGCCACCAGACGTGGTGGTCAGCAGCCTACATGTATACAGTCACCTCAACATGACTCTGGTAAGCTGCAATGCAAGGGCTCTCTTCATGGAGCCTCTTCTTGAGGAAGCAGAACTTTAGTGTGTTACAGCCTGCTTATATGTGTATTCTTATATGCATTTAATGACTAGTACATGTACATGCCTTTGACAACCTTATACTAGCTGGGAACACAATTTTTAAAAAGCCCTACATATACATTGTACATGTACATGTACTATGAATCCAGCACCTTGGTTCTATTTATAGCCAAAATCAAAACTTATGCGACCTACATGTACTTTTTATATTCAAGTCCTACATTCCACTGAGCAAAGCTCTTCATATCAAGCAATTTATCCCATTACAATGAATAGATATATAACGATAGCAGGCCAACTAGACTACTTTATATACTGGAATATTTGTTCAAGTGCAGCTAAAATCATACTTTTTTGTTTCCTTTTATTTAGCCACTTTCTTGCTATTACCCAAACCCTGTGAATTGAGAAGTCATGCCTATAATATCTTGAAACCAATATCCATGTATCATGTAAGTATCCATTCATAACTGCCTCCAGTTTCTTCACACACAGTTCTAAGTGGCCACAGAAATTGTAGACAAAAAAGTCATTTATGTACCTCTCGAAATATTTAAAACATTGCATAATGCTAAAATCTATTTGACAACCCTTGACCTTTGAAAACTTAATACTAGATGGTAACTCAATATTATTTAATGCAATACATCATGGCTTAGTTTCCTTTCCACTGCTTTGATTTACAAGTGGCCACCTTTCAACAAGCACATCCATGACTTCAACACACCTTTTTGACCACATTCCCGAGCAGGAGGCAGGTACTTTATCGAAGGGCCGCCCTTTGTATCACCTAACACTTATAGTATGAAACTGTAGCCACACCTATTTTGGCAGCAGTACAAACATGCTAAGTTTGTGTTAAAGGTTTGTGTGTAGGTTATCTATATGGCTTGCTTGTACTTGAAAGACAAACATGTATAAAGGTTGCTATACCTATCAATGGGGTGAAATTTAAGTTAGCATATGATTATACACTGTTATTTATTTGATAGAAGCCACTTGCCAGGTTTTCTGTTCCTACCACCTGCTAAATTCCCAAGGTGGTACAAAGCACCCTTTTCCTGAGAGAATGAAAAGGTTTCCTGATGTCCCTTACAAGTGTTTGATGCTTTTGTGCAAAACAGACTTGTGGAAGACTGGTGATTGTTGTGGCATCAACTACCATGCTACTGTGGTTATTTTACAGTAAGGGGTATGGAGTCAGGACTTCATAAAGTGGTCCTTTAGTTTCATTTGTTATGATACCTTATCAATGCTATTGCTTTGTCCTAATATACACATGTATGATGTGCATGAAATGGTGTCACCCTTCTTTGTTTGCTTGGCCTACACATAACTGCAATTCTCTTTAGCATGCACTGTCAACAGTTTTACGTGTAGAAAACTTTATCTTTTGAACATCCGCATGCACGTGCATATTTAGGGACAATGCACCCACCCCCCTCCTTTTTCTGGCAGTCAGATTTGCTTATAACTATCACTGAAGTCGAGATGCTCAGAAATAGATAAATGCCTATAAGGCAACCTCCTGGCTCTTAACAACCCCCCCCCCCCCCCCCTACCCCCCCGAACCTCATGTGCATGTATATAACATAACAACTTGCTTGCCTTCCCCCTCCATCCTATATGTGCCCCTCCCCCTCCCCCCTCCATTCCACCCCCTCCCCCTCCATCCTACCCCCTTCCCCTCCATCCCACCCCCTCCCCTTGGTGTAAACATACTGCTGACATGTACAAGTGATTTCATACACAATGTCTTACCTGCATTATTCAGTGGTGGATGCTGGGGTGATGCACTGTTGCCCAATGCTATAATAGGACAATGAATGATACATAAATAAAAAACAACCTACATGTATATGTATTCTCAATCAAATCTGTGCAACATTAGCATGCAGTCTTTTCTCATAACACAGGTATAAATGTATGAAATCATTATTATAAAATGATTCATGTATGGTACATGTAAATCACATGCAACATCAGATACATAGGTATTGGCATACTTGTAAACATGAATACAGTGTGTACACTTAGAAGCACAATTATAATGTGCCAGCCATAAGTAGCCCACCTGTAGTCACTTTCATCACAACCTCTCCACTGTTCCCTGCACAGTTGATGGCCACCACCCTCACTGAGTAGGTGGTGTTTGGTTGCAGTCCTGGAATATTCTGCACAATGCTTCCATTTAATGTATTAATGACGACTTGTATGCCACCAGGGTCCACTGTGATGTCATAACTGGAGGGGAGGCCCCCATTGGTACCAGGGGTGCAGGACACAACAAGACCACCATCTGCCATGCTCACATTTACTGCACATGAGGCAAGACCTGGAGGGGCTGTGTGAGTGGGTAACAGTTTTTCAGTAATGTATGAGATGCATTCATAAAGCAACGTTATATAAACACTGCACATACATATTACTAATACATAAACAACACAAGATATGATTGCAGCAAATAATGTACATGTACCATGGCTCTAGCAGCCAGAGGGGATAGGTGGGATCGGTCGACCCCCCCCCCTCCCCCCCACAATAATTTTTTAATAATTTGCATCAGTCCCGAAGCTGACAGCGCTATTGATTTTAGTATAGAGCAGTGGCACTCACATTTGGTCCATTGTGTGAGGGCACCCCCCCATCCCCCCACCCCCCTTTAGTATTTGGCCAAATGGTGAGGGGGACCCTACTGACATGTATCAGGGTTCATTATGAAAACATGTACATAGTTTGTGCAACTGTATCCAGCTCCATAATGGGGGACATAACAATACAATTAACAGACAGAACAAATCAATATTTAGCTAGACTGCTGTACACAAAACTCAGATATGAAGTGATAATTTAAAAATGAAATTGAAAGTTTAAGTTACATATGCAATGCAATTCAATGATAATTAATACAATATTACATCCAGTATACGTCTGCATACTCTAAACTTATATATGTACATGTACATGCATGTATGCCGGTGTATATACATGTAGATTCATTATGCACCACATTGGCTATAGTTATGAGGAGTAATTATCAATGTACAACACTGTATGAATTATACCTCTAAGCTAACATAACAGGATGCAAGACGTTGGTCTTGTAAACATGCAGAGCAACAGCCTGCATGTAGTCCTCTGAAAAATGACCAAAGCTACTAAGCCTCATCTACTAACCACTCATACCCGCAGACAACTTTGGTCTTTATTCAGAGGACTACATGCTGTTGCTCTGCTTCCAAGAGAAATTGCAGTCTTAGCATAGAAGATAAGTGCAAATACTTCATACAAAATAATTACTCCTCATAACTATTAGCCAATGTGGTGCATATACATGTATGAGTTTAGTGTAACACAACACAGACATGACTGGACTCCCTATAATTATGTGCAAAGTGACCAATTTTTTACAGGCAACTTACACAATACATTCACTGCAACACTTCCAATAAAGTCTTGATCACTATTATCACTGTTGTTGCAACTTATTGATGTTCCATTCAGGTCAGATGTGATCTTCACAGATAGAATGGATGTGGTACTGCACTGGCTACCATCAGCAGAGGGAACCTTTTCCACCACAAATGGGCCACAAGGTGGTGGGTTTGGAATGGTGCAAACAACATGAGAGACTATTAGATCAGTTTTGTTTCCTCCACATTGCACAGTCCAGCGTGTGAATGAACGTGTTGCAGGCACACTGCATGTGTAGTTAACAACAGTGTTGGGGCAGAGTGGTTTGGAGCAAATAGGACCATCTTGACATGTGAGCTGGCCCCCTGCAACTGAGAGATCCGGCAATGTATCAACCAACTTACATATTATAGCATCTGTTCACATTATATGCAACAACAGAGTTGCAATTACATGTAATTTTGGATATACAACTATTTGCAATACATTCAAACATGACTATGTGCTATATTTGGGCATGTTATGATAACACGCTGAAGATTTAATTGTTGCTGATTACATGTATGTGGGCATTCTTACTTCTGCATTACTCAAGTCACTATCAAATCATGCACAACCATCTACATTGAAAATGCATGCATGCAATGAACATGTACATTGTAAGTGTACATGTACATGTATACACCTTTATATGTACATGAGCTGTTAACATTGCTACATTTTGAGGGGTGTTGAGAGAATGCTCACAATTATATATCAGAACTCACATTGTATCATAATTACATACAGACCAATCCACATCAGCATCATTCTAAACAGAGAATGAAGACGAGAAATATTGAAATTTTGTAATAGCATTACACAAGTAAATACATAAACGTATTGCCCTCCATTTTACTACATGCATGTAAGCAATGGTATATGTAAACATGTGACCTTCAGTGGCATGCTTTCCTGTGCGCACTATTTCCTGGACTACTTTGCTAACGAAACGTGCAATTATGTCAGAGGAATTGAACCTGTCAAATCTAGGCAGAAGATTCAAGGTAAGGAAACCCTGTATGATAGGAAAAGGAAATTTGAACAAATATGTGACAGTACTACTGAAACTTCCATCTACTACATGTACATGTACACTCATTCACTTTTAAGAACCACAAAGTCCAATTCTAGAAGGCATTGTAAAAGTACACCTTCATAATTGTGTATTGTATGACAACATACACATTTATATATACATATTTTCAAAATCGATGAATGCCTATTAATCGGGGTCCCTTCATCACTACATGTACGGGCTGCTCAGTGCATGCTTTTATTCACACATACACACCACATGAATCTCTGCACGTCTGATGTAGCTTATTTGGAGGTGTGGGATCATGTATTATGCAATAAAAACAAGGTCGTGGGGGAAAAGCCCGCAAAACAGAGGGGAGCATTGTAGGCATCAATCACCATACACGTACATGTAAATGTAGTGAGGTCGCAGCCTCATCAGTGTGCACTGTGCAGCACTGATAAGGCTAACTGTAGCTTGGCTTGATGTTAGACCTGTTGTGGTAACAATTGCTACATGGACCTTTTAACATTACATGTGTAATTGATATCCAAATAAATGTACATGTAATTCGCTATGTTTGACGGGTATAAACATCTTTAGCTGCAAAGTGACACGAAATACCACCGTCTACATGTATCTATGATTAAGAAATTATAATCATTTTTAAAAAGCGAAAAATTGTGTGTGCATGTGTGTGCATACATGTGTGTTGGTGTGTATATACATGCGTGTTTGTGTGCAGCATGGTGTCCTAGGTGGTCTAGCTGGTGTTCAGGACAGTATGGACAGCAAGAACCTAAAGTTGTGTCCATTCCAAGCCACCACTTCAATGCAATGTGTATATGTGTGCGTGTGTGTGCATGTGTGTTTGTGTGTTTGTGTATAACTATAAGCATGCAGCTGTGTTTGTGTGAGATTGTGCGCTAGCAGAAATAATATATATTATCTCTGGTGCTAGCAGCTACGTGTAACTGAGCAAGCTTACAGCACAGATCACGTGCAATCATCTATGGCCTTTAGCTTAGTACACAATATCGCCGCCGATTGTATATATGTACTAGTACTTGCCCTTCTCGGATCAAGCCTCGCAGTAAGCTAGTATTCTCACAAGGTTACTCCCTGGGTCCTGGCCTCCCTTTAGGTAAAGCGTGGTGCAAACCTTATAGAAGTGAAGTAGATGCTCTTCCTGCTGTACACTTTCAAACAGCGGCCGGCCGACCACTTCTTTGAGTCGCACCGTCGCGTATACGTGTTTACGCGAGGGTGTGGCTACACCAATTAACTAACCTTCTGTAGCAATTTTAGGGCAATGGAGATGCCTGACTGCTATTATGGTAAGGTTTTATTATACTGATTTTTAACTTCCTACGACATTAAAATGTTGTAAGATCATAACATGGTTGTTTGTTTGGCCAGGCTGAGATCAAGAAGTTGCTGAAGCGCAGTCTCTATTGAAGGTGATGAGAATAAAGAGGTGCAAGCATAACTGGGTCAATCTGTTTTGTCAATATCACATATCATTTTGCTCCGTGACTTTGGTCATGTTTTTGGCAACGACAATTAAAACCTCTCATTTAACCTCTTTTCTTTATATTTAAATGCTGTATCTTATACTTTAAAAAAAAAAAAAAAGCATTTGCAATTGAGTACATTCATGACATCTATCAATATAAATTAATCTTGTAGCTCCTCCCCTTTCCTACTATCCAAGTCAATGGATTGGATGACATAAGTCTCTCCAGTCTGTGGAGCTATGGTGTGATGGTTGCTAGTGGTGTCAGTGAAAGAAGTGTCTTGTGCCTTGCAGAGGTTATCATGTCGGTCAGGCTGTACAGAGTAAAGAAAATTGTACTTTAAAAATTTCCAATACAAACATGCAGACTAGTATGCAGCGCAATTTTGATTTCGAATGACTGGATACATTAGCAGGCCTTGATCTTATTAGATGTGCTCACCTCATTCTTAGTTACCCTTTTCTTGTCTGGTACAGTATAGTGGTCACCCTTTGGAGCTTCAATGCGAACTATAGTAGAGGGGTCTTGTCCCTGCTGTGAAGATATGGATTACAGCTAGCACCAACCCTCTACACCCCTCATCCCTAGACCATCATACCTTCTTCTTGCTCAGGTCAGGAAGTGAGTAAGTCACATTGGTAATGTTGACAGGTGTAGAATGGTCCTGTAGGGGCTGCTGATGAACCTCCCCTGACTTGATACAAGGCTTCTTGGAAGGTAGACACACTGTCTCATACACTCCACTGGACACAAAGGTCTCTATCACTGGCTGCTGATTCAACAGCTCCACACTGCTGAGGGTGAGAACAGTGGCTTTGAACAACAGTGTGCTCACATAATGTCTACAACACCATCAGACCATGATCCTCTGTGTTATATTGCATTCGCTAATTAATCTTTGAATGTCATTAACTATATATAAGCATGGGCATCCCGGGGGGGGGGAGGGAGGAGGGGGCCTTCTCGGCTGAATGGCACACACACCCACACACCATCTAATAAAAGTTAAATAAATCAGTATTACGAACAGGTGAGCCTCCCCCACCCCCCCCCCCCCCTCCCACTGGTTGAATCGGCTGAAAACGGCCTGCAGTCATATTTGGCTATCAAATGGCACCTCCTTAACCTAATCCTGCCCCTCTCTCCCCCCCCCCCCCCCCCCCCCAGTCCAGAAATGCTGGGGGTTCCCATGATAATAGAAGTTATAACTGATTTGTAGCACAAAACTTAACATGCAGCACATGTGCATGTATTATACAAGGATGAAAATGTATTATACAAGGATGAAAATGGTATCTGGCCACAGAAAATCAGTGTTGAAATGAGAGATTTACCAAATAAGACCCCATGCACATGCAATCCTGATAAAAAAAACCAAACATATGAAGTGCATCAAAATAGGATAAATCAAATGAATCATGTGTACCTTTCTCGATGACTAAGATTGTAAGGATTTTTATCATCTGTGTAATGTTCATTGATGTCAACTGTTTTGATAACAGGAAGATAAAAATAAATAAATAAAAACATTACATGAATTAGTGATTTCTTGATTTATCAAAGCAATAACACATGTACCTGAGCAATGCTTAGAATTTGATCTGCGGTATATGCCAATCACAACCACAACCACAGCTACCATGGCTACCACCACTGCCACCACTAATGCCACCACTATACCACCTGGAGGAAGGATACACACATCAGTGCTCAGCAAATTTAGGCCAAGAAGGTACATTAATCTGGTGTAAGCACAATAACCGTGTCCCCTGCTCCAACTCACTGATCAATGCAGGGGAAGTTATCTTGCTGGAGTTAGCAGCAATGGAGGTAGAAACATTGTGTGTTGCATCATCTGATGAATGGGAAGGCATGTGATTGCAGCATCCACTGCAACATACCCTTAATAATAATAAACCTTACAGCAGTAGAGCAGTTCATAACCAATAGAGGTGTCAACATCTCCGCTCTCAGCTGAACACGAATACACACCTCCGTCATCTGGTTGTGCATTGGTGATGGTCAGTGTGTTAGCAGTCGTATTCATGTGCACATCAATAATGATGGAGGCATTGTCCTTAAAGAAGTGCACAGTTGGAATGGGATATCCATAGACCTCACAGACCAACTGGACACTCCCCCCAGCCTTCAGACATACTGGAACACTCAGGCCAAGGACACGTGGTGGGACTGGGGAGGAGAGAATTCAAGTGGGATACAGATAAGATATAGGGAGTGCAATACCTGGAGGTGTGACAAAGATGGCCGAGGTGTTCACAACGCCTGCCTTGCCATAGAAGGAGGCTAGGTAGAATCCTTGAGTTGTGAAGTTAACAGAGGAGATGGTGAGAGAGGCATTGTAGGTGATGGGAACAGTTGAGACATCAGAGACAGAGATGTTGGAGATGAGGTAAAGATCACTGGACATCACCAGAGAGCCATTCATGTACCACTGGACGTAGTCAGGAGGAGGGTATGACATCACCTGTACTGTCAGAGTGGTACTACTCTCTCCATTCACCACTAACACAGAGTCCTTAATAGGTATGGAAACTAGTTCTGTATAAAGAGAATAAATTAGTTCTGTTTCAAGATGTACATACTTTTTTTAATTATAATTATGTATAATATAATTATAATTATATATATATGCTCACTTGGTTCTCTGACCACCACTCTCCACTGCCTCCACACTGAGCTGGTTCCATTGGACACTGAACATTGGTACATGCCCGAGTCCCCCTCCAACAGGCCATATATGGTCATGGTGAACCCACTGATTTCCATATGTGGACCAGGGGACACCTCCTCCCCATTCCTGTACCATCTCTTCCCAAGGTCCACTCCAATAGCTTCGCAGGTGAAGGAGACATTGTCACCTACAAAGCAGTCCAAACTGTCCCCAGGACTTGAGGTCACCACCAGGTTGGCCCTTGCTGGTCAGAGGGACAAAGTGGTTAGCTGTATATGAGATTGTTATCACGTACCAAGAACTGTTAGGGTGGCAAAATATTGGACTACTTCTGGTGTGCCAAATGCACGGCATCTCACAACTGTTCCACTGTCGATTTTGGACACTGGACCAGGCAGTATTCCGACTACAGTGCTCTGTTTGTTTAGCCCTCCCTGTAGCAGTGACCCTGGACATTGGTATGTGACCACATAGTCCACTGTTATAGGGCTGCTGCTGGCAGCTGCTACCAGTGAGAACTGCACATTTGTATCTCCATCGTAAACAGTAACATTTTGTAATGGTTTGTAAATAATCAATCCACCACTGTAAGAGGCTTAACAAAAAAAGGGGACACTTGTCAGAACAATAGAATGTTTGCACAGCACTTACCAGATGTATTAAATCTGTAGCGTGTTGGACTGTCCATTGCTAAAAATCCAAAGACATTGGTAATCCGACAGTGGAACACTCTCTGTGCAACTGTCATATCAATGTTAATGATAACAAGGTACCGTCCACCCTCCAGGTAGAGGTATTTGGTCCCATTATTGTGCACAGTCTGGTTGAGGTCATCCACCCAGATTATTGAAGGTGGAGGGTTGGACCCTGATATGTTGCAGTACAATGCTACAGTGTCCCTGTCTGCTGGAATTGAACGGATGTTGACATAGTTAGTGATGTCTCCTCCATTCAAAAAGCCATCAAAGACTGCAGAATTTAAGTGATATTATCTTGAACATAGACTACAGCCTAAAAATGTTCTGAAAAACTCACATGCATAGTAGACAGTGGCTGTTCTGCTTCTGATGGTACCAAATTGATCACTGGTAGCCCTACAGTGGTAGGGGATGCCCCCTCTGGAAGCATCCACCCCCTCTACCACAGTGGGTATGACCAGTGAGCCATTGAGCGCATAGCCATCAGGGACTAAGGCTGGAGGGTCCCCTCTGTACCACGTGATGGTAGGGGAGGGGTCACCTTGGGCAGAGCAGTTCAACACCAAGCTAGTCTGGTAGAGTACGATGTCACCAGGCTCAGTGGTAAAGTATGGAGGATGACCAGGTGAAGCGGAGGCTAGTTGATTGTATCATATTTGAAAGAAAAAAAAAGGCTCGTTAATGCTGACATTGTTGACTCTTAGTGCATTTTCGTAATCAATTTTAAGCAACAGTAAATAAGAATGGGAAAAAAACGATAGTGCGTGCACACGCAGCAACAACAAACGTACCACAACGCTTATACATTGGCGCATGAAGTATAAAAACAAACGTTTTCCGTGTAAAATCGTATGGCTATGTTGGGTAACTGATCAGCCGAAAGCGCCCGTCAGAAAATATAGAATTCACGCGCAACATGCATATGTAGTATGGCGTCGGCTCCACGCGCTATTTGCGATGTGCGCATGCACGTCGCGTATAAAATTACTTACCTTGCACAGCCAACATCAACACCAACACTACTTGCGGCGCCATATACACCGGTATTCGAGCTGCAAAATGATCATACGACCGTAATGTATAAAAATTTAAATTATTAACGTAACATGCATGGGGCATACATGTACGCGTGCCTAGCTCAATGCACAGGATTGTACGTCACTTTGACATACGAAAATGATTTTTTTTTTACACATATCAGCAACGTTAACGTATTTATGCAGTAAACTAGCGATAGCTATAAAACTTTGGCACTCTACGTAATCTCAAAAAGCCTGCAAATGTATGAATAGATTTTACAAGCGGCTACCTTGTGAACAGTTTCCTCGCTTCTAGTTGGTTCTCCTTTCCCTACTCCAGTATTAATTTTAATTTTGAATGTATTGCAAGTGCAAGTTGTGGACCTTTAAAAGCCAAAACAGCACAGTGTCTAGGGTATACAAGCGTTCACGTGCTGCCAAAAGATGAGTATGTATCAATAAGATGTGGTCCAAGCTATTCTTTTCAGAGAATAATATACGAAATGGAAGAGATTAACAGACATCGCAGAAGAAATATTAGTAATACTATAATAATGAAACTATATATTGATTCAAATCAAAACAACTCCAACATACAAGGCTTAAACCGGCAGATCTTCAATACTGAGGCACCTAAATTAACCAGCAATGGTTATGCTGCATGGAATATGAGGTGCTTTAATATATACATATAGGTACATGCATGCATGCATAATTTCACAAATCCAGCAATTTTGGCAGGAATTGGCAGGATGCAGTAACATGCCATATCCATCTTACTTCCATCCTTCCTTGAGGCACAAACATTGCATGGGGAAAATCAGCCCAATCTGGTGTACAGTAGAGATACTCCGGGCCTAACTATGGTTGTGTTACCAAGTGATCAGAACTATTGCATTAAATATAATAAGTACTAAACACGAATGTATGGCCGGTATAAACTGCGTTTTGATTTTTAAAAATAAAATTTGGTTGGATTGTCAATTTGCGCTGAGTCTCATAAAATGATGTTATAGGACATCTAAACTTTAGGAGACAAAACAGGAGTAGTGCATTGTAATGTGCAGCAAGTCTCACTTCAAGTGGAATGCACTTCTGGCAAGTTGTATCTGTTGTCACAGACCCATGCCCATGCAGATTTCCTTTGAGGGCCTTGCCCCTCTGGCTATCTGATCCCTCGTGTTGCTACTGATCAATGGACCTACTTCCTTTGAGCAGACCCGACCTGGCTTAGGTACAAACCACCAACTAGAGCTTTTCTTCGTAAACAGAAGCCTGTCATGTGTTTGGCAATGTCAACGTCTACCCCTCTCCAACGCTAACGAGTAAAAATGTCCCACTCATAAAAACTAAATGCTCATAGGATAAACTAGAATTGTCAGTGAGTTGGGTCAAACGTGCGCGTAATGTAAATTCGAATTCTTGTATTCATATGCACCTATAGCTAAAACCTACTCGAGAGAAGATATTTCTACCCATTTACCCTCTCACATGCAAAGCAGAAGTTTGCAATTCATTAATTTCAATACTGCTAGTTAACTAACTTCAAACCGCATATATATATATGCGCATGTTGATACATGTACATGTATAGACGCGCGCAGCTTATAAACTACAAAGCTACAAATACCATACATACACATATCCGCTATTCATAATATGGAAGACTAAAAGGTGCAAGAACTCCAACGCAGTTTTATATTATACCTATTCGTTTAGCAGGGACATTTTGCCATTAGTGCTGACTACAATCATTTATGCGACGTTTTTATTCCAGTTATAGGCCAGAGAATAATATTTAGCTGGCCTGTCATGTACAACCTACTTAGTCTTAGGTGATACGAGTAAAAAGTGGATTTTGTGAAGGATATTATCATAAAGGTGGCACGCAATGTTGAAGCCGGGATGTACATGTACCTGTATGCGAACTGCATAGTTAATTAGATTGCCTGTAAGCGCATGGGCACATATGTGCTGCATAGGGTAAATACTAAGTAACCATCACGTGATCTCTAGCTGTAATTTTGGTTGCAACGTGTTGCAAATACGCTTCAGTTAACAACAACTTGTACTTTTAAGTTTCATCAGGTTGCAATTTTTTCTTGTGTTTCAGCTATTGAACAACTTGTGATGTGTACCAGAGAATGAACCGGACGATTAACCAGTGGCACCTGAGATGCACCAAATCTCTGTTAAAATTCCATTTATTTGGCCCAGTTAGACTAGCAAGTGATAATAGTGCTTTTCCTAATTTATAAGGATTTCAATACCCAATCTTACAGGTCAAAACTGTTTCGATATCCAGAGAAGAACTCCACTGATAAGATAAACTGACCCAGTTTTAATGGTCTGATTGTTACTGCATGGGATACATTGGGTCACCATAGCAACAGCAGTTTATGACATCTGAATCAAATATGAAGTTGACAAGCTCTTTGAGAATAAGATTGTATATCTGAGCTCAGACAACTGTGGTGTACATGTACTTCACAACTGACGAGGCTCTACAAAGTACATATAATATTCACAAGCATTGGCAATAGCAAATAGAAGCATTTTTTAAATGCTGCCTTGATCATATGTTAATGCTCATATTGGTTGCTCTGTTAAAAGTTACCACAGTATCACATGGAGGTATTGAGAAACCCATGCAAGGCTACAAGCTGCAGCTGGAGTAGGGCTTGTGCCTCTTTACTATTATGAAATGAAGCACCATAATATTGATTTTAAAACTTAACGAAATGCTAATGACCTTTGGACATGTATATTGCCCAATAGAAGTATCTGTATCATTCTAAATACTGATCAAAAAAATATCATGCTAGATATACTTCTACATGTATAGTAATAATAATACATGTGTATTCCATAAAATTTTGTAGCTCAATGCATAAAAAATAATATCACTAACCACTGTGAAATCCTTGCAGAATTTCTTACTTGAATATTGCACAAACTTGGTGATAATCATAGCATATTATCATCACTAACTGAATTTACATAATTCCGTATGCCTTTTTCTTTCAATGTATGATATGGAGATTAACGAAAAGTGGCAACAGCATGAAATTCAAAATGTGAAGAATCATTGATACTTGGTCATATATTTAATAGTGGTCCGCTATATTATGTAATGAATTCGTCAATCCACCCCTAGATACACCGTTTTTATTGATGTGTTTGAACATTATTATTCCCATAAACGAGTCGAGTCTCCCACGTATAGGGGATTTTTACTGATATTAACATTTCCTTTTTGTTATAGGCATAAATTAAAAGCGGTCACGTGCAAAGCTCGAAGGAGATGCTGCTCGCTTTTCTTTTTATATATGCCGCTGTCAAAGGTACGTTTGGGTAATTTGTTACGTATGGACAACAGCTACAACATGCATGTAGTTCTAAGTTGCACAATGACAGTACCACACACACCCAAAAAACCGGACTCGATGCAAGCGAAACTTTTAAATAATACAATCTGTATTTCATGTAGAAAAAAAAAAAGAAGAAAAAAAACGTTTGTATTGTCTGGACAAAAAAAAGAGCATCACTTCAGAGAACTCCGCATCTTACCATATGCTACTTTTTTTTTTTACATCAGATTCAGGCTTATAACCATCGTCTTCACATTTTCCCTAACGTGCATTATAGTTTACCACACTAGCCTGATGTTGAACTTCTCAGCACAAGGTGACCCCACCGCCAAATGGTATTGCATTTTCCTGCTGTTGCTTGATTACTAATAATGCACCATCTATATTATTGGGTCATGTAATGAGAATGTTACATACATTGTATGATACAAAGTTACTCTCAACAGCCTCGGGTCAACCACTTTATTTCACAACTGAGCCTGATGACATCCTTCTGTACCAGACTAGCTTGGTGTTGAACTGCTCAGTGCAAGGTGACCCCTCCCCTACCATCACATGGTACAGAGGGGACCCTCCAGCCTTGGTCCCTGATGGCTATGTGCTCAATGGCTCACTGGTCATACCCACTGTGGTAGAGGGGGTGGATGCTTCCAGAGGGGGCATCCCCTACCACTGTAGGGCTACCAGTGATCAATTTGGTACCATCAGAAGCAGAACAGCCACTGTCTACTATGCATGTGAGTTTACCATACACAATAAGAGACAGTTGATGATGTGATCCTTCTTTTGGCAGTCTTTGGTGGGTTTCCTAAGGGAGAAGATATCACATACAATGTCAAGAACACATCCAATCCACGTGAAGAAAATAATGTTGCCCTATACTGCAACATATCAGGGTCCAACCCTCCACCTTCAATAATCTGGGTAGATGACCTCAACCAGACTGTGCACAATGATGGGACCAAATACCTCTACCTGGAGGGTGGACGGTACCTTGCCATCATTGGGGTTGACCCTGTGACTGCACAGAGAGTGTTCCACTGTAGAGTGACCAATGTCTTTGGAAAGCTAGGTCGATCAGAAGACAGTGCAACAAAATACATGTTCACCTCAACAACAGGTAAGGTTTCACTAAACAATCAGCTACTTTAATACGAATATGACATGAATTGTATGTCCCACAGAATCAAACCCAAAACTGATAATATACAAGAAACTGGATAATTTAACAACTTGGGACGGAGAGACAAACATATTTTTAATCATAATTGCCAACTATGGTATCACACAATGTACGCCAATATGGACACTGAATAATATATTACTAAGCATCATCAGCAGCACAACTGGACTAAAAATCCCAGGTCCTGTGCACCAGAATTTGAGTGGCACAGTGATTAGCTGTGGGCTATCGTGCTCGAGCCACACTTACGTGTACCACGCCACAATGACAATTCTAGGTAAGATAGAGAATAATCATGCATTATTTCTAAGTGTATTGCTTCCTCTTATCAGCAAGGGCCAACCTGGTGGTGACCTCAAGTCCTGGGGACAGTTTGGACAACTCTGTGGGCACCAATGTCTCCTTCACCTGCGATGCCAGTGGAGTGGACCTGGGGATGAAGTGGTACAAGAATGGGGAGGAGGTATCCTCTGGTCCACATGTGGTGATCAATGGGTTCACCATGACCATATATGGCCTGTTGGAGTGGGACTCGGGCATGTACCAATGTTCAGTGTCCAATGGAACCAACTCAGTGTGGAGACAGTGGAGAGTGGTGGTCAGAGGACCAAGTGAGCACACTAATGAACATATTAGAAACTGAACTGGTTTATTAAATTGATTCTATTTATTCAGCACTAGTTCCCATGCCCAGTATGACAGTACAGGTGCTGTCATACCCTTCTCCTGACCATGTCCTAGAATATATCAATGGCTCCTTGGTGATGCCCAGTTCCCTCTCCTCCGCAGCAATGATCAGTGAGTTGGAGTAGATATTATGAGGCACACACAGTAGTGGTGCACAACAAATGGGATCGCACAACAGGTGTGAATGGGACCCACATCACTGTGTTATAAGATTGCCTGTAAAGACGAGTGTGTGTGTGGGGGGGGGGGGGGGGGTAGAACTATTTTAAACAATATACCACATTGGTCGTACATACTGCACCACATCTCATTACTTTTACACTTGTCGATGTAAAAAAAAAAGCAATTGATGTAACTGTAGTGGAGATACATGTAGTAGAGATTCACGGACATGACATGAGTAGTGCTTTAATTAGAGTGTATGGACATATCATGTGGTGATTTAGATTACAGTTTTCCCACAAATCACACAATGGCACCCACACAACTGTGCTCTTAAGTTGCACATACATGACTAAGTACATGTAGATATGACTGTTCAGAACCAGCTGAAAAGTGAATAATTGTATTTATCTCTATAAAAGACATAGCAGTGTCAGGGGAGTCAGATTGTTGTGCATACGAATTCCATAATTGGTTATTGTATTTGCTTTCTAGCTAAAGTCTTATCCAAACACAGACTTAGAATTGGGTGATGATATAAGTTCATATAACCCATGCATCAATTCATATTCATATCTGTTTGGAACAGTAGCATTGAACTGCCAGTAAACCTACGACTACAGGTGCGGATCCAGAAACACAGAGATCTTTTATTTTTAATTTTTAAAAGAGCCGTTTTGTGGAGGAGTTACACCTCGGATGGAGCCCTAGAAGCTTAGTGACTGTAACACATTTGAAGTCCCAAAGTCCATTGATACCAGTGTAATCACAATGTCTCTTTTGAAGTGTGATGTTGCAATGCGATCAATACTAACTAGTAGGTGCGAACATCGCAGGCCTTAACGTACATATGTCCTATTGGAGCTTCAAAATTGCCTTTTAACTGCTTCATTGTTAAACACAATTGACTTATCAAAGGTCCCCCTGAATTACTTGAACTATGCACACAGTAAGCTCATATAAAAGGAAAGATGACTTTTGCCATGAGTAGATGATTGCAAATATGGTTAATAGAACAAGCTGTATTTATCCAACCCATCACAATATGGTACACTACCCTTTATCTGCATTAAAATACTGAGTACTGTAAAAATGGTACCACAATGTTATAGTTTGATAGCATTCTAACATGGTCAATTCTAGGTATACATTTCCCATTTTATGCTTGTCAACTTTACATGACTAGTAAATTCTTGCTATGTGTGGCTCACTAACCAATCAGTGCCTTATAATTTCATGACAGGAATTTTTCCGTGACTATAAACAATCAGGTAATAAAGGCCACAGGTAAACATGTGAATACACAAATAGGAAATGATTGAACACCATCCCTCAAATTATGCAGCTTTATCAACATATAACAAAATCGGTATACGGACATGGTGTAAAATTCGAAGCTGAGAGCTATTTTGTGTCTATGCATATACCAATATATACTCCCTCCCACATGCCCTCCTATAGCACCTCCCCCCCCCCCCCCCCCAATAACCATTATGTAGCATTGGTTTAGCTTCATTGTGCACAGCTGCCACACACACACACCAGCAATAGAATGACGTTAGTTAGCAGCACGTGCACACAAGCTTAGAATGAACCCTCACATTAAGGTACCATCCTTTTAAACCTACAACCACGCGGCCCATCACGTGCTATACTACCAATCACAATTGGGAGGGAGCTAAATTTAGTGTGTCACTGTGTTCAAACGTCAGAAATGTATATTATTTTTGTTCTGATAAATGAGTGTACTAGACCAGCTGTCTAATCACAGTTGGAGGCTATTTTTCAACAAGTTGGGCTGAAAATAATCTCTTGCCAAGACTAAAATAGCTATGCTTAATATCATGTGCAGTAGTGGTTCACACATCAGCACACTAGTACATTACCACATTTGCACATCAGAAAATAACACACTCAGCTTCTATAGCAATTAAACCTTATCAATCTGCACTGCTTTCATCTAATGGAAGTCACTGTTTGCACAGACAGTAAGACATGGCTGTTCCTGACAGGACATTACGTTTGGAATTAGATCAATCGAATTGGATTTATGATAGTTCCAATATGCTAAGCTCATTATCAGACCATATGTCATCGACAGTGTCTGCAAAACATACTGCGTGAATTCAGAAAATGTGGGAACAATTTGTACATAGTAAATTGTCCTGCTCAGTTTTGCTCTCATAAAATTACGATCAGCTATGCTCACTTGAGAAGGATATGAATGACTCGGGTCAGTCTTTCTAAGAATCCTATGAGTTGCTACACACCATCTTTCAGAATACAAAGGCAATGGCAAAACCGCGAACCACCAAACATCATCCAAGGTAATAAGAACCCTGAATAGGAAGACTTGTGCAGGGTGTGTGGTTTAAAAACATTCCAAAGTTAGAAAACAAAGAAAATCCATTCACTCATGTATCAATGCGCAAAATATGCTGATGAGGTTTTACAGACCTTTCAAATTGACACCAAGAAAGAATGAAGCATATAGTAGCTGCATCCCAGAAGCAGAAATCTTATAATTGCTTAGTTGACTGGCTCAGGCATTCAATAGAGAGGTGCAAGATGCACCAGTCTTGCTCACTTAGCCTGCTCTTAGCCTCTTCCTTCATCACCCACACACGAACGGATGTATTAATTTGCTTTACATGGCACAGTGGTGAACATCGGGTCTGGAAGTACACTAGACTTCATTGCTAGCCCAGCCACTGGCTGCACATCCTTTGAGATTCCAGCATTATCAAGTAGCTGTTGCTTCACTCCCTTGTTTAGCACTATAATCTCCCTTTGAAGTAGACTTTTAGTATCTAAGTAACTGACAGCTAAATTAGTATGGTCACTAAGCTCAGAGAGTGGTGCCCTTGGAATGCTTACACAAAGAAGGAACAAAATCTGCCAGCAGGGTCTTAAGGAAAAGGTAAGCGATCATTAATTGAGTAACTTACTGTTGGAATCTGGATGCAGTTCTCTTTTGAAATATATGCACCACTATGCTGACAAGCTGTATCTCCTCCTTGGCAAATTGCATCTATGTGTGCTGTATTCAATGGCTTTGATTCTCTGCCCTAGATTTAGGATGTCTGCAGATTAAATTTAAAAACTGCTTTATTTAATATGATTAATTCATTGCAAGAGAGAAGCAGCAACCTCACTGGCAAAGTGGTACCTTTTAGTAGAAGATTTATAAAATACTGAGACCCCCCCCTCCCCTCCACCTACGAGCATGTCCACGTTCGCAACCACCCCCTCACAGAATCATTAGGCTATTGATTACTGACCACACCTAAAATGAATGATATAATGAATATTGCACAAATACTCTGTAATGCCAAGTAGGCATCATTACAGGTTGCATCGCTGCAGCTGCTGTAGGTGTGGTCGCTTCATTACTTTCAGCTGGAGACATTGTTTCACTATACTGCAGAATGTCGCGAGTAAGCTAGCCCCCCCCCCCCCCCCTCCACTCCATCTAAAATAAAGGCTCATGGTACTCAAACAAAAAGATTTTGTAGAACATCAGCATGTATGATTACAGTGATATGTTTATTAATTCACATGCCATTTTTTTCCAGCCATGGGGCTTGCTTGATGTGGTATTTGTAGCAATAATAAATAGCAATAATAAATAATTATAGGATTGAACTAGATAGGCAGTTAAACTGTGACAAATTGGATACATATGAACACTACAAAAATTTGATTTGATCATTATTTTGCTGTAGTGTGAGCTAAAGTGCATTTTTCTGAAAGTTTCAAAAATGTCGTTTTGGCAAAGACCCTAACTTTGATAGCTCATAAACTTTTTTACCCACACCCTGTGAAAAAATATTTGTGATGTTCTCAATGTCTTGAGATCTTCAAAGTTCCCCCCCCCCCCCGTAAAATACACTAGGTTTAGATTTACATTAATTGAATAAAAGACGCGCAAACATGAGATTATGGCACTCATGCAATGATACCTACCATAACCAGTTCAAGGAACAATATAGTTAAGGCTAAATGTAAGATTGTAAATTCATCATTTGCATGATTGCTTTTTACTCCATTTGAAAATTCTATATCTAAACCAATTCTATTTGCTTACATTTTTATACCTTGTATTATACTTAAAGCTTTGTCTATTGTCATAGTTAAATGTACTTCCAATCATAGTTACACATAACCTCAGTACATCATTCTTGATGTAGTCCCCTTAACCTACATGTACACATCTGTGTTGGTAAATAACAAATGCTTGAACTATGAATAGCCAATAAAGTACTACTTACATTCTGGTGGCTAAGGCAATCCCAGAATAATAGATCCACTTTTTGTACATGCACACAACATATACTGCTCACCATTGCTCAGCACATCCAGAAATACATTGCACGGGCCTATCAGATTCAGCAGAAGCTGTTCTGCAGTGAGGAAATATTCGATCATGGGAGGTTACACCAATATTAAGCCCCAGACCCAATGTGTAAAATATGACCAATACACGCCTAAAAAATACCCCCTAGGCAGAGCTATCACTGTACTGCAACTGTTGCTTCCAGTATTATCTCATTCCAAGAAATACATGCATACCGTAACAACCCTACTCATTAACAATTCTTCACTACATAGGGAAGGTGGTGTGTTGCGTTTGGCAATGAATTAGTGTGAGCATGCTGCAAAGCCTGCTAGCATATTGGCTTCTTTAAAAAAATCATTTTTGAACACTGAATTTAGATAGTGCTATATATATTTGTACCACTGTGGTATAAAGATGATGTGTGATACTTTTTTCAATTGCTACCAAATGTGTACAATAGAGGCCATAAGATGGCAGTCAAAAAGATCATGTTGCTTATTGTACAAATCAGAGTGAAGACATACAACTAATAGCACACTTAGATGCTCATTCTACTGATAAGGTGCTTAAAAAAGACATTTAGCATGTCATAAGAGGACTATGCACAACAGCAAACTGCAGCAGAGAATTGTAAGGTTATTGTTAGAAGAAAGTTAATTATGTTTATAGACTTGAAACAACACGCAACAGTTGCAATTACACCTCTATCTTATGTTAATAGTTGCAATGCCTTTCATTTTGTATTTGGTTTGACATGAATAAAAACGGCATAATGATTGCTAAGCATGCATAAACTATTGATGGCCTAGTATTTCTATTGGCATTCCTTCAGCGTTAAGTACCTAAAGCAAGTATAAATTTTAGTGTACAGACATCATTAGAAATAAACGAAACAAAGAACTGTACAACATGAAAAACTGCACTTAAATAATGAACTGTAGAACTATACGTATCTACTGAACTACATGTACATAAAGAACTACTTGCAACATGTGGACATTGAGCAGGGAACACTGAACACCTGCTGGCTCATCTCCCAAAGACACAAGCTGTAATATGGAGATTTGTATTTAGATTCTTAACTGTATAGTGCAAAGTTATGTCATTAATCTACATTAGGAGGCCAGAATGAAGGTTATGTTCTTCAAGTACACTACGTGCACTTGGTGCTCATTATTTAGTACTTCTAAAACTGTTTTTGTAGTTACCAAGTATTTTCAACTTTTATTTCGATCAAGTTAGTAACTTAATATATGTAGTGCATATTATTGCAGCTTGCTTGGCACAATATTGACGTTTTCAGTGAAAGATAATCACATGTGCATCTGGTGATAATTCCGATTTTCAATTCTCTCTTCAGAATGGATGCCGGCAGTCTTAGTGGTGATGGTGGTACCACTGGTAGTGTTGCTGTGGATGATTTGGCAGCACCAACT
The DNA here is from genome assembly GCA_949361645.1 of Spongilla lacustris. NCBI lineage: Eukaryota > Metazoa > Porifera > Demospongiae > Spongillida > Spongillidae > Spongilla > Spongilla lacustris. Next base: position 6,904,824 of record OX442428.1, read on the forward strand.
CAATAAGAAGGCATCAGGTATATTTCAACCCATGCATATCTGCATCTTTGCCTCACCAATCCAGCTTCACAACAATGTCATCCCACTTCCTCTCTCCACGTGTGCTATCCCACCTTCTCCTAATGACATGCCTTTGTCCCGTTGGATTTACAGCATGTTTTCCTTCATGTAGCCACACAGCCCTAAGAGCCATCTCAACATGCGGAGGAGACTTCCTAGCCAGCCTAGTATCCATGGCAACACTGCTTTTATATATCATCCTATTTCAATTATATATTCAGCATAATCAATAATTTTATGGCATCACATCTAAAATGTTAATGTGGGCAATAAGCAACTAAACAAATTTCTATATTACTTGCTTCAAAATGAAACACAAAAACATTAGATTCTTATTGTAGCCACATGGGTTTGCAGATGAAGGTATCAAGATGAACTTTCTACTGTTACGGCAGAAAAAAGCATAGGAGGGATTAGTTCAGTTTTACTGTTTAACATCTTGTCTATCATTTTTGGAAAGTGTGCACACGACTCCCCCACATTAAACTCAGTGGCTGTGAAATTAATGCATGCTATTCTCCATTGATGCAATGATGTGTAGTAGAATTCTGGTCCCATTATTCTATGATAAAGGAGCACCTTCAGTTAGATATTATTCATTAAAAAGCACATGTTAAAGTGTGCAGACTGAAAATTATAAGTGGGTAGTTACAAGATACATAAACTTTAGTATACCAACACAATGTAAGGGAATTCCTTTTATTTCCCTAGCAGTGATTGGGCCTGTTATTTAAAATTGTGCACACTGTAAAATGCATCCCACCCATAATGTATTTTGTGCAGCTGAACGCAAGTACTGAAGAGAGGACAATAAGTACTATTACTTGTATATTAAATTAATCTAATACTTTTTTTCTATTGGAATTGGCAATAATGTGTACACACTTGTGCACACTTTAATACTGCACATGCAAGTATGGTTACAGACCTTCATTTTTACTACTACTGTAAAGCTCGAGCATTGAATGGCATTAGAACTGATGTATATAAGATAGCCCATGAAGATGCATTATTCCCCAGTGGAAAAAATAAGACTAGGCATGCTGAGAGTAACTGTGTTGCTGCTGGACATTGAGCAAGGCCTACATTCTATTTTTTTTTCCATCCTGCATTATGAAAAAAACAGGCCAAGGATCCTCTTATATCTCAACCTAATCAATATTCACTTATCTTTCATGTGGGAGTTCCTCAGCAGCAGCACTTTGTGTCTGTGCCTTAACTCAATCATGTCCCCTAGTACCACATGCTGATATTATAGACCTGCCATGTCCTACAGCTTGTGAACCAGTGTGGTGCTCCACAACTTACTGCCTTGCCATGTCAATTCAATATAATAACTTTAGGGATAAAAATTAAGACGTACACATAATTACTAGTATTTTATCACTTCTTTTCACTGTCAAACAGGACAGGGCATATATGTACTGTAGGTAAGTGCCCAGATCACTTTTTATTGCCCAACTGCCAAAAAACTGATCTTGGCGTGTATGAATTCAGCAAATAGTATACACATGTCCATACATAGGTTATGGCCTGATATGAGCCATCCAGCCACCTTTCAAACTTTGATTGTCCCGAGTAAAATCATCTGGTATGAGAGGTGGTGCTGGTTGGCCATGCAGGAAAAATAAAGCTTTATAGCATGCATGTTAATGTTTGCTGATTAAAAACATTATACATTAAAATGACCCAACATCGTAAAATGCGTGCTAGCAAGTCACGGCCACCTGTCTAGATTTTCAATTGCCTATATGTTCATGGTCAAATTAGTTATCAATGCTATCTGCCACATTCCAAAGCTGTCAGCTAGAACTTTACCTACACAATAACAAGCTGGCAGCAGGAAACACATGACACATGTCATCAATCTTTGTTAAATTTTAATAAGCAGATAACAAGGGCATTCAAAGGTAGCAGAAGAGAGGGATTGGAAACCAACCCAGCCATGAATCATTATGTGCGCTCTATGAGGTTCTAGTGCCCAAGCTTTTGGCAACTGCTAGAGATCTAACTGACCACATATAATGCAATTTCATATTTTTATTCACATTTTATACAACTCAACTAGACTCGTGTTGACTCGTGGTGTACATTCCTACATCAGGCGAAGAACTTAATAGTAACAGTATTAGTAATATTAGTCGTGCTTGACCAGAAAATCTATCATGTGCTCTGTTTACTCAGTAAAATCAGAGTTACAACATTGGCCTAGTACCAAGAGGTCAAAATGAAGTTTTTTTTCCACATTGTTTCATCAAAATGACAATGCAGGCATTGTGAGAACACTGACTGAATGTGTTCACTGGAATAAGCTGCCAAAAGAAATCAATTCAAATTCAGTAAATAATCCTTCGATTCAAGCAAGAATACAAAATACAAAAAATTGTGCAACTTAAAAAAAAACTAAGTACAGCAGAACTATTGAGTGCTATACACAATACACCCCCCCCTCCCCCCACCACCACCACCATTGGCCCACATTGAAGCTAGGCAGTTCGATGCGTGTTATTCAATAGGAATCATAATTAGATTCGGTGTACATTTGCAGGTCTAGCTCCATCAACATCTACATCTATTTCAACTAACCTGGATTGCTTAAAACTTTTCAAACTCACTTTTGCTACACGAATTCTTAACTCTAGCTGGATGTGTCACAGTCATTGCATATGCCTAGTCTTACTTTGTATATGAAAGTCATCAATGGGATGTGCCTACGTTTAGCTTCAGTAGTGCATGGGGAACATGCGCCTCTAAGTTTATAGAGCCCCCCCCCCCCAAAGTATCCATTAAGCTGACCACGGGTGCTCATCATTATGTCAATTATTGCCCTGCTTAGCAATGCTTGGTCCTTGTGGCTCTAAACGGCTCTAAATTAGGATACCAAAAATAGTCGATTATTTGAAATATAGAAACACTTTAAAAACAATCACTAGGATAACTGCTGTGTGTGGTTATGGCTTGACCATTTTAAAGGTTTACATTTTAGAAGCATTTAACACTTACAATGCACATACAATTTAGAATCGATACTACTGCTCAAAAGATAAGGGCAGGGTACTGACATCCAAGCCCACTCCCACAAAAAAGGAAAAGCTTGTGCTTAAGTGAGTGTCACACATTAAAGGCTCAGAGGTCACGCATTTAAGGCTCTGAGGTCACGCATTTAAGGCTCTGAGGTCACGCATTTAAGGCTCAGAGGTCACACATTTAAGGCTCAGAGGTCAAGCATTTAAGGGTCACAGGTCATGATTAAAGGCTCTTCGCACAAAGCTATAGGGTGACTACAACCAGAGGAGAAATATGTATTTCTTAAACACCATTTAGTTCCGTCACCATTACAAGTTGTTCCTAGGAGCTGCCTCAGTGGGACAAATCATAGTTTCTAAAGTAAGTGCCTTTGATGGTGTACAGTGAAGTGTAGAGTGTTTTTTATAGTTTGTGCTAATATAATCCTGGGAACACAAACCATCCTTTTCATAAATGGAACAAGAGGAGGGAAAATATAAAGACCATCAACCATAACATGCACTATACCTGTCACTTCTTGTATGTGTGAGTATGGTGACAGCAAACATAGGCATCTCCATACATACATGCGTACCTCAATGGCCCAAAAGAGGCTTACATCTTCAGAAAAAGACATAATTATTGAAGAAGCTGCAAATATCTTCGCAAAATTGCACTATTGTATATCTACATATGTACCTGCACTATAGACAGTTGAACTGTTAATTCACCTGATCAGTATTCATATACGAATCAGGTCATATTATCTATGCAATGCACAATGTACACTAATATGGAGTTCCAGGCTAAATCTATTAGGATCAAGTTTATAACCAGCCTATGGGCCTGCCAAACATAGGTGTGTGTATTTGGTGAAAACGCCAATCTCTTGGCTATATGCAGAATGTGGATTCTAGAGAAGCTGCTGCACTAATACACATGTACATTAGTCTTAATGCCAGCACAGCAGCTCCTGTAAGGACGATCATTCATTGCAATGAGTGGGCATTCTGTCACAGGTGTCATAGAAATTTGTTAGGGGTAGGGTGGAGAAGTGGCTCATGGTGATGGAGGGAGAGAATAGTGAATAAATGCCTATTTTATCTCAAAGTATGAATGTGGTGGGAGAGAGATAGATACGATTGCATTCTTCACAGTATGCAAGGTAAAGTGGAGATTCAGCTAATAAAAATAGAATTACTATCCAATTTGATTTGTTTGTTTGTGAAACAGCAGTCTTAAGACTTTCCAATCAAAAGGCTATGAATGATATTAGTGCCAGAGCTAAATGAAACACATTAAATAGGGTTTGATGGAGTGTAACTAAAGGAACTAACATAGGTTCAATTAAATGTGCTAGGAATGATTTATTTAACATTTTGCCATTGCATGATTGATATGTGCATGTATAACATAATATGTACAGTGGCGTGGTGGCCGGGGGGGGGGGGGGGGGGGGGGGGGGGGGCTGGGGGGCTGGGGGGCTGGGGGGCTGGAGACCCAGACCCCCAGCCCCCCTCCACTCCCCACCCCTGGGCCAAAATGATAGGTGCTGTAATATTGGAGGGGGGGGAGGGTGGGTGGGGTTGGTGCCAATAAAACATTCTGATTTTAGCTTATCATAGAATTGACGTCATCAGTAGCATTATTAATGTGGATGGCCTGCACGCAATGAAGGCAATGTTATATCTCGAGTCCTAACAATAACCTCTATCTGTGCATAGATCTATATAGAATGCTGCTCCAAAAGTTTGAGTGCGATGGAGAGAGGGAAGAGAAAAAGCATAGTACAGACAATGAATCGGCATGAGAAGAGAATGCGAGCTGATGAAAGCAATAGATTAGCGGTGCATTTTTAAGCAGTTAAGCTTCTACCAGTGAGGAGAGGAAAGCAGAAGCTATTTCAGTTATTCATCCTTTTGAAGTGATGTAATGCTGTTGCAGCCACGACTGCCCATGTAATGGACTGATTTATTCCAGCGATCGAAATCCCAAAGACTCTGTTTGATCTGAACGTGATGGGACCAGTGACATATTGGATTGTGCACACTGAGAAAATTTTGTCTATTATGTATCTTAGACAAAAAAAGAAATGGCAGACAACGTACAGTTGTATATTGACCAAGCATAATATGGTGTACAATTTTTTCTTTTCTTTTGAGGCATGGCAATCTAGCCAAACAGCTAGACATGGTGCCAAAATTGCAAATGCAGCATCAAGCCATCAGTCAGCATTTTTGCTGACGAATCAAGAAGGAAAACAGCATATAATCAAGCTTGTCAGCCTTCCAGTGACCTAATATTAGGCTACTAAATGCATTATAATTTACAGATTTACATGTATCTATATGTCTACTGCTGACATGCAACACCACACTGAATTGTATTAATTTGATGCTAGCGAGAAGAGTTAGGAAGCGGGGGGGGGGGGGGGGGGGGGGGGGGGGGGAGGGAGGGTGGCGCATAAAATATTCCGGCCCCCCCCCCCCCCCCCCCCCCTCCCACTGTATATCATTCATCTACATGTATACTTACCGGTAGTAGCTGTGACCACGTAACGTTCTACAGATGAGGCTGCCGTTTACACATCGGGCGCGAGTTTCTATACGTAAGGTTGTCCTTTACTCAGCAAATGCGCAGAGTTGCTGCCGACGCGACCACCTAAACCGGAAATAAAGAGAGCACTGATAATGCAATGAATAACGAACGTCTAACAACAATACAAATATTTTAAGGGTCATACGTTCACGGTTGAGGGCTAGAAGGAATTTTCAAGCAGGGAAAATGTAATGCAAAGCCAGTTAACGTACCCGCCGTCACCCGCGATCATCATAAGATACATACATGCTGCTTGTATTTCGCATCGCACTGAGAAAGAAAGCGATTCCAGTTACGACGCCTTTACTCCGGATCGTGCACCGGCGCTTCGCCTAGGCATAGATACTCGTCTTCAAAAACTACTGCATGCGAGGTAGGTACCACGCCGTTCATAATAAGAGTAATATTACCATATTAATAATACGGTATGTATCCACCGACCGCGCGCGAACCGGTGTATGACTGCGCCTTGAAGGTGATTGTAGTGTACAGTCTCGAAGTCATACACATAACACTGCGGAACACAGTGCGTTGCATCACGTGAACGCTTTCTTTCCTCGAAAACTAACTGAACTTGATAATGCGTTCAGAACTCGTCATTCAGTTATTTTATATCGCGTTAACGTTTGGAATGACAGGTAAGAGTCGCAAGTATAGATACAGTGCGTGGAGGCTGTATAAGAGGCCTCAGCACAGCTGGTGCCCATCAAATTTGGCGTTTGTATATAGGTCAGGCCTAGCGCGCCTACTGATTATAGTCTTAAATAAATGTAACTTGATTTTTAAAAAATGATTATATTTGACCCGTGGATTGCGCTTTATATATGAACACGTTTAGCGGCTTGACTGCATGCAGAAACGGCGGTTTCGAAATTTTTTGTTGCGTTTCGTATGCGAGGCGCCGTAAGGACTACATGCTGTAAGCCTATACGCGCGTGCGGGAATGGTAAAATTGTCCGCCTTACTTTGTATCAGCTATTAGTTTAGTGCTGTCAGTTAGGCTCTTTAACATGCATCTGGAACATAAGTTTAGTATTAAGTTTGTAATCTATATTACTCTTACCGTTACAGCCTCAGCTTCACCTGGTCATCCTCCATACTTTACCACTGAGCCTGGTGACACCGTACTCTACCAGACTACCTTGGTGTTGAACTGCTCTGCCAAAGGTGACCCCTCCCCTACCATCACGTGGTACAGAGGGGACCCTCCAGCCTTAGTCCCTGATGGCTATGCGCTCAATGGCTCACTGGTCATACCCACTGTGGTAGAGGGGGTGGATGCTTCCAGAGGGGGCATCCTCTACCACTGTAGGGCTACCAGTGATCAATTTGGTACCATCAGAAGCAGAACAGCTACTGTCTACTATGCATGTGAGCTAAAGTGTTAATGATACAGTGTCCCTAACAGTTAAAATCCCATGTCATTAATTTTACTGCAGTCTTTGGTGGCTTTCAAGATCAAGGGGACATCACAATTGAAGTTAAGTCCACTTCAGCTGCTCAACTCTTGGATGCAGCTGCTTTTTACTGTAATGTTTCAGCATCCAATCCTGCTCCTTCAATAGTGTGGATGAACGACTTAAACCAAACTGTGTACAGCAATTTGGATCCATTCTTCTACCTTGAAGGTGGAAATTGGCTCGTTACAAACTATGTTGATGATTTGATAGCACAGAGAGTGTATCATTGCCGAGTGACTAACGTCCTAGGAGTATTATCCATGGATAGCCCTACAGAATTCAAGTTTAATGCAACAAGTAGGCTGACCGTGCATTTTGAACATGAAGTTACATTGCTACTTTCCAGCTCAACCAAAGACAGGGCTGGTGATCCACAAGCCACTTCAAAATGTTACTGCCTACATTGGAGATACAAATGTGGAGATATCTCTGGTCGCATCCAGTGATGGCATGACTTCTGTGGTCTACCAGGTTGCTGCTCCCACGTCAACATCTCTATCAGCTCTTTCATGCCCAGGGACCGTTGTGTGCTTTTTACAGGGACCATTATCTGAAATCGACAATGGGAGTCTCATTGTGAGTACAGTATACATTGATTATAATGAAGTCACAAGCTACACAGCAATACTAACTGTTCTAGGTTAGTGTGTAGATGTTTAATTGGTTGGGTCGATTATCTCTGTCTCTCAGCAGCAAGGAGTAACATAACGTTCACCTCAACTCCTGGGGACAGTTTGAACAATTTTGTGGGCACCGATGTCTCCTTCACATGTAATGCCAGTGGAGTGGACCTGGGGATGGGGTGGTACAGGAATGGGGAGGAGGTGTCTCCTGGTCCACGTGTGGTGATCAGTGGTTTCACCATGACCATATATGGTCCGTTGGAGGGGGACTCGGGCATGTACCAATGTTCAGTGTCCAATGGAACCAGCTCAGTGTGGAGGCAGTGGAGACTGTTGGTCAGAGAACCAAGTGAGCATATCTGTATCTTTTAAAACCATTAAAAATGGAACCATTTTATCGATTCTATTTGTTCAGAACTGGTTCCCATACCCAATGAGGACTCGATATCAGTGGTGAAAGGAGGGGGTGGTACCATTCTGACAGTACAACTGATGTCATACCCTCCTCCTGACTACGTCCAGTGGTACATGAATGGCTCTCTGGTAATGTCCAGTGATCTTTACCTCATCTCCAACATCTCTGTCTCTGATGTCTCAACTGTCCCCATCACCTACAATGCCTCTCTCACCATCTCTTCTGTTAACTTCTCAACTCAAGGATTCTACCTAGCCTCCTTCTATGGCAAGGCAGGCGTTGTGAACACCTCGGCCATCTTTGTCACACCTCCAGGTATTGCATTCCTTATATCTTCACTGTATCCCACTTGAATTCTCTCCTCCCCAGTCCCACCACATGTCCTTGGTCTCAGTGTTCCAGTATGTCTGAAGGCTGGGGGGAGTGTCCAGTTGGTCTGTGAGGTCTATGGATATCCCATTCCAACTGTCCACTTCTTTAAGGACAATGCCTCCATCTTTAATGATGTGCACATGAATATGACTGCTAACACACTGACCATCACCAATGTACAACCAGATGATGGAGGTGTGTATTCATGTTCAGCTGACAATGTGCATTCAATGGATCTACACCTCATTGAGTGCAGTAAGTTAAATCATCTTTGCAGATGATATTATGATACTGGTGATTGTACAAAGCCACGCCCATGGCAAAGGTCATTGGACCCATTGATCCTATTCAATTGGGCAGTACAGTGGAACTGGTGTGTGACTTCAGCGGGGCCCCTCCTCCTATGGTGCAGTGGGACAAAGATGGAGCACCTCTGGGGAACAGTTCATCACCTCACCTTCAGATCTCCACGTTGGCCAACTCCTCCACAGTGATGCTCAATAATGTGCAGACCGGTGATGAAGGAATGTACATGTGTCTTGTCAAGTCCACTGTTGGGACCAGCAACGATACATTTGTTCTGACCATTCAATTCACAGGTAAGGTAATTGGGAGCTGATGGATATTTGATGACATGCTACATATGTGCATGTATACAAATGTCCCACACAAACGTCCGCAGTCTTTTCGTGTGGTGCAAGTCCATGCATTTATACCATTAGTATAACTATGCTCAGTGCTATGTCGCCGTACGTTTGTTTTTACTGCACATTGAAACCAACCCCCCCCCCCCCCCCCCCATGAAATAGTTTTGTTATTGAAATGAAAATAAATCAACTAAATTCTGTTTCAAATAGATGAAACTCTGCTTTACCATGCCACTTTTCATTCCTCGGTAGCCCCTTACTGTTAGTTTTTCTAACCTCCCAATTAAATTTTATACTTCGTAAATCTCAGCCACAACCATTTCATAATGTGCATAATGTAGTTATATTCAGAAGAAGATAACTTAGACAGTAATTATGTCCATGGAAATAATTGCCAATAAGTTCAGTAATTACAATAGTAAATGCACCTGGCTTAAGTTAATTGCAATCACATTTCATACTTCCAGATTATCACTCGCTATTCATTGCTCTTCCAGTTGGAGTGATCACACTGGCCATCATTCTGGGTACAGGGCTCCTCTGTTTGATTTGCATGCGTATTCAGTGCATGTCACGAGTCCCCGCTGTACCACTTGGTACAAGTCCCCAGGCTGCAGTGATCTATGAAGAAGTGGCAGCACCTCACACTCCACCTTGTATGTATGAGAACATCACCTCACAAAGAGATGTAACACACTGGATTCCACTGGAGCCAAACAAGGCATATGCTGAACTTCCAGTGATTGTGGGTACTCCAGCTACTGTTGACAGGAACATGAGTGATGCATCAAACCCAAATCAGATTGCACTGGAGTCAAACAAGGCATACGCAAAACTTCCGGTGATTGTTGGTACTCCAGCTACTGTTTACAGGAACATGGTTGATGCAAACCCTCAAACAAAGTGATATGCTGAAATTTGATTTTTGCATATAAGAGCAGTGTTCAGTAGTAAAGTTGAACTCAGCTTATGCTATCATGTGGTGTATTGGCAGTGCTGTTAGTGGTGCAGGTTATTTAATATACCTAATATTGCTGTAAGGGTTAAGTGGCAGAGAATAGCCACAATCTTGGAGCCATACAAGTTTACACACTTGCTCCCGCTCATACTAACAAGGTAACCTTCACAAAAGGTGCCCTGCATGGGCATTGCTATGGCCTGCCAGTGCATGTTTCTTCACACCTGATAAGTGTCACTTGCTTAATGTACCAGATGCCACCCTGTACATGTGCATGCATGCATGATGCAGCACACAACACACATACACATGAACACACACACACACGCACATGCACACATATGCGTGCATGCACACACACACACACACACACACACACACACACACACACACACACACACAAACACACAGGCCATTGTTATTTAAAACAAAGACAACCAGCTGCATTTCAAGATTTTTATCCACACCCCAAAGGCAGGAGGGTGTTACTTTGTGTACCAATGTGTACAGAGATCTGTGCAGATGTGGTGCTGCTGTTATGTAGACCAACACCACAAGGGCATTCCACAAGGGCTCACCATAATCATAGCCCAATTCCACACCCTCAGTGTGTCACATTACTGCATTAATATTCATTGATGCACCACACATGTAACATGTACAATGTAGTAGTCACTACAACACAAAAATGGGTGCCATGCACAGATTAGATTAGTTATTGTGCTCTGTCACCTTTGAAGGCCATCATTCCCTGCCTCCTCAATGGTTGCTGTTATGCAAATCCCACGTTGATATCTGTATTGTCACTGTAACCCATCTAGAATTCTCCTTATGCCATTATTCTTATCTCATGCAAACATCACCTTTCATTTGACCTCATCTCCATCTGTACCTTCTCACCTTCCATCCATACCCTCACCTTTCATCCATACCATCACCTTCCCATACATACCCTCACTTTCCCATACATACCCTCACTTTCCCCACCTTCACATACATACCCCCACTTCCCATCCATAAAGGGAAGAAGAGTCACATGTGAAAGGGCAACAGATGAGTACCACATGATAAGGGCAAGGGTATAGATGAGTAGTGAAGCCAATGAAAAATAGAAACATAGCTGCCATACTTAATTATATGTTAGTTGTATACATATTTGCTCACTGAACATGGAAGTGCATACAACCCAAGTATAGGAAGTATTGGTGATTTGGAATGACAGGTATACTTTATGCTATATATATAAATTCAAAATTTCAGAAGTTTGTGTTAATACATGTATGTGTCATCGCAGTTCTATAAAACAAGGCATACAATAGTGTGAAGGGTAACAAAACTAGGGAATTCACACATTTCTACTGGCTATTCTAGGTTGGGGTACACGTTCTGGAATACAAATGTCAATACAGCATGGCTTGGCACATTAAACAATTCACAGGTGCACATAGCATCTTGGCATGTTTTGTTGGATCCACAGCATGAGTCATGATCACATCACAAGGATAAAAATAAATGACACAATGTGCGCACAGTATTACAATGGTTTGTCTACAACAGCCATTTATTTATTTTTTTTAGGTGCCCCATGATTGATGGGTTTAAACATTACAGGCAGTCTTGACTTCACTCTTGGTAACACTCTGTCCAAAACAAAAGCAGCCCCTAACTAACACTTTAGCTAGACCTTGCATGGTATTATAATCTTATGCAGACAGTGTTTGCACAGACCAAATAGTTATCCTTTATCCTGTGGCTTTCAGTTTCTATACCAGTAGCCTGCAAGGGGACAATATCCATGTCACTTTTTGGACTTTCATTTTAAAGAAACAATACCAGACATACATCAAATAATGAATAATTTTTGTCTGCCTTCACAGCCAAAAGATGACATCAGTTAAAGCCAGCCCCCAATATGACTGTGGCAGCTTGTGTGCATAACAATGCATCACGCAACTTTCACATAATTTGTCTTTGATTTAAAGAATGCTAATCATTGATATTGATCGATGTGTTAAGGAAGGTTCTATTTAATTATTACATACATTTGATGGTACAGAATACAGTAATACATTGTAATCACTAATATCATTATGTAGATTATCTCTGGTATAAGATCAGAGATAAATCGATATATTATCTCGTATAATTTAGCACCCCCTTCAAGGTTTCTGGATAGCGTAATAAATAAACCACGCGTGAGGGATGTCAAGCCCAGGGGACATAGTAGTCTCGGTCCCAGACCCAACGGACGCAGCTGCGGATGGCTTAACTCCTATAGATGTATTCATCTAGCCTTCGCTGATGAAAACCTCATCGAAGGTAACTCTTTTTATACTCAATATAGAGCAAGGCGATCTTGTCCCATCGATCGACGAACGCGGGGAATAAATATCGCGATTGTTGGTGATACTGGCGATTAATCGCGGGACAACAAATAAATTGTCATGACAACCATTTTACACCATTCTATAACGATATGATATCCAATTATGAATACATGTAACACTAGCTTACTATTTTATTAAAAGAGCAAGGCCGTAGATAAGGGGGAGCTTGGGGGGGCACGTGCCCCCCCCCCCCCCCCCAAAATTTCTGTAACATTAATTACTTTTAAAAAAGTGCGATCACATGCGCAATGTCAATATAGTTTCGTACCCAGACCCATGTTTTCACAGCAGCGGATGGATTACATCACCGCTACGCGAAAAGCGTAGCGGTGATGTAATCCATCCGCTGCTGTGAAAACATGGGTCTGGGTACGAGACTAATGTCAGTATTGATATCTTCAAAGGAGGACTCCAAAGTCCCTACAAACTTCGGGTAATAAAGCTCAGGTAATACTTCACTCAAGTGCTAGTAGCAAGCCTGCAAACCACAATTCCAGTCGCAGGGATTTTTTTCTTAATGAGCGGTGTATGATAACGCGCGCACGCATGGTTCAAATCGAGTTGTGAAGAATTGTGCTTACATGTACATGTAGGCTTTACGTACAGGGCATGCCTATACACTGACGAATATTAGATATGAATTAATTAGACTGAATTTAGATCACAATATGACATTCAGACATATTGTGCCCCCCCCCCCCCCCCCCCCCCCCAAAGTATAAAAGTTATCTACGAGCGGACACTACATCAAGTCAGGAAACTAACTAGATATGTACGTAGCCAATGCTGCCACGATATGCCTTTTTGCCGATGTCGTTTACATCGCGATATACAATGTACCACGATTTGGCGACATTTTAAAGTATATTCATCGAGCAATTATTTGTTCAATTTCAGGGTTTTGGGAAAGGGGGGGGGCTGATAAATATATTCACACCTGGGGGAGGGTACGGGAGGGGGCATGCCCCCTCCCGTGACAGCAAGGGGGTCTGGGGGAGCGCTCCGCTTTTTTGTATTTAGCATGAAATTCACAGTGATACATGATATGTACATCACGCGATATCCGGATTACTAGAGCCAGCATGAATCGCGACGAGAAAACACTTCATTCCGGCTTCACAATATAATGCTATGGTTCCTACTGCTCAGCAATTAAATTCGTGACGCAAAGCTTTGTGAATTTGTGACCGTAGCGTGCACGTGGCCATGCACCAGCTAAGTGTCCGTCTATAAACGACTCATGTATGTTTTACCGGCTGTAGTATTTTTATTTAGCTCTAGTCTATAGCTATCTGTTTTCTGAGGAAAAGAATCTGAGATCCATCCCATTCATATCTTTTGTTCGCTTACCTCAATTCCTGCTCACACGCACCATTCGATCGATCGCGCGAATAAATACTAATTAACCACATGTACACATGCATAAATTACACATGTACTCTATGTAGGAGGATTTAATTAGATCGATATAGACCCCTCTTGGCTAGAACGATGTGCAAGATTGCAAATCCGGACGGTAACATGCAGAATGTAGATAGTATGCATTACGTCATTCTTCATATGGGGGGGGGGGGGGGGCCCTGGACCCCCCCCCCCCCCCCCCCCTAAATCCGCCCCTGGAGTCCATGAAATTAGCATGTATGTAATATCATTCACCCATTCCAGATTTATCAGGAATGTGTTCAGTAAGGGAGGATATTGTATATGACATCATAGGGTATAAGGGGGGTCACAAATATAGACATCTCTGCATTTCAGCATTCATATTCAATTTGATGGACTTGAACCTTCTGCCTGCATGATCAGAAACAATTTTTTAAGAAATGTAGTGATTGCATTATGGCCTGAACACAACTGTTACATTAAAAAGCATCAGTGATTGATACAATCAATGTATATTTATTCCAACCATCCAGTGCGTTGTATCACATTTCATACCATGTGCCTATGTGTGAACACACCAACATGCAACTGCAGAGCCACACTCTAATCATTATGAATATTTATAACAATATGAAGCTTGACCACACACCTCAAACAACAAAGTGGAATTTAAAAAAATTCACATTTGCAACTTTATATTTTAGGAATTGCAAATGTACATATAAAGTGTTGAATAGGGTACCAAGATGTCAAAACACATCAGACGAGACATTAAGTGTGTCTCACCTCAGTCGGGGTGGTGTTCCCAGCACCACTGTCTCCACACATGGTCACTTTCGCATCTTCATAGATGGTGGTGTACTTCTGAAGCAGTGTTAGTACTTTATAGGATGTAGCCAGTTGTAAAGGAGTTTGACCTTTATGGTTCATAAGGTTAACATTAATGCCTGGTGTAGATAGGAGAAGCTGGACACAGTTTTCATGGCTTCTCTCCGCAGCCTTATGTAATGCAGTATTGCCATCCTAAAGAGATTATACATGTACACGTTTATTGTACAAACTATACTCAATTAGCAATTTGCCAACGTTACTGATAGTTAATGTTTGGGTGCAATTAATTGTTTAGAGGTTACAATAAGGAACATATAAACCTTTGGTCCCTACTAGCTTCTTCTAATAAACATTTATATTATCACTACTGCAACAAAGACTAATAATGAATCAGTGTGTTCAAACAGGTTACATCATTCAGTTTCCAGCTAGGACTAAATCACCAAACAAATCGAATACATGAAGCATTCATCACACACATCGCTCCACTTCATTAGGGTGACTATGTCACCAATAGACTGTATAACCTTAAGCTGTACTCACTACGGCCTGCATGTTGACCTGCAGTGCACCCTTATCCTGCAGTAACCCCTTCACACACTCCAAATGCCCCGAATGTGATGCCCGTATCAGAGCTGTCCATCCATTCTGTAAGGATTTGTAAGAGTATCAGCTATATCACTTATAAATAACATAAAACCCTATATATCTTTCCATCACTGTGACACTCTAGCTGTAATAGAGTGTATAGACAAGGACACATATGAGTAGTTTAATACTTCACACCGTGAATCCACCACCTAATGTGTAGGGGAGTGCATTCCCAAAGTTGGACCATCATGAGGGCTGAGAGGTGAGGTGGGAGAGATAGGGGCCCCAAACCCATAGGGAACCCCCACATTAACAAACTAAGGGGGAAAGGAGGGAGTGAAGGTGAAAATCCACCAATCATTTACTAGCATGTAAATTTGATACATGCCATATCATGCTCAACAGTTACATGTATGCACAATGAGCCTGCAGTAGCTTAAACACATGACAAGTCACAGGATGGGTCTTCACCTTGGTCATTACATGTATCTGGATAGCTACACGTACATTATCCATATATAATTAACAACCAAATTGCTTCTGGCACGTGTTTTCTGGCTTGGGTTATTAGTACTGGTTTATTGATCAAACATGGTCATTGATACGGGGAGCTTACATGTAGTTGACTCAGAAATACCTGCACCGCAGCAAGTGTAATTCCCTCCAAGGTACATCAAGATCACTCTCACTGTGCCATGTTACAAGTAACAGATACTTCGCATCACTCACCTTATCCTGAATGTTGACCTGTGCACCTTTAACCAATAGCTCCTTTACACACTCCAAATGCCCAGTATCTGATGCCCTCATCAGTGCAGTCCATCCAAACTGTAAAAATTATAATACTAATTATCATAAGGAGTGCATGGAGTGGGTTACATGAGCCAATTTTTTGTGTTAAGTTTGTAACTGCCTCTGGGGTTTGGTATTAAGCAGCGGTTAATAGTCTGATATAAAGTGCGGATGTATGAAACAAAAAAAAACCTATCCGTTCATTTAGCAACTTTGCTAATCATTGACGTGGGAATGTCTACATGCACTTTGCACAGCTATATTTGTAACGGGTAAAGTAAAATTTGATGTTTCAAAAACATTGGCGACGTAGAAAATTCATATTACACCTGTGAGTTGCCTTAGCTAAGTCATACTAAATAATTTGTGGTGAAATGTTTACAATATAACACCACTTTGAACATAAGTAACCAATATGAATTTTGATGAGGCAAAAATGGCGTCCTTATGTTAAACAGTGCAAGTTCTCAGGAGTTATTGATACACAAACTTAATTGATAGGCCCTTTGTTTAAAAATGAAATAAGTTGTATTTCACCTTCCTAGACTCTCTATTTTGCACAATGTGCTTTCAACTTAAATTTTTACCTTTTACAAAACGATTGTCATACAACTCTGTTCTGCTTATAATGGCCAATGTTTTCATGCCGAAAACACCTCTGATAACAGCTAGACATGACTGTGCAAAGTTGCTTAAAAAATTAATCATTCAGTGGTTTGTATTTCATAAATCATAAAGTTTATTAATGTAATAATAATAATAATGGTGGCTTGTGACGATGAAGACGACGATGAATACGATTTTGGGGTAGTTGAATATGACGAGGTGGTCGATTTCTGGGATTACTCTGGCTGTTCTGATGTTGATGAAGAGGATGACGGTCTATTACATGACCCTGATTTTGCTGATTCGGGAACAGCCTGGCTTTCGGATGAGCCAAAAGAGCGCGCAATTCAAATTGCAGCACAGCGAGCCTTGCGACGAGCAGAAGAAGAACAGGTGCTCTACTTTTCACTTGCCTCATCTTCAGGGGCCAAAAAGAGAGCGAAAGAGGCTTTCTTTCGTAAGTGGGAAACGTATAAAGCTTTAGAATCCATCTTGAATGCAGGCAATTTTGATATCGATCTGGAAGGGTTAGATATATGTGGGGACAAAGATGAAGGGTTGAGCTCGGAAGGGCAGAAAAGCATTGTAGATTTTGACAAGCCGAATACCGCCGTGGAAGAGCGACATCACTCGGATTCTACTGTGGAAGGTGCCGCGAATCATTTCTTCAAAAAATCGCAGGCCTCTGAAACAGTTTGCCCACCTTTGTCTAAATCCTCCCTCCGCAAGGCTAGGCGATACGGTCCCAAGAGCACAGAAGAGGCTGGCTGAGAAGTGGGGAAACGATAGCTAGTGTAGGGGTAGTGTATATGTATTAATATAATTTATAATTATATAGATAAGGACTCTACATGTAGCTCTGTGCTTGTCATGTATCTATGTATGCCATGATTATAATTATAATTATTAATATTACCAAAAAAATATAATAATAATAATTAAAAAAAAAAAATGCAATAGGTGTTACAAGTCACTTTCATATCAAGAGCAACGTACGCATGTACATGTATAGAAATTGAGCAAAATCTGAACACGTGAGGTGACTCACAACTCATGCTCAACACCCATAGCATAACAATCTAATTGAATGACACCTTCTGTAATGTGGCGTATATAAAATAAAACAAGTTTGCATCCTGAGGCATATATTATTAGTAATTAAAAACCTTTGTGTTCATTTTGGAAAATTACATTTATGCCATCTTTTAAGCCATATATATCCACACTGGGATTATCAACAGTAAAGAAATCCAAAACCATCCAACATTATACAGATCACTCTCACTGTGCCCACTACATAAAACACTGCAATCATTACCTCATCCTGCACATTGACCTGTGCATCCATATTCAATAGCTCCTTAACACACTCCAAATGCCCACTATTTGAAGCCAACATCAGAGCAGTCCTTCCATCCTGTAAGGATTAGAGCACATCATAAGGAGCACCATGTATGTCACATATGAATAACACACAACCCCATCTTTCCATCACTGTAAACTTAGTTATACATGTAGATTACATGCTTGTACACACAGTGTATCAGCACAACACAAAGTACTGTACATGTACTTCGCACAGTGAGATCTCATTGGTAGCAATTATCAAGTACATAGAAGGTTACAGGTATTGGTGAATTACATTTCCAAAGTTAGGTGATTAAGTGGCCAGGGGTGGGGGGGGGGGGGGGGGGGGGGGGGGGGGTTGGCTCACCCCGTCCTGAATGTTGACCTGTGCACCCTTATCCAATAGCACCTTCACACACTCCAGATGCCCATTATCCGATGCCAGCATCAGTGCAGTCCATACATACTGTAAGGATTAGAGCACAATGTCATACAAATAACTCATAATCCCATCTTTACATCACTGGACCGAATTAATAAAAGTACGAATCATCTGGTGCACAGACTTTGGCTATTTCAGAAGCATTGCTACCTTATTCATATTATCAAAATGTTATAATATGGGTACTGATGTGACAACCAGCCCCATGCCGGGAGGGTTGGTTGCCATAGCGGTTCTGAATTGTAATTTAAGTCCTATATAAAGGATTACTATATTTTCACATAGCGCTAGCATTTTAAAACTCAGTTTGAAGAATAATTTGTTCAGTTACACTTTGCATCAGTTATAAGTTGTGACCTGCACTGTGAATCAATGCTACAAAAACATAGCGTCTACTTGTAGTTTGCTTTTCCCAATAAGCTCAATTCATTTAATTGTTTTCTTTATATACTTCAGTTTATAGGTACATGTAACTGAAATTATTAATAAAATTCGCAATGGAATAGAATTTGAATGTGAAACTTGACCTCAGACCATTTTGAGACAAACATCCCACGCTATGACAAATTTTTTTATTTTTCGAGTTGTAATGCACTCCACAGCATCCCCAATGTAAAAATCACAAAACATCATGATTGTAAATTCAGATGCAGGTTGCAATTTTGATTACTCATTTGAGAACACAATATTATCACCTACGTTTCGTATGTATATGATGTTTGTGACAACCAGCCCCAGTCTCCTCTAATGAACCACCAATACTGTATTTAATGCCCACCAATATTACAGGTGCTCTTATTTACATACTGCATGCAGCCTGAGCAAGTGCTTTTCTCCTAATCCAGATGCCATCCAAAATGGGACTTTGTGCAGGGCACTCCTATTTGTTGTCATTCCAAGGGTGTTGGTCAGTCTACAACTTTTGCAGTGTATCCCTGATCATCATACATGTACAGTGATCTGATATATATTAATCTATATGTGGAAGTAGTTCAGGCTGCAACCAAAATGATTTTGTCATAAAAAAAGGGCAGCTACAAAAAAAGTGTTTATTTGAGATAGAAAGCTTTGGGTGTGCCTAAAAGCACACAAAGAGGATGTTTTTATGAGGCTTTTTCTATGTAAGTTAAAATAAAGATATTCATCGTATGGCGGGGATGTTATGATTTGATTACTGGCATAATTTTAATATTTTCATTATCAGTGGAGGAGCCTCCACAAGTTGTATGCACTGATGAATTCGATATATGTGTAAGGAGTTGTCACAACTACAAGAAACATAGTATGGCTGACGTGCTATAGAAAAATGAACTTATCTCGAGCAAAAGGCCCACTGCTTTGAAAACCCCAGTGACGAGGAGCTAAGATAAACATTTCTAGACAAAGTAACCTACCAGCAGCATCTTCTTTAATTCTTTGCTTATACAAATACCAGTTACTAAATTTACAGCAGCTGGCATCACAGAGTCCATGCATGATATGCAGAATACTTCGTCTACATACATCCTACAAAGGATCAACTGGCATTGGCGTTAGTGTACATTGTGAGCAAGATATCCTTGCACATACAATATTTTTGTGCCACTTGCCTGCCCAAAGAAGTTTGCAAAAAAAGTAGTGATGTCCAATGATATAAACAGACATGTGCATGGATATCATAATTATATTGCCATGGAAAGAACGTTGGGAGAATGTGAACATTACGATGTAAGTAAAATATTATTATGGCGTGTGCATTTAACTTTCGGCAGCCTTAGCTTAACTTGATGGTGAATTCAACGTAAAATTCCCTCAAGGGAGCAACATAGAGTACAGTGCCCTACATGTACATTAGTATGTACAGAGAGTAGGACAGTACACATGGACATGACGACGTATATACAAATGTCAATAACCACAATTTTTTCACACAACAAACTAGTCCTTGTTGGTTGTGACATGCCCTAAATATAACTTAATTGGCAATGAATTCAAAAAACGCGTCAAATCAATTATTGATTCACAATTGATTTCACAGTAAAATCAATCGCAAATCAAGTGCACTTGATTTTACCATCAAATCATGCGTTGATTTAACAATTGATTTAAAAATCCGTTGTGAAATCAATAATTGATTTGGCTGTGATTAACGATCTCCATAAAAGAAATAAACTTTATTCATCGCAGTTGCTATTAATGTAATCAATCCTCCTTCCCCCCCCCCCTCCCCTCCGCCCCCTGACCTAGTACCACAGTAGTCCTTTATAAGGACGTGTCAATCTAGTCATAAGTATTATCTACATGGTCGAGTCAGCATCCTTGCCCACCATATTATAGAATCGACAGCGAATCAGCATATCTCGTGCAGTGCAAACCGGCTGCGATGAACAACTCAATCAACTGTACTACAGTGGGGACGGTGAAGCCGATTGTAATAATGTATTCTGCATTCTCAGTCGCAGCTACGCTACTCTATACGTCGCTACCATCGGAATCATTTGCAAGGCGCGAGCTTATAGGCAGTTTATCCACCGTCTTTCCCTTTATCTGGCCCTGGGTGGCTTGCTGCGTGCTATGACACTCTGGATTTCGATAGCACCCATTGACATTAAAAGCCGGATGATAATCCTGTATCGGTGAGGGACGGATGGAGTGGAATGTGCTCGTTTAGTGGGTACGTCAATCAGTACACTGACGGGGTTCCTCCAGAGCTTCACAGTGGTGTGGATCGCAATCTACATTTTTTTCGCCGTCGTCTATTTGAAGCAGCTGACCCAACGCAAACACGAAATGGCTTGACTGGCCACCATCTTGCTTGCGCCGTTCTTGCTCACGTGGGAGCCCTTCATCAGGGACTCGTACGGACTGTCGCAAACGATATGCTGGATCGCTGATTCTTCCTGCGATGTCCAAAAAGATATGATCGAATTTTACTACTTGTTGGCAATTGCTGCTGTGCCTCAGATCTTGCTAACTCAGTTCGGACTCTTACTAATGTCGATCGCCATTTTCTGTTTGCTTCGAAAGATCTATTTGATGTTTTTTGAACGTTACTATTGGCTTGCAATGAAAGATATCCTTCCTTTGATGATATACCCTGCATTGTATTCGCTAGTCTTTTTCAGAAGAATGATAGGGCTGTTCGTTCAGTGGCAACGATCCGGTGTCGTAGTGCACAATGTCCCCCCTAAAATTTGTCCCCCCGGACGTTTTGCACTAGTGTACAATGTCCCCCCGGACATTCTGCACTAGTGTGCAATGTCCCCCCGGACAATCTACACTAGGGCAAACTGTCCCCCTCCATGCAGGGTAAAATGTCCCCCCTCATAACATTTTATTTCATCTATGACAAGGCTGCAAAACATTTCAAATATGGACTTGCAGCGTGGTATTTTCAAATACGTATACCGTATCGTACACCCGATCGCGTTGACGCCATTACTCAGTATCTCCTACATCCGTCGTCAAAGCTGCATGTCGTTCCGCCACTTGAAATGTTCGTTGAAACTGATACTGACATGCACATGCATGTACACATACACGAACATTTAGAAGTTTAGAATTAAAATTCCTTAACGAATACACAGCTTTTATCCTTTCCGTGGTTGCGTGATAGTACAACCGATCAGTCGGGTACCCAGACTAAAACCCATCCTAAATAGCACGTTATCCTAATAGGTAAGACATTGCGCCCTAGTGCGGAGTATCCGGAGGGGGGGGGAGGGACATTTTAACCTGGGGGGGGGGGGGGGGGGGGGGGACATTGTACACTAGTGCAGAATGTCCGGGGGGACATTGTACACTAGTGCAGAATGTCCGGGGGGACATTCCGCACGGGGGGACAATCCACCCTCCCACACCGGCATTAGTCGGTGCTATTACAATAGCTATGATTCTCGCGTGCTCTATATCTTTTCCGATATCGCTTCTAGTACGACCAACCGTTCGAAAATCTCTCTGGTATGATGTGGATGAAGAGGAAGAGGAACTTATTAGTAAATTTTCAAAGGTTCAGACCGCTTCAAAAGCTTTGCATTCCTGATTTCATCATGCGATGGCAATTAAATTATGCACCGCGCATGCATGTATGTACATGATATACCACTGACTGTACATTTATATCAAGATAATTAGGAGAACACGCGTAAATATAAATACACGATCATTGGGAGGTCAGGGGGGGGGTACTTTTTTTGTATACTTCACACCGGACAATAATCAGTGTATATACATGTAAGTGTAAGTAAAAGCTGTTACGTAATGTTTGATTTAGAGCGTTTCAGCTGCTCACATGCTAATCTGACACCAGAGAATGTATGTCATTGGACACGCATGCACACATATGTACAAATACTCAGTTGCACTTTCGTGCAATATATCTCACCCCTCAATCAAACATTTTAGAAAGACCTGCCTAGCCTTAAAATGGTGGCTGGGCCTCCCTCTTTTTGAAGATGGTGGTACTTGCCCTTATATGTGTGGGTGTGAGTGCATTCCCCTGGCTATAGAGAGGAATGGTGGTTGGGGAGAAAAGGCTCATCAAAAATTTGAGCATATGTGCATGATGTTGGCAGTAGGATCAGTTTCCAGTGAAGTGAGAGTGAAGACAGGAGTTATCAGGCAGACCTAGCCGGCCTGACCTTAATGAGGAAAAAATGCTTGAGCCATCATCCTTGCCAGATCTAGTTGGCCACATGACTGAACTCATTGGTGCGTGTGTTCTTGTGTGTGAACAGCATGGGTGTTCCCTGGGGGGGGGGGGGGGGGGGGGGGGGGGGGGGGGGGGGGGCCATCCCCTGTCCCCCTCACATCCCCTCTCACCCCCACACCCCTCTCCCCCTCAAATCCCCTCTCCCCCTCACATCCCCTCTCCCCCTCACATCCCCTCACATCCCATCTCACCCTCCCATCCCCTCTCATCCTCACATCCCCTCTCACCCTCACATCCCCTCTCACCCTCCCATCCCCTCTCACCCTCCCATCCCCTCTCACCCTCCCATCCCCTCTCACCCTCCCATCCCCTCTATCCCCTACCATCCCCTCTCACCTTACCATCCCCTCTCACCCTCCCATCCCCTCTCCCTCACATCCCCTCTCCCCCTCACATCCCCTCACCCTCACATCCTCTCTCACCCTCACATCCTCTCCCCCTACCATTTAATTGTGATTTTATTAAAGGCCCTAAGCGAGCGCCTAGCCTCATGGCTAAAACGTTATTTACACCTATCAATGATAAATGGGGGTATAGCAATACACTAGCTCTACTAACTTACACAGACAAAACCACATGCAGAGTCAAGGGTACAAACAAAGTGTGTGTGTGTGTGTGTGTGAACCATTATATTTCCTGTTAGAACTATTAACAAATAATGTAGGTACAGTTTCAATTTGGAGAATTACATTACAACTTACCCTTTCCCTTTGTTGTTGTGCGTCTGCCATTAGGAATGGTATCACAAGCTGCAACAATAATAACAGAATATACCAGTAGTCACTAAACAGGAACAGCCAGCAACCTCTACAGTGAGAAAAGAGGAAGGAGATTAATTCTCTTTCAACCCGGCATAAACTGACAAAGGAAGTTCAGTTAAGGAATTAGTATTCAACCTCCTGGAGACAAAGGGGTTTTTTTAAGGGTCTATTGAGAACGCTTGCTGTAGACTATCACACTACATTTCCTCTACCAGCTTCCACCCCCAAACATCCTCACACGCTATCATCACCTATTTTTACATGTATGTGGTTCTAGACAAAGCTTCACCGTTGCGCTGAATGTTGAATGCTCCAAAACCCACACACATACACACTGTACTGATATTGTTTAATGGGAGGAGATTAGCCAGCGTCAGCAGAGCTAGTGCAGTACAGTACATAAATAGCTGGCGTACAGTACGTTCTACAGTACGTTCGTAAACCTCTTTGGCCAATAGCGTACAGTATGTAGCTTCTCGTACGCTAGGGGGCATATCTCCATACTTGTCTAAACACCACTTATACGTGCAAACATTACCGCAATCCTTATCTATCTCACCTGCTGTTCAAAAGATCAGAGATCACGTTTTTATTGGCTTACAAGAGTCACGTGAGATCACGTTTTGAATGATATTTGCGATCACTTAATTGCAACTGCAGAAAGCATCACAGTGCCCCTGATGTCCCCAACATAGTGCGTCAGTGCCCCTGATGTCCCCTACATAGTCAATACCCCCAACATAGTCAGTGCCTCCTACATAGTCAGTGCCCCTGATGTCCCCTACATAGTCAGTGCCCCTGATGTCCCCTACATGAAGACTGAACAGAGTAACCAGGAATCAGGAACAGGAACTTTAAACCCGTCGCAATAGATCGTTTCGGTCGCATTACTTAATTCCCGTCGCATTACTTTATCTAAAAAAAGTGTCTTGGGGGGGTATGGTGGCTATGTCACTGTCCTAGGGGGTGTCTACAAAAAGTGTCTTGGGGGGTTGAGTGGCTATGTCTCTGTCCTAGGGGGTGTCTACAAAAAGTGTCTTGGGGGTTTTTTATGTCACTGTCCTAGGGTGTGTGTATAAAAAATGTCTTGGGGGGGGGGGGGGGGGGGTAGAGTGGCTATATGACACTGTCCTAGGGGGTATCTAAAAAAAGTGTCTTGGGGGGGTAGGGTGGCTATGTCACTGTCCTAGGGGGTGTCTACAAAAAGTGTCTTGGGGGGGGGTTGAGTGGCTATGTCACCGTCCTAGGGGGTGTCTATAAAAAATGTCTTGGGGGGGTAGGGTGGCTATGTCACTGTCCTAGGGGGTGTCTACAAAAAGTGTCTTGGGGGGGTAGGGTGGCTATGTCACTGTCCTAGGGGGTGTCTACAAAAAGTGTCTTGGGGGGGGGGGGGGGGTTGAGTGGCTATGTCACTGTCCTAGGGGGTGTCTACAAAAAGTGTCTTGGGGGTTGAGTGGCTATGTCTCTGTCCTAGGGGGTGTCTACAAAAAGTGTCTTGGGGGGGGGGGGGGTTGAGTGGCTATGTCACCGTCCTAGGGGGTGTCTATAAAAAATGTCTTGGGGGGGTAGGGTGGCTATGTCACTGTCCTAGGGGGTGTCTACAAAAAGTGTCTTGGGGGGGTTGAGTGGCTATGTTATTACCGACCATCATCAGCAGCACTGGATTAAAAATACCTGGTCCGGTGCACAGAATATCAGTGGCACAGTGGTAAGCTGTGGGCTATTGTGCTCGAGCCACACATATGTGTACCATGCCACACATATGTGTACCACGCCACCACAATGGCCTCACAACAACTTGGCATCTCCCCAGATGCAATGCTGAGGGAGATAGCATACAGCCACAGCCGCTGTTTTGGAAAGGGGGAGCGAAAGTTCCGCTTCAAGGTCGAGGGAGGCTACCAGCAGGCCAACTGTTTGGGGGTATATCTTTGTTGCCTCCCTGCGACTTTGAAGCAGGAATTGAAGGCACGTGTACTATACATTTACCTATTTCCGTCTTACCTCCTGCTCCTTCAACTGGGGCTAGTAGGACCGCCCGCCCGACGAAACACTATACATGTACGTTACGTGTACTTTTTTTGACCGCTACTGTATATCTTTCAAACAGTAAATGCTATTGACTTCCTATTTTCAACACTTCCATTCGTCTACGCTTAAATAACAAACCCAAGTACACGGATACTCGTACTCACGGATAAAACAGATAAACCTCACTAATAAATGAACTTATAACGTGACGTCTCTGCCTTCTCCCTCTCCCCTCTCCTCCCTCTCCCTCCCTCTTCTCTCCCTCCCTTGCACCCTTCCCGTCGCAATGGATTATTCCTGTCGCAATAGATCATTCCCGTCGCAAAATGCACCATTCCCGTCGCAATGGATTATCCCCGTCGCAATACATCTCATTCCCGTCCCTCCCTCCCTTCTCCCTCCATAATCAGACATGAGGTACTGGATCCAGACTCGCAATGGATCATTCCCGTCGCACAGGATCATTCCCGTTGCATTACTTTTATACCCGTTGCAATGTACACATCCCGTCGCAATTGATTTGTCCCGTCGCAACAGATCATTCCCGTAACATTACTTTCATTTCCGTCGCAATGGATTATACCCATCGCAAGAGATCATTCCCGTCGCATTACTTTTACAATGCACCCTTCCCGTCGCAACTGTTTAACATTACTTTTGGTAATGATAGCACAACTTTTATTTTGGTAGTATTGAAATTAAATAGAATTAAGTATAGTGCAAATCTTTTCATATGCTTATCATGGTATGGAACTGTCCCCCGATGCCAGGGCCCCAGGACAGGCAACTCTGCTGCCTGTCCATGTGTCACTCCGTAGGACTTGGTACGACGTCCACCCCCATCAGAGGTTCTCATGCTGGCTTGGCCCCCTTAGCTCGGCCCCCACCTGGTGTCCCTGCTGGTAAAAATGACAATTACACATCCGACACAGGTATCCCCTTTGTCCAAAAACCTTCCCACATTCAGAACACTCAAAATTCTTCTCCTGTGTACCATCATTCCCATTCATCATTCCCGTCGCAAAGAGTTATTCCCGTCGCAAGCGATTATTCCCGTTGCAATGCACTCTGCCCGTCGCAATGAATTATTCCCGTCGCAATAGATCATTCCCATCGCAAATAATCCGTTGGGACGGGAATGATACTTACACGGAGATAGTCAGTGCCCCTGATGTCCCCTACATAGTCAGTGCCCCCTAGGGGATCTCCCCTATGCATAGTCAGTGCAACATACATAGTCAGTGTCTATGATAGCAGAAAAAGACAGCGAAACCGAAACATGCGGAGTAAGAAGAAAGATGGTGGAGGTAAACCTAACTGTTTACATCTGTGTCTTCATATATAATATAGTGAGGGGAGGGATGAAAGTGATAGGATAGGACAATGTCATTGGGATGAAAAGAGGCGGTGGGACTTTTATATATGATTGGGACAGGAATATGAATTAAGAGTGGTTCTTAGTGGCCATCCTGAGTAAAAACTAGCACTCAACTTTCCCATTTTTGTACGTCAAGATGTCAAAAAAAAGAAAATTTCGAAGAAACAGAGACAACTTTGTCCACCTGTCCACTCCTCTACTGTCAGGTCCTCTATGACAACACAACTACTGTCTCGTTCTCTATTACGACCTAACTACTGTCAGGTCCTTTATGTCCATCCCACTACTGTCAGGTCCTCTATGTCCACCCCAATACTGTCCAGGTCCAAATGAAGTCAAAGGTTCATTCCCGTTGCAAGACATCATTCCTGTCGCAATGGATCATTACCGTCGCAAACGATCATTCCCGTAGCAAAGGATCATTCCCGTCGCATTACTTTTATTCCCGTCGCAATGCACCCTTCCCGTCGCAATGGATTATTCCTGTCGTAATAGATCATTCCCGTCGCAAAAAGCACCATTCCCGTCGCAATGGATTATCCCCGTCGCAATAGATCATTCTCGTCGCAATGGATCATTCCCGTCGCAACTTATGAAACAAGTACAAACAACACACCCACACGCACACGCACACACACTCATGCACACAGAGTTATGAAGGAAGAGGATCCCTTGCCAGGATGGCTCTGGCAATAGACCTGACTAGGGTAATGTTTAGCCTTTTTTTAAACCCCTTTCGTCCCTCTTTTTGGAGCGTGTACACTTAGCAATATTTTCAAAGTCCCACTTTATATATACCCTTTATTTTACAAGTGATTATCTCCGTGTAAGAACATGCATGACTAAACAAAGACATGAAGAAATAGACGGGTAATCTGTTTATTTCCGGTCGTCCATCTTTTTCTTTTTGTTGTATGGCCCTAAAGGGAAGTAATGGTGATTTTCATCGTACCAGTGCAAACATATTTTTAACCTACTTTTCTCTACATATGAGTTAGGCTGCAGCTTCCTTCTCCCCCTCGGAATAATGTTGCTTGGTGTGATATTAGCTAAAAAGTGAAGTGGTGAAGTGACAGACGTGTCGGATGTGTAATTGTCATTCTTACCAGGAGGGACACCACGAACAGCAAGGGGGACCTCACGAGGTACTGCAGCTGTACGATGTGTGTATATTGTGTGGTATTTGAGTTTGAAAATGAAATTTTGATTATGTGTGAAACTTGAACTGCAGAGATGGTTAAATGAGTCATTTCAGTCTTACCTCCTGTTCCTTCTGGGGCTGGGCGGGGGGCATCTAATGCAGAAAGAGAGTAATTTCAGGTTGATTTATTAGTTTTTTTTCCGTCTTACCTCCTGCTCCTTCAACTGGGGCTAGGCGGGGGCCAGCGAGGACACCACAAACAGGGGGGGTGGGGGGAGGTGGGGGGCCGAGCCAGCCATGAGGACCCCTGATGGGGGTGGACGTAGCAAGTCCTACGGAGGGCAGAGAATGCATAGCTGCTGCCTCTAGACTAGACCATGTGCCTGTGGTTTTTTAAATTAAAATTGGTATTGAGTTTGAAAATGAAATTTTGATTATGTGTGAAACTTGAACTGCAGAGATGGTTAAATGAGTCATTTCAGTCTTACCTCCTGTTCCTTCTGGGGCTGGGCGGGGGGCATCTAATGCAGAAAGAGAGTAATTTCAGGGTGATTTATTAGTTTTTTTTCCGTCTTACCTCCTGCTCCTTCAAATGGGGCTAGGCGGGGGCCAGCAAGGACACCACAAACAGTGGGGGGGGGGTGGGGGGCCGAGCTAAGGGTGCCTGATTCTGAACAGGAGGGGCTGAAGGATGGTAAGGGATTTCATTTTTTAATTAGAGTGATTGTGTTTAAGAGTGATAGATCGATTGATCAATCCGTCTGCTGCACTTACCAGGCTGAAGAGGGTTTTGGGCGACGTCCTCAATATCGGAGGGACCCTGAGCAGGGGCAGGCAGTTGGGCTGGAACTGTTTGAAAAAAAAAAAACATATATTGGGATGTCTTGGAAATAGGTAAATGTACAGTACACGTGCCTTCAAGCAAGGTCTTCAATTCCTGCTTCAAAGTCGCAGGGAGGCAACAAAGATATACCCCCAAACAGTTGGCCTGCTGGTAGCCTCCCTCGACCTTGAAGCGGAACTTTCGCTCCCCCTTTCCAAAACAACAGCGGCTGTGGCTGTATGCTATCTCCCTCAGCATTGCATCTGGGGAGATGCCAAGTTGTTGTGAGGCCATTGTGGTTCGCACCACAATGGCCTCATTCTTGTCAATGCGGGTCAGTCCCAGCATGGTGGTTGGCTAAATCAATTTAATTGTAAATAAGAAATATGAAATGCACACTTTAACCAACCAGGACTGTGGGATGGTTCCGCAGCAGGATGGCAATATCTTCAAAATACTTCCTAATGGCTACAGGAACTGTGAATGTGAATAAACTTTGAAAGAAACATAGAAAAAAAGAAATTCTTACCCTCTTCCCCACCAACACCTGTGCCTGCTAGAACACCGCCGCCAACACCCTGAGCAACTGGTGGGAAAATAAAATTAGGTGGGAAACTTTAAAAAAAAAAAGGAAAATCTTACCCGCTTCCACACCGCCGTTGTCTGCAGCCTCACCTATGGTGAAAATAAAATTTTCGACTATTGATGCTACTTAGGTGGTGTGAGAATGTAAATGAAACTTGAACAAAAAAAATCTTACCCGCTTCCACACCGCCGTTGTCTGCAGCCTCACCTTGAGCAGCTGATGGGAAAATAAAATCTCGTTATTGTGTGTTGCTAACTTACCACTTGACTATTGTTGTGTTGCACTACGCACGTGATTCGTTAACATTTTCAACATGCCGCTAGGCAACCATTATACGTTGCTATGATGTTATCTATCACTGCAACTGGGGTTGTTATACAACACAACCTACCTTGACGGTCACGCTCTCGCTGCAACTGAACTAGTACTGATGACAAGTGGAAAAAATCAGGTAAGAAATAAATGACAGCCATGTCTCTTACGTCTTTGCGCTACTCTAATTTCTGTGAATAAGACAATATATAATGATAGGGGGAAAAAAACAAGAGACAAGAGAAAGGGGGGAAAAAATAGGGGGAAAAACATACCGCGGCGCAGAGCACGCATAGAGGCGTTTATAGCAGCATCCATCTGTAAACCAGATCACATCACGTTAGTCCTTTTGCATTTGGAGCAGAGGCCAACCCCCCCCCCCCCCCCCCCCCCCCCCCCCCCTCCCCCATGACCCCCTTAATCCCCGTCGCTCAACACTCACTGTCGCTAGCAGCGTGTACGTGTAGCAGCGCACGTGAATAAATTATTTAAAATCAGTGCCATGTGACCCCATCCGCATTCCGAAGCATTAATTATTCGTCTGGTCACATGGCACTGATTTTAAATAATTTATTCACATACGCTGCTCGCGACGGTGAGTGTTGAGCGACGGGGATTAAGGGGGTCATGGGGGAGGGGGGGGGGGGGGGGTTGGCCTCTGCTCCAAATGCAAAAGGACTAACGTGATGTGGTTACAGATGGATGCTAGAATAAATGCCTCTATGGGTGCTCTGCGCCGCAATATGTTTTTCCCCCCTTTCTCTTGTCTCTTGTTTTTTTTTCCCCCTATCATTATATATTGTCTTATTCACAGAAATTAGAGTAGCGCAAAGATGTAAGAGACATGGCTGTCATTTATTTCTTACCTGATTTTTTCCACTTCTTGTCATCAGTACTAGTTCAGTTGCAGCGAGAGCGTGACCGTCAAGGTAGGTTGTGTTGTATAACATATAACAACCCCAGTTGCAGTGATAACATCATAGCAACGTATAATGGTTGCCTAGCGGCATGTTGAAAATGTTCCGTGCGTAGTGCAACACAACACACCACGTAACTAGCATGCATCAATAGTCAAGTGTGGTAAGTTAGCAACACACAATAACGAGATTTTATTTTCCCATCAGCTGCTCAAGGTGAGGCTGCAGACAACGGCGGTGTGGAAGCGGGTAAGAATTTTTTTGTTCAAGTTTCATTTACATTCTCACACCACCTAAGTAGCATCAATAGTCAAAAATTTTATTTTCACCACAGGTGAGGCAGCAGGCAGTGGTAATGGTGTGGAAGCGGGTAAGAATTTCCTTTTTTTTTTTAAAGTTTCCCACCTGACAGTAGAGGAGTGGACAGGTGGACAAAGAGGCTGACAGCAGATGGATGACCAGACAGTAGTGGGGTGGACATGGAGGACCAGACAGTAGTGGGATGGACATAAAGGACCTGACAGTAGTTAGGTCGTAATAGAGAACGAGACAGTAGTTGTGTTGTCATAGAGGACCTGACAGTAGAGGAGTGGACAGGTGGACAAAGAGGCTGACAGCAGATGGATGGACATAGAGGACCAGACAGTAGTGAGGTGGACATGGAGGACCAGACAGTAGTGAGGTGGACATGGAGGACCAGACAGTAGTGGGGTGGACATAGAGGACCCGACAGTAGTGAGGTGGACATGGATATTTCCATCGCAATGGATCATTCCCGTCGCATTACTTTTATTCCCGTTGCAATGCACCATTCCCGTCGCAACGTATTATTCCCGTTGCAATAGATCATTCCCGTCGCAATAGATCATTCCCGTCGCAATAGATCATTTCCGTTACAAAGGATCATTCCCGTTGCAATAGATCATTCTCGTCGCAACGGATTATTCTCGTCGCAATGATGAATAATGAGATCCTTTGCGACGGGAAGGATCTATTGCGACGGGAATGATCTATTGCGACGGGAATGATCCATTGCGACGGGAATAATCCATTGTGACGGGAATGATATATTGCAACGGGAATAATCTATTGCGACCGGAATAATTGATTGCAACGGGAATAATCCATTGCGACGGGAAGAGTGCATTGCGACGGTAATAATCTCCTGCGACGGGAATGACCCTTTGCGACGGTAATGATCTATTGCAACGGGAATGATCTATTGCGACGGAAATAATCGATTGCAACGGGAAGAGTGGATTGCGCCTGGAAAAATCTCTTGCGACGGGAATGATATGCGACGGTAATAATCTCCTGCGACGGGAATGACCCTTTGCGACGGTAATGATCTATTGCGACGGGAATGATTCTTTGCGACGGGAATAATTGATTGCGACGGGAAGAGTGCATTGCGACGGGAATGATCTATTGCGACGGTAATAATCGATTGCGACGGGAATAATCTATTGCGACGGGAATGATCTATAGTGACGGGAAGAGTGCATTGCGACAAGGACAAGAAAAGTTTTGCAGCAATCATTAGTTGCACTTGGTCATATGACATATTTAGTTTTGTGTACTCTGCACATGATTTGAGATGGATATCCAGGTATGAGGTGGGGGGCGGGGTCAAAGTCAGGGGCCCTGTTTCCCTCCCCCCTGGACCCCCCTCCCCCACACACACACCCCTGGACCCATGTCATCTCTCATCTCTTAGATTTCCTCCTTGCAGCAGGAAAGAGACCTCATGTTTGAGGAACAAAGGAAGAGCTATGAGGTACAACTGAGGAAGTTGAAGGAGGAGCTGAGGGCGGAGCTAAAGGAGGAGGGGCTGAGGGCGGAGCTTCAGAAGGTAGAGGTTGTCACAGAAGAGCATCTCTTATATCGATTAAATATTTCCTTATCAAAAGGATTTATTTATATTTATTTATTCATAGTTTGATCGTGGGGACGAGGGTGTGTTATCGAAGTCATCTTGTGCCCGCGTTTATTACTTCGGTGTTCACATCACCTTTCATTTATGCGCCCCCTTGCTTTTGATAGTTTCTCTGATAACTGAAGCAGCGGTACGCTGTGTACTGGCAGACAAAAATAAATAAATTAATAAAAATACTCATGCACGTAAGTGCAAGGAATTGAAATTTTGATTTGTTATTTTGCATATACTGGCATCAAACGTTAGCCTTGCGTGCTTGGCAACACCATGCGAGATGAAGCGCTGATCAATGCTAACGTATATAGCTGCTTTTAATGTGTGACCCCCCCCCCCTCCCCCCCCCCCCCTACAAAAAATAAATGTTCACCTAAACCATCCATGCATTTCGCAGAAAATTTTCTTCAGTTATACTTTCTCGGAATGCATACTAATAATCGCACCTAAATAAGCCAATTACGGAAAAACATGACGCAATTGAGGTAACCAGGACCAATTTTGGTGGTGATGGACCTATAAAAATTATGTTCCTAACCGTGCCAAAAAATTGGTCCGGCATAATTTTAGAGCTGCACATAACATTATTCAGTCCGTATCGAATCATGACATGGAACAGCATTTTGTAGTAGCGGTAGTAATATTGCGTTTTATAACAAGTTGTAAAGGCGGTGAGTTGAATCAACCCATACTATTTCCCGCTAGTTTTACACGCTGATATACTGATGTGCATGTACATGCTTGCATGATATCACTACAGCCAGCAATAACGGCTTACATGCAGTATATGTATATGTATATGTCGATCATTTTCCACGCAGATATTACGCTTGTGTCAAGTTTGGATGGTAGAAGAGCTGCTTTGCCTAACGAGCAGCTGACCTTCTCCTGCGTCATTAGCGGGAACACTCTAGTGTGGAAGAGTACGCTAAGTACGAACTTTATCGGGTTCATTCGCTCAGTCGATGGAGAAGGGATACCACATTCACAGCAGGACGTTGGGTTTGTGGCTGTTCTGAATAGCAAGGCGAACGGAGCCATGAATTCCACGCTGCAGTTTACGGTGAACCAGACTTTTAACGGAACGGCTGTTCAGTGCACAAACGGTCTCTTTACCCCAGTTGCAAACAAGACATTGTTCGTGGCAGGTAAAAATTAGCGCTATATATTATTGTAAATCATGAGCTCCATACATATATCCCATGTGTTTTTAATATAGTTATCCCAGGTGCTCCTATTAATATCAACATCAGTAACCACACTTTGAGCAAAGCTACGCTTGAGTGGAGGTGTCCCCCGTTTGATGGGCTGGACTCCATCGTTCGGTATGTGGTTGGGGTGATTAGCGGTGGTGTCGCCGTGGCAAACCTGTCTACCATGGACAGCGACTCGACATACATCACGATACCGTCACTGCAATACGGCAGGCCGTACACCTTCGAGGTGAAGTCAGTCAACAGGGTCGGAGCGAGCCCCGGGGCCGTGTACAATTATACTATTGTACCAGAAGGTATACGTATATGTATATAGACATGCAGACATATCATATTCAATGATTCAATCAGTTATAATTGTTCCTTAAATACTACATTTGAAGGATATATTGTGCGTATTAATTACACCGTCTAGACCCACCCAGTCCTGTTAACCTCACGGCATATGAACATTGTGGCAGAACAACATCATTAACCTTCACGTGGCAGGTCAGTGATACCTATTACAGCTGAATCAATGAGTCAGACATATATACATGTATATGTACTACACGTATATGATGTACGTGCATTTGTGACAGTTGTACGTAGCTGAATTCATGGCTTAGCACATCAGTTGTTCATTTACATGTACATGTACATGTACATGTAGATCCGGGCTATATGTGTACATGTGTGGATTAGGCCTACAAGTGGGGGTTAATTTTTCTCTCTGCATGCTGTTTTTAGCTCCCTCAACTTTCCGATCTGGTGCCCGGTCCCATCTCAGTGGCTGTGAACATCACACAACTGCAGCTAACCACAGAAATACAACTTCAACCTAACGTTTCCTCCTGTACTGTCTATAACGTCCGTATAAGTATCGCACTTTACATAACTGTTTATGTGAAGTCTCTGATTTCAGAAGGCAAAGGCACAAATATGGAACTAAGTGAGTAAATTATACCCTTGCCTCTTCATTTGATAACTTAGTGAAGAAATGTTGACTAATTGTAAAGCCTATTCCATTCATCCTGTGCTAATAGCTTACACAGGAAAAGCTATAAGTTTACGAAAAAGAAGTGCATGTGTATGTTCCTATATACTCCTTATATTTCAGTGTAAATGGTCACATTGCATGCATATACATGTATTAGTAGTTAGCCAGCCGCTTGAACTTTCATCTACGGTCTATATGTACACCTGCACTAACTATGTTAATTGAGTGAAGGGTATGCGGTTTCGATATGCCTATACATAAATAAATAAAATAATCTGCATAAAACGATGTACATGTGCATTGTAAGTTCGCTGCATGCTAATTATACTTTTCCTCTTCTATATGCAGTATACTATTAGTGATCACATCGCATCGTCGGAAGTATTCGTAGAAGATACTACTGTCTCTATTCTGTGCACTACATGCTATTTAAGCCCCAGCGTTCTTTTTCTGTTGTACCGTAAGTGTGACGACGGAGCGAACAGCGGCAGTTATTCCAAAGCAGCTACAGAACTAGAAGACGGAGTCTATCAAGTGAACATATCCTCTCTTTCTCCTAATACCACTTACTGCTACACGGCTGTATTGTACGATCCCGCCACGTCTCAGCCCATAGGATCGCCCTTGGCGGGAATATTTGTGACGAACATATCGCCAGTATTCTAAACAGTGCAACAGATTCAAACCGTTCTATTTCCATAGGAACAGGAGAGGACCGCAGCTACTTGATTGGAGGAATAGCCGCCGGAGCTGTGTTCTTGGGCTTGACTGTACTTCTGCTTGTAGCGTTTCCAGTCAGTTGTTGTTACCTGAAGAGGAGAAAGATGAAATTAGAATTCGCGATTGAAGTGGAAAGATCAGAGCCACACCGCTACTTTGATACTATTAAGCCAGGCGATATCGATGCTGTCCTAATTACGGACAATGTTGCTTATTGCACTGTCGCAATGGCAAAGCAAATGAAGGACCTACCTTGAGTACTATATACGACTTATAATTAAGCATGCATGCTATTGCATGCATATGCATATGCGTGCATATCATATGCATACTCTTTTGTACTTAAAGATCAGAACTAGTAAAAGTAGAGACATGTGTGTATTTTGTAAGGGTACAATCATATATACTTAATATAGCCTATCTCTGCCTATAGTACATGTATAAAATACACATACTTGCATGTACATGTATACATTAAACATTAATGAACATGTCGCGCCGCGTCTATGCATCCAGTCTCGTGCCCAGACCCAAATGAACGTAACGATAAAATCACGCAATAATAATAACCATAATAATTTTTATTTAATTATTATTATTTACAACAGAATACAGATACAGCAGGATAAAGGGACAAACACAATTACATTATTTTAATAATAATAAGGATAACTAACTTACATTAGATGCCGCTAACAATCCTACAGTTATACTAACCTATTCGGACATTATTATTATAATTCGAATAATAATGAGAATACATGAATGGAAATTATTATACATGTATATGCTACTACCTACTGTACATGTACTTTACCTAACACGAACAGTTTACAGAGAGCGGGATAGGATGGCTCGGGAATTTGCTCTTACAAGGGCCAAATTGAATCTTCCAAAGATATCATTACTCACGAGTGACTTGGGACGTCCCTGCCTAGTGGACAAAAACGGGTGGCAAGTCTTGATAGTGCTTGTATAGCCTCAGTACCCCAACATCCATATGTCTCCACCACAAGAGGGATACATGCACCTTTCATCATGCACCTTTCATCATGCACCTTTCATCATTTACTCGATGCTTGCGGATCTGGGCAGCCAAGGCAGCTGAACCTGCTGTCACACACACTTCTTGAAAAATTTGTGCATTTAGCGTTGATGTGACAGACAGATCAAAAGCTGCTTGCTTACCCAGGACCCAGTTTGGAACAAGAACATCAGCTGGACGAGTACGATCCCTAGACCACCCACACATCTCTAGTTGTGGAGCAAGACACGCAGAGTGACAAAAATCATTGAAGATGTCTCTCAACCTGTTATGACGAGAGACAACATCACCTCCCAACTTGCAACACAGAGCACGATGGCCATAACCATCCAAGGCAGCATTACATTGAGAATAACTTTGACCTTGAGCAACTGGGATACTGAGCCACCATTTTATCGCCACCTGGAACTCAGAAGGCTCCAAGTGAAGGCCCATGCTAGGGGATGGAGTAACAGATAGCCACGCTGAGGCATGGGGTGATGAAATCGATAATAGATGAGCCCTGTCGATTGGAGTGGAGTTATCAAAAAGTGTCTTGAACTGACAGTCCTCAATTTTGTTTGACAGGAACTTCTGAGTGAATGTGGAACAGCTGTTGTCAATAGAATCAGGAGTAAGTGAATCAAGTGGATCAACAAGGTTGTTATAAAGGTCTATAGAGTGGTGCAAGTACCTACAAACCTCATAAGATAAGCCTGAATTGACAACTGAGGCTAAATATGCAGCAGGAGAGTGGTAGGAGACACGACGCAAGCCTAGACCACCCCGACTTAGACTAAGTTGTGCTTGCTGCCATGTGAAGTCAGAAGTGTCTACTGCAGTGCACTCCACAAAACACTGCTGCACCTCATCATCAAACAGACTGCAGCTAAAGAAGGTGGGATAGTTCTGGCCAGATGTATCAGCCTACAAAACCCTCCACATTGACAGAGTAGAAGCATGGCTATATGAGGATCTGAAGAACCTACCTGAGCTAAGTGCTGGAGCAACTTGGAAGCGTCTGTACGCTTTTGAGCAATATACTTGGCACAAAACAAAAAAATCTCCTATTGGAGCCCCAAGTATTTCGAAATGAGGCACATTGGATTTTTTCATTTCATCTGGGAACCTACTTAGGTCATTGACTCTGAATAATTAACATTCACAAACTACCTGATGCAAAACAAGACAGAAAAGCAGAGGGCCCAAGGGATCTCCCTGCTGGACACCAGACTCAGATGTAATGGAACCTAGAGTGTGCCATAGTATAGGGTATTGCCCATAACACCAGGTAGACCATGACAACAGTTCTGGGAAATAGAGATTAACAGCATTCAGCACTGCCTGTCTAGACACCAGATTAAATGCGTTACGTAAGTCAATTTTCATAACATGCCACCCCCAGCTGGAAAGGGGAAAAGAATTCAGAAGCCTTGTTCTTGACAATAGCACAAATACACTTGCTAGCTAGTCGCCTTAAAGTTTCACCAACAGCAATTGGACGAACATCGAGGGGACAATTCCAACAGTATAAACTAACACATATGGCTAACAACAAGATACTTATCCTAACAAACTCACTCATGCACTCACTCACTCACACAATTATAATTATATATAATAATGATAATAATTAATTCAGACCATGACCACTCACGCCCCGCTGACATTTTGCTACCCATGCAATTGGGCCCTTGGTAAACCAGCTGCCTTTGATATCTCAGTGACATCACCGCTAAAGCCTAAAATTGTATCAGTAGTGGGATTGTCAGCTGGGGCAGCTGCGTTGTCCACTGAAGAGCGTAAACACACAGAAAATGACCCCAAATGCAATGCCTTGGGGTGGTGTTGTATACCTCTGGTTGCAGAGTCGTATGGTGCTTGGGGAATAGAAGCCATAGATTCGTTTAAAATGCTTGCCTCCCCTCTTGCCATAACATCGGGCAAAACAAAATCAGCCGTGCTGTCTGAGCTGTACAGTAGGCTCAACCTGCACTTGGTGAGAGCGAATGCGACAGCGATCCTTTCCAGGTGGCTCCCATCTTAAAATTTAATTAACTGTAGTGTGATTTAAGTGTTGTGTGTATTACATATTCTGTTCATGTAAACTTTCCAATACTATTTAATGTCATAAGATTAATAAAAGGGCAAGTAATACAGCAAATAATAATAATAATAATAATATGAACTTGGCAGTTCAGAAGGTATTGGCTTTGATCGAAGAGAAGGGTCCCCCACTTGGTTTATTGGTCAACCTATCTAAATGTGAGGTGTTCTCCCCCACAGATGTAAACCTTTTCCGAGGTGAGTTAATACGATCCCGACTTGACACATCAGGGGGATCGCTGTGCTCCTTATGTCCAGACACTGTGCTCGATCCATTAGGCCATCATGCCTCCACATGTAAGCGTGGGGGCGATGTGGTGTTTCGCCACAATAGACTTCGCGATGTTGTAGCTGAGTCATGTAGGTTGGCTTACCTGAGTGTTAAAGTTGAGGCCGGAAATAACCTAACAACAGACCACAGTCATACAAGACCAGCTGATGTCCTGGTCCAGAACTGGTCCAGAGGCAGGCCAGCAGCCTTCGACATCTGTGTGACCTCACCGCTTAATACACTTACTTTGTCAGAAGCGGGGATTTGTGCAGGTGCCGCAGCCCAGGCTGGAGAGGTCAGGAAGCACTCAGCTAATGATGACAAATGTGGAGATCTGGGTTGGGTTTGTGTCCTCCTGGTGACTGAAACATATGGAGCATGGGGACCTGAGGCCATGGCCTGTTTCTCCCAGCTGGCTTTGAGGCTTTCCATCAGGCTTCAAAAGCCCAAATCAGTTATTCTACATGAACTGTATGGTCGCTTAAACACATGTCTCGTTCGTTGTGTTGCTACGGCCATATTAAGTAGGATCCAGTCATCGTAACTTTTTTCCTGTGTTTATTCTTGGTGCAATAATTATACATGTATTGTTAATCGTTCAATAACGTAAATAAAATTAATAATACAATAATAATAATAAAATTAAAATAATCACACGTATTTATTGACGTGATATAAGGTAGTGCAGCAGTGTCAACAGCAGGTAGGCTGCATGTCTAGTGTCTGGGTTTGTGCACATAAAGGTCAAAATAAGGCTAAAATTTTAGATGCCTTTATAATGCATACTTATACTTTTGAAAATATGTACTTATACAAGCAAATGGACATTGGAGCACAATAATACATGCTAATACATTGAGTTCAGTGTACAACAAAGTCTACTTTAATGAGTGTAGCCGGTGCTGGCTTTGTTTAAGCAACTATCTTGCAAGCACTTGTCCTCCTTCCCATTTGTTGCCTTTCTTAAGGCATTAGACTTGTCTATCCTCTGAGAATACATTTATATTCCCTAACACATTCAGTTCTTGCATCTCATGCAGTTTAATTCATCTCAGACATTCCACCTCAACTTTTAACACCTTCAAAAACCACTCTTTGAGTGATCAAAACGTTCTTTCATTCAATTCTAGCATGCGATGTCTGGTTTGATCAAAAATGCATATGCGGCATCAAATAAGTGAGTACTTCAACCATTTAGAATTACATCAGAGTCCAGATCTGTAATGCAAACTGTAGGCCCTAATAATCTCCATTTATGTCCTTCTGGGATAGCCATTCATACATGTACATAGTTTCCTTCCCCTGTAGCTAGCACGAGAGTTTGGCATGAGAGCCAGTACTAATGTGTTAAAAAATAAAATAAAATAACAGTCATATCACCTCTTATCATTTCTCTGCATGTGATACACATGGTTGGGCTCTATGTTCCCTCTTGGTACTCAGTGCAACCCAGGAACATTTTTCTTCATTTGCCATTCATTACATGCCAGGCAGTAACCTTCATGGGCCTAGCTTTATGGCAGATTCACCCGCAATCAGTCATCTTAATTTTTATTACAGCTACATGTAGTAACAGTACTTCCTGGCAGGAGGCTAGGGTTGAATATACATGTAGAATGAGAAGAACTGTATGATAGCTTAATTCCCATAAACAAAATTGGTATTGGGCAATAACAATCCATGCACGCAGCTAGCACACGTAACAATTGCATGCAGTTCACGGAGCATTGGATGGATGGTGAAAAAGCAAGATTGAGAATGCTTGATATGTATGGTGGTCAAAGGGAAAAGGTAATTAATTTGTGTGTGTGTGTGTGTGTGTGTGTGTGTGTGTGTGTGTGTGTGTGTGTGTGTGTGTGTGTGTGTGTGTGTGTGTGTGTGTGTGTGTGTGTGTGTGTGTGTGTGTGTGTGTGTGTGTGTGTGTGTGTGTGTGTGTGTGTGTGTGTGTGTGTGTGTGTGTGTGTGTGTGTGTGTGTGTGTGTGTGTGTGTGTGTGTGTGAGTACAAGTTTGTGTGTGTACAAGTTTGTGTGTGTTTTAGTGTTTGCATATTGTGTGTGAACTCATTTTTGGATGGCTACATGTGAGTTTACATAGACATACTCATCATTCATGGCTTCAAATTTCAGCTTGGCCAGGGGCTAAAAACCCCACTCTTGCAGGACATGTGTGTGTATGTGTGTGTATTTGTGCAGTGCATGTGGTGTGTGTGTGTGTGTGTGTGTGTGTGTGTGTGTGTGTGTGTATGTGTGTGTGTGTGTGTGTATGTGTGTGTGTGTGTGTGTGTGTGTGTGTGTGTGTGTGTGTGTGTGTGTGTATGTGTGTGTGTGTGTGTGTATGTGTGTGTGTGTGTGTGTGTGTGTGTGTGTGTGTGTGTGTGTGTGTGTGTGTGTGTGTGTGTGTGTGTGTGTATACAAGTTTGTGTTTGTTTTAGTGTTTGTATGTTGTGTGTAAAAAAACTGAACTCATTTTTGGAAGGCTACATGTGAGTCATATTCATCATTCATGGCTTCATATTGTTAGTGAATGCCAGTCAGCTTGGCCAGGGACTAAAAACCTCACTCTTGCAGGACATGTGTGAGTGTGTGAGTGTGTGAGTATGTGTGTGCATGTGGTGTGTGTGTATACAAATGTGTGTGTACAAGTTTCTTTTAGTGTTTGCATGTTGTGTGTAAAAAACTGAACTCATTTTTGGAAGGCTACATGTGAAGCCATATACAGTTACATCATCATTCATGGTTGGTGAATGTCAGCTTGGCCAGGGCACTCTTTCCAGATGTAGGTACATGGGGTAGGTACATGTGTAGTCCAGGGTAGGTACATGTAGTCCAGGGTAGGTACATGTAATCCAGGGTAGGTACATGTATGTATATCCAGGGCATAGGCCTATGTAGGTAGATTTATAGGTCCAAAGTATTAGGTACTAATATACACTAGACAGACCTATTTAGGTACATGTAGGTCAAGGGATAGGCCTATGTAGGCACATGTAGGTCCAGGTAAGGCCTACATAGGTCCAGGGTGGTACTGGTGGTGATGAACACTTAGGCAAAGATAAGGAGAGTAAGGATGACGGGTGGAGCCAATGGCAAGCCAGGTAGCTAAGCGGAAACCTTTTCCCCTAGCCTCCTCCCTCCAATTCCCATAGGTCTAGACTGCCAGTAGAGGGACACACACGGCCAACCCTAGGCTTAGTTCACTGCTAATGCATTATGGTGAAGGCTATTAGTATTTTACTAAAGTATTTATTATATACAAGACGTCGTCATGGACACTTTTGACCTATATAGTGGGTTGTTTTCACTTTATGTTTATTGTAATTAATAGTGTTCGTTTAGCCTGCATGCAGCTCGATGAATGAAGCGCGTAGGCTAGCTAGGCACGTGCACTGATACGCTTACAAACTGGAATAAATTGATTCGTTAGCACTTTCCAGTACTGCTACGACCTGCGTAGGCTTCTCAGCCTTACCTAGATCAATTAACATCAAGCATGTGTCGCATTTACAATCTTTGTCTGCGTGTGTGTGGCTAGAGCGCGAGCGTCGATCAGTAAGTAAATGTAAAGCACTTTAACTTAACTGCGAAGCACCCTCTGGGACTTCACCAATGGAAGAGCGCTATCCCAATACTTACACTCCACCCCCCTCCCATGTTATGGCATCAGGCCGACAGGCCCAACCCCTGTCTCACACAGTGTGTGGTTTGTGTGAACATAAGTACATGTAATGTGCATTTAAAACATACACAATTTGTGCTATTGCTAGCGGTTAGCAATTAGGGTTTACATGTAGGCTACTGTGGCTACACCAATACGAATGTCTGGTATGCTTTGCTTCACCTCTTCCGAGGTTCTGAATGGTGTCAGTGGGAAGGCCTGTTCTGGCAGATACAGTACGTGGCTGCACTAATGTAGGTGTTGTATTTGGCTGGATTGTAGCCACATAGCTCAACCGTACCAGGGATAGAAAGGTGGAGCGGAAGCTCTTAGATGTGAGTGGTCTCCCATCTTTGAA
This sequence comes from Spongilla lacustris, assembly GCA_949361645.1. Lineage (NCBI taxonomy): Eukaryota > Metazoa > Porifera > Demospongiae > Spongillida > Spongillidae > Spongilla > Spongilla lacustris. Next base: position 6,948,238 of record OX442428.1, read on the forward strand.
GTGGAAGAGGGGTGAGGAGTGAGTGGAACAGTGACAGCATTCTCTGTAGGCCTCCATTGCTGGAACTGGACACATGTGCCTGCCTTTGGTATGCTCAGCACACCTGCCCATCTGGTCGGTTTTGGACCACTTGATGAAGAAGTGCATGCCCACCAGACCAGCTGACATCTTGCCTGGTAGGTTGGAACCTAGGGTCAAAACTCCGGTTCTTGAATAAATTCGCTGAGCCTCAGTCTCAACATTGGGTTCATGGACCCTGCTGTTCTTCACCAGTACAAAAAAAAATAGATACAGGATTGTCCATGTCGTCTCTCTCCATAGAAACAGTCCCAAACAGACTTTTAAAACAGAGCTCTCTTATTGAACCCTACAACAACAAAGTAGGGTCTACCAGGACGTTATGCAACAGACTTAAATGCCTCTACCACTAGGCCAAAGGCTTTGCATCAGGCCCAAAGCACACTTCACCCACCTCCCATCATGTACTTGATTGTAAAGTTTATAGCATCAGGACCAATGCTTGAGGCCCAAAAGGCCCATGTATGCCATCACCATTGCTGCACACAATGTGTGGTTTGTATAAACTACATATATAATTGTGCTTTAAAAATGTACTTTCTCTTAGAACTTGCTACTTGTACATGTACAAGGAGGATAACTATTTCATGATGCGCAAACCTACTTGTATTTTCATGGTGCGCAATCATTGGAACTACCCTCCACCCTTTTTTTTTTTTTACCGGCCATATATTCAAATAAATAACAAAATATGAGAGTCTATTGTGAAAATGTAGGATAGTTCCAATGAGTGCGCACCATGCAAATACAAGTCCACTTGCATGGAAAAAGTTCGGTGACTTGAAGGAGACCTTCTCCTTCAATCGTCTCCTCATTACCAAACTTTATCCAAGTGTAGGGTAGTTCCACTGAACGAGTGTGCACCACGCGCATCGAACATATAAAAGCTGAGCTTTATCATTGTATTTATTTTGGTACTCAAATCTTGGTTGTTACATGTACATTTTAAAAGTGCGAATGCTATAAACTCGTACAGCTAACATTTATTGCTCGTGATAACAAATATACCTGTTCCGGGGATAGTATTCATTTTGCTAGTACATATTTTTTTAAATTCCTAAAACGTCACAGCAAAAAAACGCATCAAATCAATTATTGATTTCGCAACAGATTTTAAATCAATTGTTAAATCAACGCATGATTTCACAACAAAATCAAGTGCACTTGATTTGCATGCGATTGATTTTACTGTGAAATTAATTGTGAATCAATAATTGATTTGACGCGTTTTTTTGCTGTGCGTCCACCACCACCAAATGGTCTACATGTAATGTTATAACTGCCTTTTGCGTTGTACAAGTATAAGCAATATAGCTACTTAACTTACTATATCAAAGGCCTCCTGGCCGCCACTTTTTTGCGCGCAAAACGCGTTAGCTTCTGGGGCGTAGCCTATGACCCCGATGGGTGAGCTTACAGCGCCCCCCCCCCCCCCCCCATACTCGCTATCCCCAGGGCGGCCCCATATCTTCCCCCCCCCCCCCCCCCCCCCCTTGATCTGGCTTCGGCAAGTAGCCAACCGACACGTACCAATCGTGGAGGTAAGAACTTGGCAAGGAGCGAGGGTAGTAAGTGGATTAGACTGGAAGTAGGAAACTCAAGGCCGTAGACAACGGGGTGCTTGGGGGTGCTGAAGCACCCCCAAATTTTTAAGAGACCTTTTAAGATTAAAAAAGTAGTGGTTTTCTTGTATTCACGGTATAACTTGACGTGAAGTTTAACTACATGTATGTTTGAAACTAGCTTTGTGTATTGTATAAGCATGCGCATAAAAAATGAATTAAATTTTACCCCAACTCATATCGCCAGCAATCAGATGCCAGTTCCTGTAAGCTCTAAGATGTTGCGGGGTCTGTTGCAATTCCAGTAACACACAGCAATGGATGTGCACTGGTACTTGCTCAACAGCCTACCATATGCATGCATCAACCTGTTATTGGAGGTTCTACGAATTAATAAACGTATCCTGCCACTGACAGGGGGAAACCGAATCAGCCCAAATTTGATTTTCCTAAGCGTATTTCTGGGTCACAACATCCTACATGTAACACGCATGGTACTGTCCCTATACACTACAAATTAATAAGCTGGTTGCTAACCACACTCAGTTTAAATCAAGATCTGTTGGTTTTTACTCTTCAAACTGTATTTGGTTTGAAGCTTGAACCAGTCATTTAGGATTGGGCCGGAAAAAAAAAACCGCTTTGCTAAATGCGATTTGAACCTACAGTCGTATATGCTTTCCATCCCCCAGCATCCGTGATCCATGCATCTCCCCATGTCAAATAGGTTTTTGACGCTACAAAAGTAGTTTTGGGACATGACGGCCCGTTATTGACGTGACCATGTAGCCGCTTTGAAATATTACACCAATTACACCAATTACATGAACTTGGCTTCAGTGTATGTCTAGCAACACACATGACTGAACAGACCGACCAACTGATCTCTACCTAAAAAACAATATTTCTTGAGAATTATATACAAAACCACAAACCAATATGTTATGTTTAGGATTGGAAATACTGGTTTGAAATCTTGGTTTGCCAATGGATTGAAAACGTTTGGTTTGACAAATTTTGAAGTGTATAACCATGGTCCAAGAAGATGATGGTGTCCTCTCCTTTTATTGTGCTACAGTTGTTCAAAACCGAATGCCAGTAACAGAGCAGCCTGTTCTCCTCAACTGGGTTCAACAAAAGGCAATTTCAAAATTCAATAAACATGCATAGGCCTATGGACTGTCGATCTATATATGCCACCATGCAGTATATTAACGGATATCAGTGAAAAACATTCTTTCATCCATTCATGGCCGAGAAGTACAATAAACCTAAACAGACTGAACTGCATGGTGCATCGTTCTACATGTCCACAAAATCTCTTAGACCTTAAGTGGTTGGAAACGAATTTATTCAAGCAGGCAGTACATTTAAAGGCAGTCTGTGTAATATATATATTTACTTTGCCTTCCTATTTTCTGCTATAATTTTTACATAATTAAGACTGATTACTGAATTGGCACTACATCTTCCCCGCGCCTTTCCATTTTTCAGCACCCCCAAATAAAAAAAGTTGTCTACGGCCCTGACTGAAGCAAGTGTATCGTCGTAACCATTACCGCTAGCGCGTACCTGTTTCAACGTTTCTGGAAAGAAATGGTCTCTAACAAGATTTTGATGAACGACGCGCAGCAGCGCTCGAGATTACGACAATACGCTCCTTCAAACACTTGTGGGGTTAGTAAATGTACTCCACGGTACTACCGTTATTCCAATTCAAGGCAAATACTGAAATGAAGTTCTACTTGGTGAATATTTAAAGTCCTATACATTGGCATACTGGTGACAAAATCGCTTAAAGCATATGGTGCTATAATTACTATCACATATTTATATGTGCACGATGTGGGCTAATTATATTCATCAACGGTTCCAAGGGGCCCCCTGTCAGTATTGGTTTCAACGAGCATTTCAAGTGGCAGAACGACATGCAGCTTTGACGACGGATGTAGGAGCTACTGAGTAATGGCGTCAACGAGATCCCGTGTACGATACGGTATACGTATTTTAAAATATACCACGCTTTTATACACTGCAAGTCCATATTACGATTGCATGAAATGTTTCCCAGATAAAATAAAATGTTACGAGGGGGGCATTTTACCGTGGAGGGGGACAGTTTGCCCTAATGTAGATTGTCCGGGGTGACATTGTACACTAGTGCAGAATGTCCGGTGGGACATTGTATACTAGTGCAAAACATCCGTGACAGGTGCTGACTATTGAAGGTGGGGTATTTTATATGATTTTGCATGAGTCCTGTTTTTCTACATTGTAATACCTCACCAGTTGTTCATAAAACATTTGTTTCATCTGTGTTAGTGAGTCTCACCTTGCTGACATGTATGTGTTATGTCTAAAGTTTGTTCCTTTGTATATGTAATTGGGGGTGTATATAGGAAGTGGCCTTTACTGAGCATCTTCGAAATTCGTGTGAATTTTGTTGTGGGGTGGGCTTCTAAGAATTAAGAGATACAGGCTTCAAAACATTGCACACACATAGCAAACATATCAGTAACATATAACAATATTTCTAGAGAATTCTACCTACAGATAAGAGGAGTCCCGATGGATATCATCACTGCCCTTTTATACATGTACTGTACAGTGACATATTCATGGGAGAACTGGAATATCTCAGACGGTGACAATATGAAGCTAAGCTACATAGTCATCTATGTCACCTGGCATGCAATGAGCACGGTTTTTGTAATGGTCCCATGGAGATGCGACAATGACACATTGGTTGCCTTCTGTGATAATCAACCTGGCAGTCCACTTAATTCGGTTCCATGTTTCAAGAGCTCAGCCTTATTTATTAAGCTAAGATAAGAAAAAGAAAGCACTATATGATGGGAGAGAGGGTACATCGTGTTGCAGTATTAATTGCGCGCATTGAGTTTCAAGGGCTGCATGGAATGTGCCACCAATGCAACAATCAATCACCAATCCAGATGAGATTGAGAGATTGTTGGATTCTACACATGTGGTTGTTAAAACATACATGTGTTATACCAATTACATTACATCAGTTAGTAATGTTTTGATGAAGAAGTCGAAAGTTTATATAGCCACTGAAAGAGGCAGAAGAATTATATGAATTCTCAGAATACTATATTTTTATTATTATTATTATTATTATTTTTTTATATTTTTTTTATTTTTTTTATTTTTTTATTATTATTATAATAACAACAATAATACATTATACACAATGAAGTATATCAATAGTTTAAGGCTCTCGCAACGATCACCTCCACCTGCGGCACGGCTATTATTATTTAAAACATACATGTATACATATAATATATACAATTTAAACACACAACACAATGTCAAACACATACTCTAGATAGAATGGCCCTGGAGTTGGCTCTTATCAGGGTCAAGTTTAATCTGCTTTTAATCTGCTATATTTTAATAATAATAATAATAATAATACTTTATTTGGTAAATTTACACCAAAAAGGCAAGTAATGGCATTAGGAAATGCACTTATAAACTGCCTAAACTATTTATAAGGGAATAGTTTACAAACGGGGGTAAGGTCAACATGACTCAGATGAGCTTTAAATGCACAGACGGAGGATGCAGACACCACTGAGTTGGGCAAAGAGTTCCAAATTGGTATGACACGTTCTGAAAAAAAGTTTAGACGAAAATTATGATGTGGTAATGATCTGGACTTGAGCTTAAAGTGGTTACCTCTGGTAAAATGAACATGAGAGTTGATAACAAAGAAGTCAGATACATCGACATCAACAAGGTGAAACACTATCTTGTAACACATCACTAGGTCAAAGAATACCCTGCGATATTCAAGAGATTGAAGATTTAAATTTCTTAGCCGAGTGCCATAATCCATATATGAAAGCTTAGCTCTTCTGCAAACAGCTCTAGTAAGATTTTGAATCTCATTTGTGTGTTGTAACTATATGTTTTTACCTTGATGGAAGGGGGAGGGCCACTGAAGGCAGAAAGCACATGGCCAAATACCAAATGTGGAGAACCTGGCTGGTTGTGTGTTCCCCTGCTAGTCGAGACCTATTTGGTGCATGGGCTATTGAAACCTTCTCTCAGCTTGCATCACGACTTGCCACCCATACATGTATGCAGGCCCAAGTTGGTTTTACTTGAGACTGATATCTCAGGCTGGCTCAACTCATGCCCATCTAGTAAAGGCCAGCGGTTATATGCAACGCTACAGTATTGAACATGAGTTGTATGTGATCTGTGTCACTGATAGCCTGTGCATTGGTGAAATTTGTGTGCATGCCTTAGATGTGCAAAACATTTGGTATCAATTAATTGTTGCATTCGTCAGTACTACATGCCGGTATGTGTTTACGTTACCAAGGCCGGTGAGTGTGCATCAAGCCAATCAAAGGCATACCCTTGAAACCTTATACCTTCTTGTTGTGTCTGAACCTTACCCACCAGCCAATTCCATTGGGCCGCATCTGTATATAAGTGCTGAAGCCGTTATGCACCTGTCACGTATCTATAGATGCATGTCCTCAAACCGCACAGAACCGAATCGATCTTTTTTAAAAACTCAATCCGCATCCATTTCAAAAAGTGATTTCATAGCGAACTGGAATTGTAAATATGTGCTGGTTTCGGCGTCACTTTTAACATTATGAGAAATCCTGGATAATGCATGGGGGCTATGTTAATAAGAACGTGGGAAACATCTGCAGTGCCAAGGGATCAGAAATAGAGATGAACATCAAGGTGCGTACAATTTCTGTAGGATTCAAATAACGCATATGGACACTATCATGATCATTATTAGAGTATTGAACTGCATGCCCATAAATTGGCCGTAGTGGTTCTCTCAATCCGAATAGAACTGCATTGAACTCGTATCGCAAGTAAAGTAGGTATTTTTAAAAGGGGAAAAACGCTTATACATGTACATGATCAATACGTAGATCACCAATCTAGAACATATACGTAATTTATAGCATTCCTTATATGCTGTTAAAAGGGTTGCTTATTTTAATTTAGCACATATTTCACGAAAACACCTGGTGCAGAGATGCTCTTTCTACCCCTTGTCTTGATCGTGATAGAAACAGGTTGGTATCCGTTAACGTAATGCATTAACAGTGAACCATCTCATTATACTTCGCAAGGTTCTGTTGGTTCTCAAATTGTCTCGGGTCCGACCATTCAGAACATTTCAGTTGGGGATGTCGCCGTTTTCAACTGCTCACTACAATGTACGAAGGCACCCATGTCTATGACCATTACTTGGTACGTCGTGATGCCCGCAACGCTGCAAAAAGTCTCCATATTTCCGTACACTTCGCTGAACCAGGTGAAGTCCGTGTATGGACTCGACGTGTCCAGAAACATTATCGATGAGTGCTCCAAGGGTGGATACCGTGTAGAGCAGCTACTGATGTCCAACGTGACCAAAGCTTTCGACCTGATGCCGGTCCAGTGTGGGCTTTTGTGTTTTCCTGGCAGTTTTGGCTGCACGGTCGCTCAAATTCTGTTCAGCCCAGTTGGCGTCGTGAAAATTGTGCCTAAAGGTACGTTCGATTTGTTTTATTTTGGCGATGGTAGGCCTATAGGGTTGTTATTCAATTATTTTTGTCCTACCTGAATAAACAGATACCCCTCCAGCATCTACCCCTCCCGCATCTACCCCTCCCGCATCTACCCCTCCAGCATCTACTCGTCCAGCATCTACCCCTGGCATGAATTAGCTCGTCACCGGCGGTGCATATATGCATGTGGCTTCACATAACCATCGGCTACCAAGTTCGTGTATATCAACTTGACTATATCATTATATTTATTTATGTACTGCAGAGGGCGATTACAGAATCTATTAATTATATGTGTGGTGCATGGGCTTTATACGTATATGATTCTAAGCGTGTGCATGTGGCTCCAGCTTTCAACTGAATTTGATTCATATCGTATAGTTGTACTTATACATATGCTGCAGCACATTCCTCATCTCTAAAAATTAAAGTAGTCTGAGCATCACGTCATAATATAATGAAGCGGTTGCGAACGTTAACGTTCACATAGGATGCTGTCTGAGCATTCATGCTTAACGCTAGGACTCCCTGAAGGTTGCATGGACGATCACGTGCTGTATTTAGGTCATTGTGTGTTTGGATGTATATGTTTGTGAGTTTAGCTGGCATATTCTGGCCGATCCGTCACAGCCCGAGTCGATTGATTCATAAAGGATATGAAGCAAAATATCTAAGCATACATGTAGTTCTATTGTCCATTCAGGCAAGCATTTTGTATCGAGGAGCAGGCGCCTGCACTACACAACCTAAATCAGTTCCGCTAACTTAATTTCCAATAGTATCCTGAGTAAGTTCCGTAAATTTCAGAAAACTGCTTCATGCCAGAATCACGTCCTTTGGGTAGCTAAACTGATCCAGGTAGCATAAGAATTGGTCTGGTTTGATGGATGCTATCATATATATCAGTGATGTTTGGAAGGTAAGGAGGAACACAGTCTCAGCTGCTAGTGTTGATGGCATGCATGTACGATCAACCTACTCTCAATTATCGCGTCCTTCACATATACAATACTGGTACCATCACACAACTCTCACCTAGCTGCGCATATACCCTCACACCATCACCACTTCCGTCCACCATCAAACCCCTACCACCCATAATACTGTCACAGCACTTCCATCTACATGCACATACCATCACACCCTTCTCTCTTACATGCAAGTTATACATGTATCCCTGCACATACCATTATGCCAAATAGGTACTACCATGACAACATCATTATGTAAGATAGTCCTAACCTCAATTCACATACATGTACATGTATGCTGCTGGACATGATCTCATGTGGCGGGTATGTGGCTGTCACACTATAAAGTTTTAATGGTGGGCTGTATATGGAGCATGCATTACACTGCATATTTCAAATGTACACATCAACATATCAAAATGAGCCTATTCAATTTCAAGCACACCATGAAACATGAAATGGTGAATGCAAGAGTACATGAACGTATTATGTGAGCAATATACAATTACCTCTCCCAGGCTTGCTTAAAAGTCAACTTCGTCCCAAATTTGTTTGCTATCATGGACAATGTTCTGTTGGTGTACTGGCTGATCCGAATGAGGTTATAAGATTTCTAATGCCCACCTACATCCCTTCTTCCATATAGAACTCCTGCAGTTGGAGCATCTCTCTTGGGTATGGCTGAAGGTTTCAGCTGATCAAATGATATTGTTGAAATGATATGATCACTCTCCTTGGTTCCTCTGAGAAAAACCCATCTACCTGGAATGGTACTATTTCTCATGATGTATATCCTACATGTATGTGTTGGATTGGCTGTACTCACCCTGGCTATACTTTAATGCAGTACCATTCAGTATGTGGTTTGCATCATGACAGATCTTCTGCTTCAAAGTATAATGGTCAATTTGATGAGCAGTTTAAGAGGTCTAACCTATTTTACAGCTTTGGACCTAATAGAGCATGGCCAGTAGATTTCTGATGGTGATGTGGCATGCAAAGCTAACTCTGAGTATTTTTTATCTTCAGCAAACTATTATTTTTAGAGTGGTAAGGTGTTACCTATGCAAACTTCATGTCGTCCACTGATACTTCCAAATCTGCCCAGGGATGGCATTATCTATAGGCAGACCCGTTAATTCATGCACAATACAAAACCGTAGTCATTAGAGGAGTCCGGATATGACGATGATATCAAAATGGGTGACTAAATTCTTCATCTCTTACTCAAGTTCTTCCTGGAATCACATGTTTCTTATGAAATGTGCATGGTCACGATTCACGGTATGTTTCTACTTAAATGGCTTGTGCGTTGTGTTCAACTGAATTCCAATCCCACTGTTCTACATATCCAGACCCAAATGATTAGGAATTGGATAACGTGGCTCCAGTTTTAAATTAAATTTGATTCATATCCTCACGATGCTACCATAGCTTGCATGTAGTTGAGCATTAATTAAGGTCCAATAACGTACGTCATGCCGAGGTTAACATTCATGCGCAAAGAATGAAGACTTCCATTTTGGCATGCATGCTTGAGGATGGCAGGAGGGAAACAAGTTTGATTGGAGCGGAGTAAAGATAAATTTAGTACTGAAAATGATGTGAAACAGGAGTTGTATGCCTGGATATAACCAGTTTTCTTAGCACAACCCATTTTTAACTTTCCTTAAGCTCAACAATGTCACACAATGGATGATGTTATTATTCCATTGCCACCTACATGCAACTGTCATCTCACCCACGTGCAGGTACCTCTTATAAACCAATATGTGCATCCCCCCTCCATGCAGCTGCATTAACCACTGAATCACTCCATATCACCCCTCCATCTACATTAACTTACCATCACACCACTCCCACCTACAAGACGTCTATCTCCCTATTACAAGCATGTACCATGAAGCAGACCACTCCTACCTACATGTACATGCATCCATCTGCACACCACTCCCACCTACATGCCCATACCCTCACACAACTGTACATGCACATACCATCACACCCTCCCACATCATACACACTGGTACCATCATACCACTTAGGTCCCACCTACATGCACATACCATTACACCACTCTCTTGCACTTGCATAGTTTAATTAAAATATCATTGCATTTCAGTTAGGTAAACAGTAAGGAAACAAGGAATTACGGTAAATATACTTTCATATACATCCTTTAGCAAATCTACGTGCCTGAATTTGCTAAATATCAGGTATGTAATATTTATCCACTCCTTGTTTCCTTACATTTTATCCAACTTAAAATCCTACATTAGCCGTTCTTGTTATAATAATACATTGGCAATAGCTATATAGTGGGTTGCTAATCGTATTCACGACACTTCGTCGCACCACAAACCCACTCCCACCTACTGTCGCCTTTGATGCATGCTACTCCCCCTAATACCATCCATACATGTCCAGGCTGTGACACACTACCCTCGGTTGAGCTGCTAACATGACCCCACATAAGAATGTGGCATGCGGCTCTCACCTTACACACTTCTTAGTGAGATGGTGGGCTACATATAGAACATGCATTATATATTGACAAATAAGGCACATGCAACTTGAGTTCGTCACATTCCAAGCACATCTGTCAACAAATCACTATGCAGCATATAACATATGGTGAATACGAAATGTATCACATGCAGGGAATACAAATAGGTATCCTTTACTTGCTTGAGGTGATCCCATTTTCCTGCATGGAAGTGTTCTGTGAATGTAGTGGCTGATCCGATGATTTCTTCTGAGTTAGGTTTTGTGATATCCGGTGCCACAACTATTTCCCTAGCTTCTAGCCTCTGTTGTTGGAACATTTCAATCAACTGGGTGCAACTGAAGATTTCAAATGATAGCCTGGGCAAGGCGAAACAAAGTCTGCATGGTTTCTGCACCCCAACACCCCTAAGCCACCACTGCTATGGGAATAAATGACCAGCTAAGGTCTGCATGTTTTGAATTTTAGAATTGTGCTTGCACACCTCGGCTGCCAGAGCTGCAGATCCACTTGTCCGCCCACTTCCATTAGTGTACTTCAATTTATTAATAACATGAAAGTCTGATTGAAAGGTTGCTGGTTTGCCCAAATCCCAATGAGGGATAAGGATACCTGCTGGCTTATGCCCCTAGCCACTTCTCGCTTTAACTTGTGGACCTGGAGAAGCCCATCGGCAAGATTCTAAGATTATTAGTACTATTATCATTAACAGTATAGAAGCACAACGTACCATCATCAAAACTAAACATGCAGAGTTATTACAAATCTGTATGGTCATCTGAATGTGACACGATAACTAATGCCAACTCAAGAGCTATATTGAGTGTGTACTACAGATTTAGATGTGTGGTGTTGTTGGTTTTAATATGTTAAGGTTTAATATACAACAATACAGCTAAATGTAAATTAATAGACATCTACAATATGTACCAGCTTGCAAAAGGCACCACACGTACACGTACAACAACATGTATGAAGAAAATCAAAAGCCAGCTGAGGGTTAAAATAATTGCAATTCTTTCCGTCCTCTTTTTTGGTTCAAGTATAATATGACATAATGTAGATACAAAATTACAACTATGGCTTACTAACTTAAATACATCAAAAGTGTTAGTAATGATATCAGATAACACAGCACATGCAAGGAACACTCTAGCACTGGACTGGATCTAACTACATGTAGTGCAAGGTTCAAATTTCCATACATAGGGGCAAATTGTATTGTGCACAATAATTGGATGGATAAACGTTATGCCTATTTCCATGCTCCATAAGACTCGACCACTATCGGCACACTAATTCATCCAAGTATCATTTATTTAGGACAAATTATAACTATTAAAAATTTGATGACCTTTAAAGATCATCAAATTAATTACTTGACAGCAGGACTTTGCAGAAGTTCTCACCAATGTAAGGCTGCATTATAAAACAAAAAAACTGGAAGCAGTGCATGTCCTGGGAACTGCATGGTGGGTATGGCCAGCTAAATGAATGGATAGTGTTATTATTATTATTATTACTTGATAACCAGAGTTAATGCTCGAACCATCCTTACTCAACTGGTGCCTTATTATGTGTATTGTGTGTCGTAATTTTTATTTGTGTTCATGTTTTTATCATTAAAGAGGCAAGATGCTCAGGCATTGCTGGCTCATGTTGCTTTGCCTGCCATAGCTCATGAAGATATACAAATAACTCTCCTATGCTTGCTTAAAAGTCAACTTCATCCCATATTTGTTTACTTTCATGGACAATGTTCTGTTGGTGTACTGGCTGATCTGCCGTTTTTTCTGAATGAGGTTATAAGGTTTCTAATGCCCACCTACATCCTTTCCTCCATATAGAGCCACTGTAGTTGGAGCATTTCTCTGGGTACGACTGAATTAAGGTTTCAGCTGCATGATATTGCTGAAATGATATGATCTCTCTCCTTGGTTCCTCTGAGAAAAACCCATCTGCCTGGAATGGTGCAATTTCTCTCCCATTTTCATAAGTTTATCAGTCTAAACTATTGAATTAAATTATATTCCCTGTACAAAATCTTTGCTCTCTAATAGTGTAGTACATTTGTGTTCATTTTATGAGTGATTTTCCAGACTCAGAATATGAACATTACTACACTTAGCAAGCAACAAAAATACACTAATCAGCAATCGTTTGGAGCATGAGAGGGATAGCAACATTTCAGGCAGATGAAGTATTCGAATTAAGGTCCTGAGAAGCCTGAGAAGATATGCAGATATTTTAAGTGGTCTGAATACCTTCTCTGAGCCTTAATTTGCTTCACGAAATAAGAATAGACATTATGTATATCCCATTCGTTGTATTTTCTATACTCACACTGCATGACTATACTTTAGTGAAGTACCATGCATTATATTGGATCTATCTTCTGAATGGTCAATTTGATGTCAAGTAGCTTTAGAGGTCTAACCTATTTTACAGCTTTGGACCTAATAGAGCATGGCCAGTAGATTTCTGATGGTGATGTGGCATGCAAAGCTAACTCAGAGTCAAACCATTATTTTGGGGGTGGTATCCAAACTTCCTGTTATAGCTGAACTGTGGTCCACTGATACAGTGGTCTTGGGCAATCAAGACGTGTGTTGTGGAGTGGTAGGTTTGCATGAAAATGGATGGCATTATCATGCAGGCAGCTCCAGATCCGTTCATGTACAATACAAAACCATAGGAGTAGGGATAAGATATGTCGATGTCAATAACGGGGGATTAAATTCTTCATCTCTTACTCAAGTTCTTCCTGGAATCATATGAAATGCGGGTCACGATTCGCTTGACACATACGTTTCTACTTAAATGGGACTGTACGTAGTATTCACTGCTTGTTCAAATAAATTCCGATCCCACTGTACATTAGTCTCCTATCCAGACCCAAAAGAAATTGTTCCTGTTATGGACTTCAGGGGCTTCAGTTAATTACATACCAATCATGAAACCACACCCAAAGCTGCCAAGCAACAAAAACAGTGCCCCCATGGTGTCTCCGAAGACCCAGTGGATTTTCACAAAGCTACATTGTGATGTACTTTCGACAGGACAAGACCTGGCGCATTGTCGAGGCAATTAACCCTATCCCTAAGTCGTTGATTTGTACAATTTGCGACCGCACTATGTGATCCATAGATGCCAATTACATTCCAAGACCCATTTCCCACCACTTCCAGCCCGTGCGCTGCAGCCCAGCTAAGACCCTCTGTACGTGATAAGCACGATCATCAGGGCTTTGGGACAAGGCTTGGCAAGAATGCACATACATTTCCTTGCGGCTATGGTATTATTCCACCATGCACAACAATGGATCATCTTTCCTGAAATTGATTTCAGCTCATCATTCCAATACATCTTGCATGTGCTGGAGTGGGTAGCTAAAGCCTTAAGGTTACCTTAACCATGCATGCAGACGGGCCTTTATATGACACCACACTTTGGTAGTGCTGCTCACTCCTTCCTTCTTTCAGCACATCTAAAACACATTTCACAATATCTAATTATAACTAAATAGGTCCATAACACTCACACGTACGTTTGCTGGCTTTTCTTTATCCCCGTCTTGAAACCGCACATGCCCACCCAGCAAGGACCAATATAGTGCTCACATACATGAACGCTCTGTGGTTGTCGCTCTTCTTGAAATGGTCTTTGATAGCAAGAAGTAGCTTAAGTTTTTGGTATAACGTTTCACCCCCAACAATAAAATACATAATTATTAATTTAGTGATTATCATCTATAAGGATGAACAACACTGTTTGGAAATGTAACAAGCACCCATACATATTAGGATTCAGCTGAAGTTCAGTTTGGAACATAACAGATCACAGAAATTAGCCCACATAAACGCGCCCGTGCATGGTATAATTCTGTATAAACGGTCACCAATTTTACTGAAGCTATACTTATAATTAAGACTAATTGCATTCCACATACGCCGTTAAAAGAAGGGTCTATTGAAAAAGAGTTCATTAATAAATAGTCTGTCATCTTATAGCAGACAGTGAAGTTCACAAATTCTCGTCAGCAAGAAATGCCTGGTGCAGAGATGCTTTTTTTATCCCTTGTTTTGATCGTGATGAAAACAGGTTTGCTTTTCTACTTTAAAACATGACGTATATGCATAAAACAGTGAACTGCATGTCTCATTACTTCGCAAGGTTTCGTTGGTTCTCAAATTATCTCGGGTCCGACAATCCAGAACATTTCAGTCGGGGAGGTCGCCGTTTTCAACTGCTCGCTACAATGTACGAAGGCACCCATATCCATGACCCTTACTTGGTACGTCGTGATGCCCGCAACGCTGCAAAAAGTCTCCATATTTCCATACACTTCGCTGAACCAGGTGAAGTCCGTGTATGGACTCGACGTGTCCAGAAACATTATCGATGAGTGCTCTAAGGGTGGATACCATGTACAGCAGCTACTGGTGTCCAATGTGACCAAAGCTTTCGACCTGATGCCGGTCCAGTGTGGGCTTTTGTGTTTTCCAGGCAGTTTTGGCTGCACGGTCGCTCAGATTCTGTTTAGCCCTGTAGGCGTCGTGAAAATTGTACCCAAAGGTACGAGATTGTACACGGTTTAATTGTTATGTCGCACTTCGGACTGTGCTTTTATCAGTTTATGTTTTGCAGCTCCTGGAGCAAATGTACCGTCAGCATCTAACCCGGAAGGTGCATCCGGCATACGCTAGCTCGTCGCTGTACTTCACGGAAGGATCTACCGAGTTGAATCATCAAGTATACATGTACATCATTTGTAAAGTCGCGTGCATATACAACATGACTGCCTTTGCATGCATTTGCACATTTATGCGATCAGATATATATATATAATTACAATATATTATATAAATTTGACAGTACAGTATATATGCATGTGGTAGTAATTTCACATCAAATATATAAGGTGCAGCTTAATATATCATACATATAGACCCGGCATTACGCGTGTCGGCGTGTAAAATTAGGAATTGGATAACGTGGCTCCAGCTTTCAATTGAATTAGATTCATATCCTCACGATGCTACCATAGCTTGCATGTAGTTGTGGTTGCCTCGGAACCGAAATTTCTTATATCCGTCTGAACATAAAATTCCATTAAACTCAAGCATAACGAAGCGGAAGTTAGCATTCACAAAGAATGGTGAATGGGCATGCATGCATGAAAATGACAGCAGGGAAAATATAAATTTAGTACTGAATATAACCAGTTTCCTATGCACATGCAACCCATTTATAACATCCCTAAATAATGTCTAAGGCATTAGATTATTATTCCACTACCTACCACCTACGTGCAAGTGCTTAGTGTCATCTCATGCACCCCCCTTTTACATGCACTCCAGCTGCATAAACATGCATGCATGGGCTACTGAATCACTCCATAACATCCCTCCACATACTCCCATGCACCTATACCTACAAGCATGTATATCTCTCATTTACAAGCATGTATCATTGACCACTCCCACCTACACACTGCACTAGCACCACCAGACCACTCCTACCTACATGCATCATCTGCACACCACTCCCACTTACACACTGCACTAGCACCACCAGACCACTCCTACCTACATGCATCATCTGCACACCACTCCCACCTACATTTCCATACCCTCACACAATTCCCAATTACATGCACATGCATGCACATACCATCACACCCTCCCACATACACACTGGTACCATCATACCACTTGGGTCCCACCTACATGCACATACCATCACACCACTCTCTTGCACTTGCATATTCTGCACCACAAAACCCGTAAGTCTCCACTGCTGTGGGGATACAAGGTCTACATATTTTGCATCATTGTGCTTGCACATCTTGAGTGCCAAAGCTGCAGATCCACTTGTCACACACTTCCATTAAGCCACTTGAATTTAACATAGACATAGCAGTCTGATCCAAAGATTACTGGTTTGCCCAAATCCCAATGAGGGATAAGGATACCTGCTGGCTTTGTTTGATTTTCTTCTTGCCCCTAGCCACTTCTCACTTTAACTTGTGGACCTGGAGAAGTCCATCGGCACGATTCTAAGATTATTACTACTATTATTATTATTATTACTATTATAGAAGCACATGCAACATATCATCATCAAAACAAAACTAACAATATCCAGAGTTATTACAAAGCTGTATGGTCATCTGAATGTGACAATAACTAAGGCCCACTCAAGAGCTATATGGAGTAAAAAATGCATTGCAGATTTAGATGTGTACTGTAGTTAGTTGTGTAGTTATAGTTGTGTATACATGCAAGTAATATAATTATTGCTAATGATTAATACACAATAATACAGCTAAATTTTAATTAATACATATCTACAGTATGCATCAGCTTGCAAAAGGCAACACACATACAAAGAAAATCTAAAGCCTCCTGAGGGTTAAGATAACTGCAATTCCTTCCTCTTTTTGGTTCAAGTATATAATATATAGATACAAAATTACAACTATGGTTAACTAACTTAAATACATCAAAGTGTTAGTAGATGATGTCAGATAACACAGTATGTGCTAGGAACATTCTATCATTGGTGCAAGGTTCTATTTCCATACATGTACACTATAGACAGGGTAAATGATTTTGTGCACCTCAATTGGTTGGATAAACGGTATGCCAATTTTGAAAAGATGTCTTTCGCTATTTTTCCTCATGCTCCAAGTGTGAGTGACAGCAGGGTTTGCAGCTTTAGTGGTGGAGTGTCGCAAGCATAATTTGAATGAAAGACATCTTTTCAAAATTGGCATACCGTTTATCCAACCAATTGAGGTGCACTTTGGGTCATTCAAATCATGCTTGCGACACTCCACCACTAAAGCTGCAGACCCTGCTGTCACTCACACTTGGAGCATGAGGAAAAATTGCGAAAGACATCTTTTCAAAATTGGCATACCGTTTATCCAACCAATTGAGGTGCACAAAATCATTTACCCTGTCTATAGTGTACATATATGGAAATAGAACCTTGCACCAATGATAGAACGTTCCTAGCACATACTGTGTTATCTGACATCATCTACTAACACTTTGATGTATTTAAGTTAGTTAACCATAGTTGTAATTTTGTATCTATATATTATATACTTGAACCATAAAGAGGAAGGAATTGCAGTTATCTTAACCCTCAGGAGGCTTTAGATTTTCTTTGTATGTGTGGTACCTTTTGCAAGCTGATGCATACTGTAGATATGTATTAATTAAAATTTAGCTGTATTATTGTGTATTAATCATTAGCAATAATTATATTACTTGCATGTATATACAACTATAACTACACTTTGGGTAGGGCTGGAAATGCACACCACTAGCAGTGGAGACCTATGGCTGCTGGGGTGCTGAGGCCAGGGAAACACTTTCACGTCTTGCCACTCGTCTGGCTATACCCATGAGGAGCACCAAGTCCAAGGCCACTGCTTCCATTTATGGCAGACTCAGCCTCACTTTAGTGAGGTCCTGTGCAAGAGCTCCGCTGTCAAGAGCTGGACCTTCATTGGTCATCACTGGTTGACAACATTTTATTTCTTTTGTTGTTTCGTGTGTGTTAATATCACAATATATAATTATTATTACATCTGGACTGAAAGGCAGGATGTAAGTTTCTTGAACATGTAAGGGGCAAGCCCCAGGCCCTAAAGGATTCAAAAACAAGGGGTATACGTATACACCTCCAGCCTAGTTCTTCGCAAATCCCCAAATTTTCTTGTATCTTGCATTGTTCTGTGGCAAATGCTGCAGTATATGTCCCGCTTCGGAAACAATGTCAGGTTTTAGCGGAGATGGCACAGAGTTGTAGAATGCAGTGGGTTTGCCATTGAAGCCCCAATTGTTAACTAGGATGTCCGCCGGTCTAAATTGTGACCAAGGCCACTGCCAGCTTCCAGTTGAGGGTTGTACAAGGTTTTCTTGAAGAGTTGATGCAAGGTGTTATTATTATGATTAATAATAATACAATACTTATACACATGTGTACAATCTTAAACATAGCCTATAGTTAATTAAAAATACATCTGGTGAGGATGGCAGTGGCATTAGCCCTCACTAGATGGAGGTTTGAGTCTGCCATAGATGTCTCTAAGTACAGCTGACTTTGGCCTGCATGTAAGAGTGGCAAGCTGAGATGCCAGCTGAGAGAAGGCTTCAATAGCTTCATTTCCCCATGCACCATAAGTCTCTGCTACCAGGGGAACACACAACCAGCTGAGTTCTTCGCATTTCACATCATTGGCCTAATAATTATTATTACTTGATAATCAGAGCTAATGCTCGTGCCATCCTCACTCTACAGATGGATCAACTTAGTGCGTAATTGCTTGTATTTTTTTCCTTTTTACTTACTTGTGTATGATAAGTTACACATATTATACAAAAACAATGCATAAAAACAAAAGGGTTGCCGATAGATTTTAGACCGAGGATGGTATCTTGCCCTCAACAGTGGCAAGGGTAAGGTCACATTCATAAATAGGGTGGCGATGTGATGACCTGCGTACTTGTTTGTATAATAAGAAGCAATATGTGGCATATTTTATGTTGATTGTTTATTATTATTATTATAATCCTATGAAATGTTAAAGAACTAAATGCAAAAAACCTCGGAAACCTAAAAGAGAGGCACTTCAGGCCTTACAGATGGCTCTGCAAGTTGGCTCTCACTAAGGCTAGGCCCTAGGCCACTGTATATTCCAAAGATGGTCTTGGACTTGGGTTGGTTTAACCTGATGGAAAGGCGACCAGCAATGCATGCTGCAGCACCCAAACACCCATACATCTTGACTCATGGCTCCTGTGTTGCTCCACAATGGGGTGAAGTAGGGCATATATGTAGTACATTCAAACTGCCATCACAGGTGTCCAAAGCCCCCGATGATAAAATGTCACACAAATACGTGTACATGTACTGCAGAATTCACTCCACAAAGTTATATTCCTGATTACTATAATACTTTCTCCCCTTGCAGAAATGTGCACACTCAGTATATGACCTGAGAGATGCACTTGTAACAGTTTATGTAGCGCTACAGGAATTTGAATAGTTGTGCGTACCTATCCTGCGCAGCCCGAATATTCAGCGTATACGGTGACATCAAACGACAGTACCGTTATTCATAAATTCATGTGTATTCACGCCCGCTACTCATGATCCTGCAGTCTAGTCATACTACATGCATATCTACAAAGCAATTATTATAGCTGGTTTGTGTAGTGTATATGCCTCCTCATATCGATCCTTCGCACTTATCTACACACAAAAAATGGAGTCATTATTGTGTCATGGACTTGGGAGGGGGATGGGAGCTCAAGCTTAAAAATATGCGCTTGGTGCCCGAACAGTTAAAGCAACAATCCACAAAGCAACATGATAAGAGAGAAAGTTCGTGACAATGCATATTACATGGCAGTCCTTTGATTCGTGTACTTGTTTCTTAGATAGGGTGCGTAACCGATTTTTCGGGCAGGTTTTGTAAATTAATCGTGATTACCTATGGTCGACTATGCATTTAGTAGAATTAATATAGCAGTTTCATAATTTCTTTTGTCGAAATAACCGCGATTCTGTTTTTCTTAGACTTAGTCGCGCGCGATTAGTCGATATATTCGTTTCCTTCCTATGGAGAAATCGGTAGGAAATCGATTACCCTTTTTAAATATGCCCTTCGATCCTTCTTTCCTGCCTGTCTTACAAGGGTTAACTCGGTTGATGTAATCAACGCTGAAGGTATTCCCTGGGCCTCAAAATACGCGTACGCGCAGCAATTTAAATAGGTTCACGCTCACCTCGCCGCTCTCTGCAGCATAATACACGTGCATTAATTAAACGCGCTACGTACTCGGCTTTTGCACCAGTTATATAAGTGTGCTTTTGGTTCCCAGGCTGACCCATGCCAGGTGACAGGTGTCCAAAATGAAATACTTAGGTATACTAGTATACACCCTTTTCCCGACGTTCGGCCAGGACATTCTACATGTCATGTACTTGGATCGGTGTTCCACCATGAGGCTAGGTTTCTAGTTGGCAGTAAGTTAATAATAAAGTTTCTGCTCAGTACTTCAGTTTGTGCCGAAATATTGGGGAGGGGCCAATAGAATATAACTATAGGCACGTGTTGTTTTAATAATTTTAAAGTTGGCATAAGCAGCTGATAAGCAATGAAACTGGCTTGAGGAACTGTGGTTTATCTAAAACATTACGTTGGCAAATTAATAGTACATGTATTAATCGCACAAATCGATATTTATGTTTCTATAACTAATTTGCAAGTTCAATTATCATCCTTGTTTTAAAAAGTTTGTCAATTCACGTTTCGCCGGCATGTTTTAGTATTCGTAATTTATGGTGATCACGATCAGTATACAGGCTAGCTAGATTAACTTTACCTACTAACTACAGCTTCACATAACCCCTGGCTCCGCTTTTTAGGATGACTAAGCCCCAACTCCCAAGGCTGGAATACGGTGCCCCGGACCTGGTCGTCTAAAATCAAATTAACCGGACTCAATTCCTTGCATGGCATGCACGTAAGGGTTGGGGTTAGGTTCCCGCCAGGTTCCCGCTGCTCGTTCGGTAATTAAACTGATCAATTGTTAAATCAACGCGCGATTTCACAGTAAAATCAAGTGCAATAATTGACTGCATTCTTTTGCTGTGGATATTGGGTACACTGCAAATCATTTACATTCCGTGTTCGCTGCAACGGCTGTAGATGTTGTCACTTCATTGATTGCAGCTGCAAGTTTCACTTGTATCGTGCCATATACCGCCTCCCCCCCATTACCATTAATAAAATTAAAAAAACTCGCTATTCATTTTATTTAAAAAAGCGTTTCTTTATCCGGCTTTGCTTGGCTTCCGGGTGAGATCAGTGTTAAATTATTCAGTTTTAAGTGTAAAAGGTCCATGCATTTTTCATAGGGCACTACATTGCGCAATAATAATGCTGTTAATTGTTAGTTCTTGCCGAAATTCTTTTGAGTTAGCAGTCTTTTCACAAATTCTGATCAACACGAAATACCTGGTGCAGAGATGCTTTTTATCTTTCCCTAGTTTTGATCGTGATGAAAACAGGTTTGTATCCCTGCTAAAAAAAAAAAAAAAAAAACAAGACGTATTCACCGTAAACTGCAAACTTAGTATCTCATTATTTCTCAAAGGTTCCGTTGGTTCTCAAATTTTCTCAGGTCCGACCATCCAGAACACGTCGGTCGGGGAAGTTGCAATTTTCAACTGCTCACTACAATGTACGAAGGAAACCATCACCCTCACCTGGTACTGTACATGTATTTGACTATGTAAGTAAAGGCGCGTTCTGCATGAGAACCACTTCCTGAAGCGGCAAAAACGTAACTGAGAAGACGGTAAATCTGTTGAGTCATTTGTGTCAGTTCAGGTTGTTCTCTACAGCCTGGCTGAACATTGCAGTTAGGGGCTGTTGCACTGCAAAATGCTGCATGAGGTAAGAACTTGGTCCTAGGAGCGAGGGTAGTAAGTGGATTAGACTGGAAGTACAAAACTGTAATATACGACAGTCTGGGACGAGGAAGTGTTTACGCTGAAAACGAGATAGTATATGGAAAGGTTTACAAATAAATATTACAACAGTATGCGATTACCTAGTTACTAGCTGGGTAATGGCTAGCGCATGCGCACAAAGACCTTGTCTTGTCGTTGATTTTTTAAAACACTAATCGATTTTTAAGTCTTTCTGGAATCCGATCAGAAAATCAATGTTTAAATTAGCATGCAAACAATAATTCTTTACGAATACCTTTAAAAACAAGATGTATTTCCAAATATATGTATCAGTTGACAATTTCACCAGTCGAATACCTAAAGTTAGGTGACACAACCCAGCTATTTACGTGTATACATCACACCTGCAGATACATGTACCCTCAGCAAACACTATACATCACACCAGAAACCATCCACACCCCAATCACACCAGATACCATTAGCACACACTATATATATATACATCACACCAGATACGCTCAGCACACAACCACAGCTATACCTATTATATTCATACATGTAGGTCTATATCAATTAACCACCTTTCAGCACATAACCATATGCCTATTCGGGCATGGCCCGACGTGCATGCATGTAGCCACGCTGAGGTTTACCGAAAAATCGCACCCGATGCCAAAATAGTAGTAGAACCACAGATGAAGTTTATGCTGCATGCAGTCTCCATTTCACGCACTATCGCGAGTGCTGAAAATACTAGTAAGTGCGATCACGCGGCGACACTGATCAGGTCAGAGAGTTTGATATAGGAAAAAAGCTCATTTTCTGTACTGATTTGTAGCTTGGCCCGAGGCTGGAGCTGTCCTAAGTCGTAAAGAGGCCCGCGGGAGATATGTTAATTCGCTTGTTCCCGCAAATTACTTGCCCCGGGGTACATGTAATTCTAATAATGTATGGTCAAGCCTACAGTCACTGGAATTTTGATCCGGCCGGGTAATCTTGGTCCTGGGAACCAATATTTCCGCTGAAACCCCCCCCCCCCTCCCCCCCCTCCCCCCCTCCCCCCAAGACCACCGGAACGTCCCAAGGCCCTATTTGTATAAGTCGGGTGGGGGTGGGGGGTGGTAGCGATGTGTCATTTTGGAGCAGCCAGTACTTCGTGACAGGTGTTGACTATTGAAGGCGGGGTAGTTTATTATATTAGCTATAATAAAGTTTTTGGTGACATGCAACCACTAGTACTGGAAGAGGCAGAATGTGAATGGTTTTTGTCTGGTGAAATCGATAAAGTTATAGTTTTTGAATCCCACTTGTGTGTTGTAACTATGTTTTCAATACCATGATGGAAGCAGGAGGGCCACTGAAGGCAGAAAGCACATGGCCAAATACCAAATTTGGAAACCTGGCTGGTTGTGTGTGTTCCCCTGCTATCCGAGACCTATACGGAATTGAAGCCTTTTCTCAGCTGGCATCTCGGCTTGCATGCTACCCCTGCACGCAGGCCCAAGTTGGTTTTACTTGAAGATATCTAAGGATGGCTCAACCTCCATCTGGTGAAGGCCAATGGTTATGCAACGCTACAGTAATGAGCATGAATTGTATATGTGATCTGTGTCACTGATAGCCTGTGCATTGGTGAATTCGATACTGTATGTGTGTGCATGCCTTATAGATGTGCAAAAATTTGATTGCTGCATTCGTACTAGGTGTTTACAGATACCGAGGTAATTACAAGTGTGCATCAAATCAATCAAAGGCATACCTTTGAAACATTATACCTTCTTGTTGTGCAGCACTTGTCAACTGAGGGGGAGGATGTGTGATATTCCATTGACTAATGTAGTTGATATTAATTGCGTGATGTAATAATGCACATTATTAAATATCTCGTGAGGAGTGTGTGCGTGGTCGGCTTTGAGTAGACCTATATATAGAGTAATCCCTTGATAGACAGCGGGACTGCCTGGCTTGCTCGTTGGCTAGAGAACATAGATATCTTACAGAACCTTACCCGCCAGCTAATTCCATTGGGCCGCATCTATCCGAATCGATCTTTAAAAAAAAAAAAAACTCAATCCGCATCCATTTAAAAAAAGTGATTTCCTAGCGAACTGGAACTGTATACATGTGCCTGTTTCGGCATGGGCAAATTCACTTCTAAATATCATATGGGAAATCCTGGATAATGCATGGGGGCTATGTTCATAAGAACGTGGGAAACATCTGCAGTGCCAAGGGATCAGAAATAGAGATGAACATCAAGGTGTGTACAATTCCTATAGGATTCAAATAACGCATAATGGACACTATATATATTATAATTATATTATATTAATAATTATGATCATTATTGGAGCATTGAACTGCATGCCCGTAAATTGGCCGTAGTGGTTCTCTCAATCCTAATCGAACTGCATTGAACTCGTATCACAAGTAAAGTAGGCATTTTTAAAAGGGTAGAAACGCTTATACATGATCAAGACGTAGATTACCAATCTAGAATATACGTAATTTAATGCATTCCTTATGCTGTTAAAAGGGTTACTTATTTTAATTTAGCGCATATTTTACGAAAACACCTGGTGCAAAGATGCTCTTTCTACCCCTTGTCTTGATCATGATGGAAACAGGTTTGTATCCGTTAACGTATATAATGCATTAACAGTGAACTGCATGTCTCATTATATTTCTCAAGGCTTCGTTGGTTCGCAAATTATCTCAGGTCCGACCATCCAGAACATTTCAGTCGGGGAAGTCGCCGTTTTCAACTGCTCACTACAATGTACGAAGGCACCCATGTCCATGACCATTACTTGGTACGTCGTGATGCCCGCAACGCTGCAAAAAGTCTCCATATTTCCATACACTTCGCTGAACCAGGTGAAGTCCGTGTACGGACTCGACGTGTCCAGAAACATTATCAATGAGTGCTCCAAGGGTGGATACCATGTAGAGCAGCTACTGATGTCGAACGTGACCAAAGCTTTTGACCTGATGCCAGTCCAGTGTGGGCTTTTGTGCTTTCCAGGCAGTTTTGGCTGCACGGTCGCTCAAATTCTGTTCAGCCCTGTAGGCGTCGTAAAAATTGTGCCTAAAGGTACGTTCGATTTGTTTATTTCGGCGATGGTAGGCCTGTATAGGGTTTATTTTTGCCCTACCTGAATAAACAAATACCACTCCAGCACCTACCCCTTCAGCATCTACCCCTTCGGCATCTACCCCTGGCATGAACTAGCTCGTCACCGGCGGTGCATGCGGCTTCACGTAACCATCGGTTACCAAGTTCGTGTATATCAACTTGACTATAGCATGCATTATATTATGTACTGAGGGCGATTATACATGTACATGTACGCTCAGTAATATCCATATAATGATAACCTGATATTATATAATTATATATAATTATAAATTATATATAATAATTGGGACAGTTTCCACGAAAATGGCCCTTCGTTTATAATTATAACATCATATAAAATTGCTTTGCATTTGAATCGTAATAACTTCCGAACGATTAAGGCTATCAACTTCCTATTTTCAACACTTTATACCACACCATTTCTCTACGGTAAAATACATTTTGGCGTCTTGCACTTGCTCCGTGCCAGAATTGCAACGTCCGACACCCCACCGGGTTCAAACTCAACATAACTTTCTGTAGGAGTTATGAAATCGCTTCAAATTTGGTTTGTAGGTGGAGAGGTCCTATACCTATCGATTTGTTCTGTTCGTTAATTTTTATGCCATCCGTTACGGAGATACAGTTGAACAAACTACGTGCACGTTTTCCCGCTTGATTCGCGCCAATGTTATAATCCCCGCCTCCCCATACATTGAGCGGAACGCAATTTGCCCAAATCATTGGCGCGAATCGAGCGTGAAAATGGGCACGTAGTTTGTTCAATTGTATCTCCGTAATGGATGGCATAAAAATCAACGAACAGAACAAATCGATAGGTATAGGACCTCTCCACCTACAAACCGAATTTGAAGCGATTTCATAACTCCTACAGAAAGTTATGTTGGGTTTGAACCCGGTGGGGTATCGGACGTTGCAATTCTGGCACGGAGCAAATGCAAGACCCCAAAATGTACTTTACCGTAGAGAAATGGTGTGGTATGAAGTGTTCACAATAGGAAGTTGATAGCCTTAACCGTTCGGAAGTTATTACGATTCAAATACATAGCAATTTTATAAGATTTTATAATTATAAACGAAGGGCCATTTTCGTGGAAACTGTCCCAATTATATATAATTATAATTATATATATTTTTTGTATACTCACATTAAATCAGAATCTGATAATTATATGTGTTACATGCATGGTGCATGGACCCGGCTTTACGCGTATAAGATTGCTTTCAACTGAACTGATTTGGTTCATATCGTATAGTCGGTTGTACTTATTTACATGTAGTTGCTGCAGCACGCGTGCTATCAAATTCCTCATCGCTACAGTATAGTCTGAACATTCACGTCATAACGAAGCGGATGCGAACGTTAAAATTTACAAAGGATGCTGTCTGAGCGTTCATGTTTAACACTAGGACTCCTGAAGGACGGTTGCTTGGACGATCACGTGCTGTAATTAGGTCTTTGTGTGTTTGGATGTATATGTTTGCGTTTAGCTGGCACATTTATCTGTGGAGCACTGGCCGATCTAGACTGAGTGCCGGCATTCATGCACTGATGCAGTCGCAAGCCTAGGACTTAATGTGAGTCGAGTTCGATTAATTCATAAAGGATATGAAGCAAAAGATCTATAAGCCTAGTTCTATTGGCCATTCAGGCAAGCATTTTGTATCGAGGCACAGGCGCCTGCACTACACGACCAATTCATACGCTACCTAAATCAGTTCCGCTACCTTATACTAATTTCCAATCAAATCTAATATTGAGTATCCTGAATAAGGTCCGTAAATTTCAGGAAACCGCCTCATGCCTGAATCGCGTCCTTTGGGTAGCTAAACTGATTCAGGTAGCATAAGAATTGGTCGGGTTTGATGGATGCTATCATATAAGGATCACAGTCTCATAGCTGGTTAGATGGCCTTTTATCTGTTTCGCACTACATGCATGTGCGATCAACCTACTCCACTCATCGTCCTTCATGCACATATACAATACTGGTACCATCACACAACTCTCACCTAGCTGCACATATACCCTCACACCATCACCACTTCCATCCTCCATCAAACCCCTACCACCCACTTTCACACCATGCACTTTCATCTACATGCACATACCATCACACCCTTCTCTCTTAAATGCAAGTTATACATGTATTCCAGTACATACCATTATGCCACACAGGTACCACCGTGACAACAGCATAACATAAAAGCTAGGCATGGTGGTACATGAATGTGCTAGGCATGGTGGTACATGAATGTAACATAGGCCTAATACAAACCCCAGGCATCCTCAATTCACATATGCTGCTGGACATGACCCCATGCAGGAATGTGTTGGGTATGTGGCTGTCACACTATAGAGTTTTAATGGTAGGCTGTATACAAAGCATGCATTACACTGCGTATTTCATCAAAACAAGCTTATTCAATTTCAAGCACACCATGAAACATGAAATGGTGAATGCAAGAGTACATGAACGTATTATGTGAGCATTAAAATATACAAATAACTCTCCCAGGCTTGCTTAAAAGTCAACTTCATCCCATATTTGTTTACTATCATGGACAATGTTCTGTTGGTGTACTGGCTGATCCGTTTCTTCTGAATGAGGTTATAAGATGTCCAACGCCCACCTACTTCCCTTCTTCCAAATAGAACCCATGCAGTTGGAACATTTCTCAACTGAATGATATTGCTGAAATGATATGATCTATCTCTTAGGTGCCTCTGTTCTGTTGATCAGCTGGTGAGAAAAAACCATCTACCTGGAATGGTAGAATTTCTCATTATGTATATCCTATGTGTTGGATTGGCTGTACTCACACTGCATGACTATACTTTAATGCAGTACCATTATAGGATTTGCATTGTGATATATCTTCTGCTTTAAAGTAGAATGGTCAATTTGATGAGCAGTTATAGAGGTCTAACCTATTTTGCAGCTTAGGACCTAATAGAGCATGGCCAGTAGATTTCTGATGGTGATGTGGCATGCAAAGCTAACTCTGAGTCTTATATTTAGCAAAAGTATTACTTTTGGAGTGGTAAGGTGTTGCCTATCCAAACTTCATGTCGTCCACTCCAAGGATGGCATTATCCAGGCAGCTGCAGATCAGTTAATTCATGCACAATACAAAACCGTAGACATTAGAGGAGTCCGGATATGAAGACGATATCAATGATTAAATTCTTCATCTCTTACTCATGCATGTTCTTCCTGGAATCATATGTTTCTTATGAAATGTGGTCACGATTCGCTTGGCACATATGTTTCTACTTAAATGGCTTGTATGTAGTGTTCAACAAAATTCCGATCCCACTGTTCTACATATCCAGACCCAAATGTAGGATATAAGATTAGGAATTGGATAACGTGGCTCCAGCTTTCAATTGAATTTGATTCATATCCTCACGATGCTACCATAGCTTGCATGTAGTTGTGCATAAAGGTCCAATAACGTACATCATGCCGAAGTTAACATTCATGCACAACAGATGAAGACTGGGCATGCATCAGTGCTTGAGGATGACAGGAGGGAAACATGTTGGATTGGAGCGGAGTAAAGATAAATTTAGTACTGAAAATGATGTGAAACTAAATGCCCGAATGTAACCAGTTTGCTATGCACAACCCATTTCTAACATTCTTTAAGCTTAATAATGTCACACATTAGATGATATTAATATTCCACTGCCACCTACATGCAAGTGCTGTCATCTCACCGACGTGCAGGCACCTCTTATGTGCATCCCCCTTTTACATGCACTCAAGCTGCATTAACCACTGAATCACTCCATATCACCCCTCCACCTACATTAACTTACCATAACACCACTCCCACCTATAAGACGTATATCTCCCATCTAAAAGCATGTACCATGAAACCACTCCCACTGGTGCCATCAGACCACTCCCACCTACATGTATATAGTGGGATAGTGTGTTTTGCTAATCGTATTCACGACACATCGTTGCACCACAAAACCATTCCCACCTACATGCAATTACACTGTACCATCAATGCATTGTCACCTTGGAAGTATGCTACTCCCCCTATTGTAAATACCATCCCATACATGTCCAGGCTGTGACACACTATCCTCGGTTGAGTGCCCCCACATAAGAATGTGGCATATGACTCTCACATTATGCACTTCTAAGTGAAGTGGTGGGCTACATATAGAGCTTGCATCATATATTGACAAATAAGGCACATGCAACTTGAGTTCGTCACATTCCAAGCACATCTGCCAACAAATCACTATGCAGCATAACATATGGTGAATACGAAATGTATCACATGCAGGGAATACAAATAAGTATCCCTTACTTGCTTGAGGTGATCCCATTTTCCTGCTTTCATCATCATGGACAGTGTTCTGTGAATGTAGTGGCCGATCCGATGATTTCTTCTGAGTTAGGTTTTGTGATCTCCGGTGCCACAGCCATTTCCCTAGCTTCTAGCCTCTGTTGTTGGAACATTTCAATCAACTGGGTGCAATGGAAGGTTTCAAATGATAGGCAAGGCAAAACAAAGTCTGCCCACTGAGCCACCACTGCTATAGGAATGCACGACCAGCCAAGGTCTACATTATTACAATTGTGCTTGCGCACCTCGGCTGCCAGAGCTGCAGATCCACTTGTCACATACACTTCCATTAATGTACTTCAATTTAACATATACATGACAGTCTGATTGAAAGGTTGCTGGTTTGCCCAAATTTTAGTTTGGAAAAACACATGAGAAGGATCAGTTGCACCATTCCAGGCAAATGAAGTGAATTAAGGTTCAGAGGATATGTAAGTGGTGTACATATCTTCTCTGAATTTGCTTCACCAAACATTATGTATATCCTATGTGTTGTATTGGCTGTACTCATACAGCATTGACTATACTTCAGTGAAGTACCATTATACATGGTATGCATTGTGACAGATCTATCTTCTGTACAATGGTCAATTTGATGTCGAATAGCTTTAGAGGTCTAACCTATTTTGCAGCTTAGGACCTAATAGAGCATGGCCAGTAGATTTCTGATGGTGATGTGGCATGCAAAGCTAACTCTGAGTCAAACCATTATTTTGGGGGTGGTATCCAAACTTCACGTTATAGCTGAACTGTGGTCCACTGATACAGTGGTCTTGGGCAATCCAAAGGGACAAAACTTGTGATTTGGAAGTGGTAGGTTTGCATGAGAATGCATCTATCTGTGTCTTCCAAATTGTATTTATTTGCCGATGGCATTATCAGTGACATACGCTTCTACATAAATGGGCCTGAACATAGTATTCACTGCTTGTTCAAATGACTTCCGATCTCACTGTATATTAGACTCCTATCCAGACCCAAAAGAAATTGTTCCAGTACGAATTGCAGCGTTTTACGACGTAGGCATCCAATGTTATGGCCTTCAGTGGCTTCAGTTGATTACATTTCTAGCATACCAATCGTGTAACCACACCCAAAGCTGCCAAGCAACAGGAACAGTACCCCCATGCTGTCTCCGAAAACCCAGTGGATTTTAACAAAACTACATTGTGACGTACTTTGGACGGGACTAGACCTGGCGCATTGTCGAGGCAATTAAACCTATCCCTAATATAAGTCGTTGATTTTTACCATTTGCGGCCGCACCATATGTGATCCATAGATGCCAATTGCATTCCAAGACCCATTTCCCACCACTTCCAGCCCGTGCCCTGCAGCCCAGCTAAGACCCTCTGTACGTGATAAGCGATGATCATCAGGGCCTGGGG
Source organism: Spongilla lacustris (assembly GCA_949361645.1). Taxonomy (NCBI): domain Eukaryota; kingdom Metazoa; phylum Porifera; class Demospongiae; order Spongillida; family Spongillidae; genus Spongilla; species Spongilla lacustris. Next base: position 6,979,313 of record OX442428.1, read on the forward strand.
ACAAGGCTTGGCAAGAATGCACAATTACTTCCTTGCGGCTATGGTATTATTCCACCATGCACAACAATGGATCATCTTTCCTGAAATTGATTTCAGCTCATCATTCCAATACATCTTGCATGTGCTGGAGTGGGTAGCCAGAGCCTTACCTTATACATGCAGACGGGCCCGGCGTTTATATGACACTACACTTGGGAAATGTAGTACTGCATGGCAGTGCCGCTCACTCCTTCCTTCCTGCAGCACATCTAAAACAATTTCACAAGATCTAATCATAACTATAAATAGGTCCATAACACTTACGCTTGCTGGCTTTTCTTTATCCCATGCGCGGACGTCCTGAAATCCCCCCAATGACCATGTAGGCACATGCTGGCGAGATGCTGCAAACCACCCAGCAAGAACCAATAGTACTCCCATACATGAGCTCTCTTTGGTTATCGCTCTTCTTGAAATGGCTTTGGTAGCAAGGAGTAGCCTTAAGTTTTTGGTATACCTTATCCTACACAACGTTTCACCCCCCAACAATGAATATATATATAATTATTAATTTAGTGATTATGTATATACAATTGTATACATACTATCCTACCACAAGTCACGAAAATGATGCCAATCGAGCCAGGAGGGCTCGGCCGCATCAAAACAGTGCCGAGGCGACAATCATTAATTTTATATTATGAGGTGCATATCGCGATATCGAGTCTATAAGGATGAACAACACTGTTTGGAAATGTAACAAGCACCCCATACATATATTAGGATTCAGCTGAAGTTCAGTTGGGAACATCAGTAACAGATCACAGAAATTAGCTCACATAATTTCATAAACGCGCCAACATAGCTCTGCGTGATTAACATTGACAATAGCAACGCCAAATTCAGTGGTATAATATGAGTATCTTACTGCCATGTAAGAGAAATAACATAAAGTACAGTCCGATCACACTGCATGAGCTGGCACGAATGCAGTGCAACAACATGCATCGAAATTATGGGTCACGTGCACGGTATAAACGGTCACCAATTTTACGGAAGTATACCTATAATTGCATTCCGCACACGCCGTTAAAAGAAGGGTCTATTGAAAAAGAGTTCATTAATGAACATTCTGTCGTCTTTGCTTATAGCAGACAGTGAAGTTCACAAATTCTGATCAACACGAAATACCTGGTGCAGAGTCAGAGATGCTTTTTTTATCCCTTGTTTTGATCGTGATGAAAACAGGTTTGTTTTTCTACTTTAAAACATGATGTAAACGTATATAACCTCGTTATTTCTCAAGGTTCCGTTGGTTCTCAAATTATCTCGGGTCCGACCATCCAGAACATTTCAGTCGGGGAAGTCGCCGTTTTCAACTGCTCACTACAATGTACGAAGGCACCCATGTCCATGACCATTACTTGGTACGTCGTGATGCCCGCAACGCTGCAAAAAGTCTCCATATTTCCGTACACTTCGCTGAACCAGGTGAAGTCCGTGTACGGACTCGACGTGTCCAGAAACATTATCGATGAGTGCTCCAAGGGTGGATACCATGTAGAGCAGCTACTGATGTCGAATGTGACCAAACATTTCAACCTGATGCCGATCCAGTGTGGGCTTGTATGTTTTCCAGGCAGTTTTGGCTGCACGGTCGCTCAAATTCTGTTCAGCCCTGTAGGCGTCATGAAAATTGTGCCCAAAGGTACGAGATAATACACGGTTTGTTATGTCGCACTTCGGACTGATGTTTTTAATCAGTTTATGTTTTGCAGTTCCTGAAGCAAATGTACCGTCAGCATCTAACCCGGAAGGTGCATCCGGCATACGCTAGCTCGTCGTTGTACTTCACGGAAGGATCTACCGAGTTGAATCATAAAGTATACATGTACATCATTTGTAAAGTCGCATGTGCAACATGACTGCCTTTGCATGCATTTGCACATTTATGCGATCAGATACTACAGTATATAATTATAATTATATATTATTGTTATTATTGTAATTATTGAGATGATATTAGTTACATTACACGAAGGACATGCACTAATATTATTTACACAGTACCTCAACTACCTACAGTAACACCTGATCTATACACTCTCCCGTCGTGCACTCTTCTTATCAGTTCCCCAACTCTGAGGCGCCCATCTAGCGATTTCAGACCCACATTGGTTTGTAGACAAAATATCCATGTAGTCCTTGATCACGAATTCCACGGATAATTGCTCTTCCACGGAGCTATTCAGCGTAACGACGCCTTTCACATTCCCTTCCGAGCGCACCGCTTCCTTCTTGTCACGGGGCATCCTCAAAGCTAAAGGTCCTTCGAATAAGAGCGCACCACGAGGGTGCATCTTCAGGACTATCACTTGGTGAGCCAAAGATGGCAAGTACCGTGAGGTGGCCAGCCTACACGTACCAATTTTAAAGTCAAGAGCTGGGTCCAAGGAGAGAGCTCGAGGGTAGTGAGTAGATGAGAGAGAGCACCGCGCGGAAATTATGATTATGATTATTATTGTTATTATTATAATTATATATATAAATGTGACAGTATATAATGTGTATAGATGCATGTGGCAGTAATTTCACATCAAATATAAGGTGCAGCTTAATTTATAATATTACATAGACCCGGCATTAAAGATTAGGAATTGGATAGCGTGGCTCCAGCTTTCAACTGAATTTGATTCATATCCTCACGATATTACCATAGCTTGCATGTAGTTGTGGTTGCCTCGGAACCGAAATTCCTTATATGCGGCTGAACATAAAGTTCCATTAACCTCACGCATAACGAAGCGGAAGTTAACAATCACAAAGAATGCAGGCATGGCGAATGGGCATGCATGCATGAAAATGACAGTAGGGAAAGTATAAATTTAGTACTGAAAGAGTTGTGCGCCTGAATATAACCAGTTTCCTATGCACATGCAACCCATTTATATAACATCCCTAAATAATGTCTAACACATTAGATGATTATTCCACCACCTACCACCTACGTGCAAGTGCTTAGTGCCATCTCATGCACCCCCCTTTTACATGCACTCCAGCTGCATAAACATGCATGCATGGGCTACTGAATCACTCCATAACATCCCTCCACCTTTAACTTACTATCACACCACTCCCATGCACCTATACTTAACAAGCATGTATCATTGACCACTCCCACCTACACACTAGCACCATCAGACCACTCCTACCTACATGCATTATCTGCACACCACTCCCACCTACATGCCCATACTCTCACACAATTCCCAATTACATGCACTTGCATGTACATGCACATACCATCACACCCTCCCAAATACACACTGGTACCATCACACCACTTGGGTCCCACCTACATGCACATAACGTTGCACCACTCTCTTGCACTTGCATACATGTGTGGTTTCTGCCCATACATCTCCACTGCTGAGGGGACACAAACTAGGTCTACATATTTTGCATTATTATAATTGTGCTTGCACATCTCGGCTGCCAGAGCTGCAGATCCACTTGCCACACACACTTCCATTAAGCTAATTGTATAGACATAACAGTCTGATCCAAAGGTTACTGGTTTGCCCAAATCCCAATGAGGGATAATGATACCTGCTTGCTTTGTTCATGCTCCTAGCCACTTCTCACTTTAACATGAGGACCAGACAAGCCCATCAGCAAGATTATTATTAGCAGTATAGAAGCCATCATCAAAACAAAACAAATTAACAATGCCCATGTAGTTATTATAAATCTGCATGGTCATCTGAATGTGACACTATAACTAATGCCAACTCAAGAGCTATACGGAGTAGAAATGCATTGCAGATTTAGATGTGTGTAGTTAGTTGTGTGGTAATATAATTATTGTTATTATTAATATACAATAATACAGCTAAATTTTAATTAATACACATCTACAGTATGCACCAGCTTGCAAAAGGCAACACACATACAAAAAAATTAAAAAAATAAAAGTCATCTGAGGATCAATAACTGCAATTTGCTCCTCTTTTTTTGGTTCAAGTATACAAAATTATAACTATGGTTAACTAACTTAAATACATCAAAGTGTTAGTAGATGATGTCAGATAACACAGTATGTGCTAGGAACGTTCTATCATTGGTGCAAGGTTCAATTTCCATACACTATAGACAGGGCAAATGATTTTGTGCACCTCAATTGGATGGATAATCGGTATGCCAATTTTGAAAAGATGTCTCACAATTTTTCCCCATGCTCCAAGTGTGAGTGACAGCAGGGTCTGCAGCTTTAGTGGTGGAGTGTCACAAGCATGATTTGAATGACCCAAAGTGCTCCTGGTTGGGCTGGAAATGCACACCACTAGCAGTGGAGACCTATGGCTGCTGGGGTGCTGAGGCCAGGGAAACACTATCCTGCCTTGCCACTCATCTGGCCATACCCATGAGGTGCATCAAGTCCAAGGCCACTGCTTCCATTAATAGAATTATTGTGTATTAATCATTAGCAATAATTATATTACTTGCATGTATATACAACTATAACTACACTTTGGGTAGGGCTGGAAATGCACACCACTAGCAGTGGAGACCTATGGCTGCTGGGGTGCTGAGGCCAGGGAAACACTTTCACGTCTTGCCACTCGTCTGGCTATACCCATGAGGAGCACCAAGTCCAAGGCCACTGCTTCCATTTATGGCAGACTCAGCCTCACTTTGGTGAAGTCCTGTGCAAGAGCTCTGCTGTCAAGAGCTGGACCTTCATTGGTCATCACTGGTTGACAACTTTTTATATCTTTTGTTATTTCATGCATGTGTGTTAATATTGCAATGTATTTATACATGTGATAATAAGCACCTTAAAACTACTTCACTACACATATGTAGAGTTACCAAACTAAACTGCATGCTAGCTCTGGAATTACATCGCACCAGGGCTACATTTAGCCTCCCATAGATGTCTACAATGATCTTTGACTTTTGGTGTCCTAAGCCAAAGGACAGGCATGAGGTCAAATGGGACCTTGCTTCAAGATCTCAGTTCCCATAGCTCTCCACGGCAAGAGGGATGCAGTAATGACCTTTGACTTGCTGCACTGCAACTGCAAAGCCAGACGGGCAGCTGCAGCCAGCCAAGAAATGGAACCCTGAGCTTCCACACCAAAACAATCATAAGTCTCTACTGCCAAGGGTATGCAGACCCAACCCAACTCTGTGCACTTGGCGTCAGTGGCATTGTGCCTGCGCACTTCAGCCTTTCCAGCTGCTGACTAGACCCACTTCTGGCTCCCGATTCATTCAATGTAGTGGAGTTAAGTGGAGAGACCACTGTTAGGTCAAAAGCAGCTGTCTTCCGATTGTCTAATTGGGCACTAGGATGTCCACCGGTGTACTGAGTGAACTGTCAGCCCCATACCATGACCTACCTCAAGCTGACCACCCAGCCTAGCCCTATGACAAAACTGGACAAAAACATCCCTCAAGCTGTTGTGGTGCCCAAGGGGATCCAGCTGGTGTTCAGGGCAGTAAGGACAATGTAGCTGTGATGATGTGTCCATCCCATGCCACCATTTTAAATCAACCTGGAACTTGTCTGATTCCAAGCTAAGATTAAGACCCCTTGATGGAATTATGGCTAGCCAGGAGGAAGCATGACACGATGCGATGAATAGTAGATGAACACCGTTGGCCAGGGTGGAGATGAGGCATAGCTGGTCAAATTTATGGTCATCACTTCTGGACGATAAGTCTTTTTGACTTGAACAGGATTCCAGTAGAGACACTTCAGAGTTGGAACTTGCAGGTGGAACCAAGCTATTGAATAAGGTGACAGCTTGTAAGGTGAACCTGCTTTGTTTACTGAGGCCAGATAAGCAGCCGAGCAATGTAAAGCCAACCTACAGAGGCTTACACCACCCCTGCTAAGGCTCAGCTGAACTTGAAGCCACTCAGAGTCAGAAGTATCAATTGCACTACAGTCACAAAAGTGACGACAAACCTCCGCATCAAACAATGCTAGGCCTTCAGACACAAGGGCAGGTGGAGTGGAGTTCCCTGCACGGACCGAGTTCCCTGCATGGTCGTTTAAAACCAAATTACCGGACTCAATTCCTTGCATGGCATGCACGTAAGGCGGGTTGCGGTTAGGTTCCCGCCCGGTTCCCGCTGCTCGTTCGGTAATTAATATAAATGGATCAATTGTTAAATCAACGCACGATTTCACAGTAAAATCAAGTGTGCTAATTGACTGATTTGAAACTTTTTTTTGCTGTGGATATTGGGTACACTGAAAATCCTTTACATTCCACATTCGCTGTAGATGTTGTCACTTCATTGCTTGCAGCTGCATATTTCACTTGTATATCATTTTATTTAAAAAAGCGTTTCTTTATCCGGCTTTGCTTACCTCCGGATGAGATGGGTGTCAAATCAGCTTTAAATGTAAAAGGTCTATGCATTTTTCATAGGGCACTATATTGCGCAATAATAATGCTGTTAATAATTGTTTGTTATTGCCGAAATTCTTTTGAGTTAGCAGTCTTTTCACAAATTCTGATCAGCACGAAATACCTGGTGCAGAGATGCTTTTTCTTCCCCTAGTTTTGATCGTGATGGAAACAGGTTTGTATTCCTGTTGAAAGAAACAAGACGCATTCCTGCACCGTAAAATGTAAACTATCTCATTATTTCTCAAGGTTCTGTTGGTTCGCAAATTATCTCAGGTCCGACCATCCAGAACACATCAGTCGGGGAGGTCGCAATTTTCAACTGCTCAATACAATGTACGAAGGAAACCATCACCCTCACCTGGTACATCGTGTTGCCCACGACGTTGCGAAAGGTTTCCATATTTCCGTACACTTCGCTGAACCAGGTGAAGTCCGTGTATGGACTCGACGTGTCCAGAAACATTATCGATGAGTGCTCCAAGGGTGGATACCATGTAGAGCAACTATTGGTGTCCAACGTGACCAAAGATTTTGACCTGATGCCGATCCAGTGTGGGCTTTTGTGTTATCCGAATACATTTGGCTGCAAGGTCGCTCAAATTCTTTTTAGCCCGATAGGTATCGTGAAAATTGGGCCAAAAGGTACGTACCATTTGTTATTTCGCACTTCGGAGAGGTGTTATTTTTGTACTACTGATCCGACAGACAGACCTGATATCCCTTCAGCCTCTACCCCAAAGGTGGTATCTGGCGTACCCGCATTAAGCACGTCACCGGCAGTGCGACTTCACTGAGAGATCTATCAAGTATCGGCATAGATAAACAATATATAAATACATCCATACTACTTCAGTGTCCGTTTTCAGAGCCTTCGATTAGTATTCTGAGGGCAATTGCACACTAAATACGCTGCAATATTGTACATACATGTATCATTGTATGTCCCACTTGTATAATTGTTGAAAAGAAAATTAGGGTTATTCTGATTTCATCTAACAAATTACCAGTATAATATATATATGCTTAGAATTCATATAAATATTCCGTGTCTTCCCATGCAGCAGGATGTATATATTAACTTGGCTCCTGAAAACATGTAAGTATAGATCGCTCGCACAACATGTGTAGAATTCATCACCGGCTGAATCAGGCTGCTGCAATCCTGACTAACGCTGTCTAGTTTGGAAAAAGAGGCTCGGCAATCTTTATACATGTATACATGTACATGTCTACATGTATATGGGGATCGTTTCCGAGCTAGCGCATATTATAAAAAAAATGAAATGGCATTATGTTTGAATTGAGCGGAACGCGATTTGCCCAAATTATTGGCGGGAATCGAGCGCGAAAACGTTTGTTCAACTGCATCTCCGTAACGGATGACATAAAAATTAACGAACAGAACAATCTAATACCGAAAGTAATGGCGCCCTTGGGGTATCGGACGTCGCTATATTGGCATGGAGCATGTTCAAGATATCAAAATGTACTTTACCATATATAGCGAAATGGTGTAGTGATAAGTGCATGCCGAAAATAGGACGTGGATATGCTTAACCTTTCGAAAGTTATAGCAATTCAAACATAATGCCATTTATAACATTTTTTTATAAAATGCGCTCGGTTCCTTTTCTCGGAAACGATAGTATATAGTGATATGTTTAACCTTTCGAAAGTTATAGCAATTCAAACATAATGCCATTTTATAACATTTTTTTTATAATATGCGCTCGGTCTCTTTTCTCGGAAACGATCCCATATAGTGCTCTGCCAAATGAGAGTGATGCTTACATAGAAGAGTTTTGATACTACCATATCGGTTGTTGACCGGGGAGATCCCCTATATACGTGCATGGTTAATTCCAACAACTAGTATACAGGTTGACGACCTCTGGGTGATCAAACATCCCTTTAAGTCCTTTCACAGTGATACCAATGTTGCACCTGGTTGACACATAAAGAAAACGAAAAACAACAAATGCTGATGAACTAGTAAACCAATTGAAATGCTTATGCTGAACTGGCTGCAGGCCTAGGAATACTTTTATGCAGTCTTCCTAAACATTCTCCGACCAGCCTGATATGCTACATGTACATGTATATGACTGCTGGTTTGTAGGAAATACTTTTATAAAAGGATTGGTGGTGTACTCTAATATTGGTAATATATATGTGTATATTATGCACTAGTGTTGAATTGAGCTCTGTAGGGCATCCATATTATGTAATCCAGCGCCAAGCAGTTTCATAAATGTTCAGTTACCAACAAAAGCATTTTTGAAGCTGCTAAATGCTCTTTGGCGCTGGATTGTTATTACTGTTATTATTGTATATGACCGAGTTGTCCCAAAGAAGGGCGATAATAATTCTTCTTGTCCAGTTAATAATTAAGCCTCAACCGGTTGTATTAAATACAGCTAAGAAAAGAGAAAGAGCTTGTGAAAGAATGTATGCAGGGTGTTGCAGAAGGCAATGCTGAACTGTGCATTGCATGAGTTGGGTGATATGCAATAATCAACCATCAATGCAGTGTGTCACTTGCCTTAAAAGGATCACAAGTTTCATCAATAGCTACGTCTACTCAAATAATCCTGTATTTTGCTCCCCACATATGGTGCTATACATAAAATTATTCTGGCCGGGATGTAGACCCTTTGCGTTTGGGTATACCGATAGCAGCAGCATCTACATCCAACCATTTTCATTTATGCACACGCTTGAAGTGGAGAACCATTGAGCATTCAACTCAGGAAGTATAAAAGGTGGATTGCATCATGATCAAGGCATATACGTGTACATAACTCTAACAACGACTTTGAAACTATATGTAACAGGCTGTCACCTCACCCTTATTTAAAAATCAGCAATGTTGTCGTGAGATCTGCACGTTGTTGCAACTACACCCTCAGTACCTTCAGTTTCAAAATATAATTTAGAGTCATTTATTCAAACGGACTTTATGTGGGATTTGGTGCACGGGAGTATATAAGGATCGATAAATGGAACGGCCGGCGATTATTTTATAAAAGGACACGACCAACGTTTACCGTAATCCATCCTTTCCCAAAGTCTAATTTTATCATGCAATCTCATCTGTTGTACTGACGTTGCTCATGTTGAATAGGAGCAATGATTACTGCTTACACTGGTATCATTACACAGTCTCACAACACTGATAATGACTTCAATTGAACAATTGCATGACATGCGTTAATTCATATGCAAATACCGATAGTGCTCCTATTGCGCACGCAACGATTAAGGACTAGTTTTCGTAGCAACGTTGCCATAGGCACTATTAGTTGACACTTCGAACACGTGGTCGTACATATGAACGTAGTCATCTTGATGAAGGGGATTTGAGAGTGAGGGAAGGTCTTCAAGTTCCTTGACGCATAGTTTGTTAACTGTGCCAGGTACATGTACTTGGAATGTTTTGGCGCCGGGCACTGCAGTCTTTGCCCTTCTGCACCACATTACACAGCAGCAGACCACCGAGGCTAGAAACATTCCTACAATAAACGCACCGGCTCCCGTTCCAGCAATAATCGGCACGGCAGCTATATCATATAAAATAAAATAAAAACAAAAATAAACAATTATCCCAATGCGGATGCGTAAAATAATAATAATAAATTTAAAAACGCGACATTACCTGAGGCTTTTATTTCATCATTGAGGTAGGAGTTCGTTTCTTGAAACTGCTGCCGAGTCCTGAACAGTCCATACGTTTGATGGCAATCGCATGCAGATGATGTGTCACAAACTAGGTCCGCTCTGAAGCAGTAAGTTTTGTCGGGAGCAAGGTCAACTAGAATAACCTTGTAGACCGAGAAGAGGCCATTCACTAAATACCCAACCGCTGCCCGCTCCTCCACAGAATGATTGCTGCACTCCTTATATAATACCACGCAAGCCGAATTAGTTGTGTCAATGCCGCATTCCTCACAGTGAACTGTAACATTGGTACTCCCAATCGACACTACTTCTGCCGAAAGATGGCAGTCCGTACCTGCATAAATGTGAGGCCTCGTTTAAGATTGATTTTAAAATTAGCATATAGGTGTTGTATTGTGTGTACTGTAGGTGTGAGATAGGTAAACTATAAGGTAATATTTATGTTGAATTGTGATCTGTTAAAATAATATTATTACAATTTGCTACCTTCTTCCACGGTTGGGTTGCTCGTGCTTTCTTGCATCTCATTGAATGCTGATACCGTCGCGAATATGTTGATGCCCGCTGGAACATCGTCAATCGTATAGGAGTTGGTGGCAGGAGGTAGTTTGACATGATTTGAGCGGTTGCACCCCATTGAGTAATTTAGTGATATGAACAACAACGGAAGTGTCATTGATCCTAACTTCGGAATCTGCATGTTGCAAACAAAGGTATAAGCATATACATGTACAATTATATGCATGCATGCACGCAGTGAGCAGGTCCTAAGTCTTATTGGCTTACTTCCCACGTGAATGAAACTTTCAAATGACCACCGATTCCACCACAAAACGTCTGGGTTGTAAGGTTTGAAGGAGCATTCAGTCCTATGGTAACGCAACGCCATAGGGCCGGGGGGGGGGGGGGGGGGGGGGGGGGGGGGGGGGGGAAAGTTGCATGATGTAGGTCACATCACTGATATATTGTTGTACCTTCCGGTACGATTGTAAAGTTGTAAACAAAAGCTCCGAGGCTCGCTCCAACCCTGTTAACTGCCTTGACCTCGAAGGTGTAAGGCGCGCTGTGTTGCAGTGACGGTATCGTAATGGACGTCGAAGCGGTGCTCACCGTGGATAGGTTTGCTACGATCAGTTGCCTCCTGGATACGCTAACTAGGTAACCAGTTATGCGGCTAAGGCCGTCAAACGCGGGGGCGCTCCACATGAGGATAACGCTGCTTAGTGTGTAGTTGATGATACTGATGCTATTTGGTGACATCGGAGTACCTGCAAGGAACATGTATATGCATTATATATAATTTATTTACGCGCGGACATGTCGCACCTGCAACTAGCAGTGTCTTGCTCATGTACGGAAGGCTGGTGTTTGAACAGTTGAAGACGGTCCCGTTAAGGCCCTGGACTGCGCTGAACTGCAATGTGGAATTCATGGTAGTTGTGCCCTTATCCGTCAGAACGGCTGCAAAGGTGCTGCTGGATGTCTGGGTATATCCGACGTTGTCGCGTGGTCTGATGAATGCAATGTATCCGTCATCGAAAGCGGAACTTGTCCATATCAGTATATTCCCTGTCACGCAGCACTCGTACACCACAGCCGTTCCAGGGATAGCAGCGTCTTCAAAATTGACCGTCAGCGTTGAACCTTTTAAAACATTCACACACAACAATACTGATCCATATATACATGTATACTGCATGGCATACATATGCTATATACAATTTCAAGTTATATACACCTATATATTATAGCAGTGATAAATAGGAGTCTATACCGTCGAATGATTATACGCGCCTATACCTATATACCCTATATAGACCGCAGTATACCTCCATTGCAAATATTATTGCAGCGGACTTCCTAAACGTACATACTACCTCCAAGAACCTACATGTACTTTTGACCGAATGAGGAAGAAGCACAGTCGCAAACAATAGCACGCTAAGCATCTTGCAAATTCAACTGTGTGCACTATACGTGCATGTACAAGTATATGCACTCACGCTTAAATACAGGGCGCTGATGCAATGTTTTAATTCAATGCATCAACAACAAGGAAAATGTTGACTGTTTTTTTTCTTTTAACGGAGCCGCAAGAACAGTGAAGCGTAACACACATGTACATGTAGATTTGTTAATTCCGCAAAGATGGAAAGTGTCTGTACTTAAGACAAAGATATGGCAATCCGCTTTTTGGTGCAACAAACCATTATCATTGGACCAATTAATGATGTCGCGACCTGCATGGAATCGCAATTGAACGTTTCCTCAGCGAATGATCACGTTTGTTTGGGAATCGCGTATATGATGATGTAATGATTATCACATAAGTATTTTATGATTGGCCGTACCGGAACTATCACGAAACATCTGGTCCGGGTCAAAATTTGGTCCGGCCGGACAATTTAAAAAATGCCGGTGTCATAGGGTCGGCATATTTGGTCCGACCCCCTACGCGGGTCCTACACGACGTGCATGCGTTTATAAGTGTCAAAGCACGTTCAAATGCATCAGAAACTGCTCGGGAGATTTGTGCGGGTGAAAACGAAGACCTGGTCGAAAAAGGCATGTTTTTATTTGATTGATTGGGGGACCGAATAGAAGCTAGCCTCACATTCCGCAGCCTCACATACCGATAACCGGCGCGCGCGGTATATAGCCCCGGGGGGGGGGGGGGGGGGGGGGGGGAGGTAAACGTAAAAAGAGACATCGGACGAAAGGTGCTTTGAGAGATGGAGAGGTCTTCTACAACGCGCATAGCAAAAAAAAAAACGCATCAAATCAATTATTGATTTTGCAACAGATTTTAAATCAATTTTAAAATCAACGCATGATTTCACAGCAAAATCCAGTGCAGCAATTGATTTTACTCTGAAATCAATCGTGAATCAATAATTGATTTGACGCCTTTTTTTCTGTGTTAACAACAAAAAATAAAATAAAAATTCGAGTCAGCCGGACAAAAAGTGATAACCGTTGCGCTCAGTATGGCATCCATGCATTGGGTGACTTCGAGCAAACAGGAGGTATTTGAAGTCAGATACGTTCGTGGTAGCGAAGAAAGGCGCCGCATCGTGAAAGCATGCCATGTGGATTTTGACACCCATGTATCTGGGCACAAGGGTGTCAAGCGTACTTTCCATCGCGTTTTGGAGCGGTTTTTTTTAAATTTATTTATTTTGAAAGGGTGTACTAAAGGATATGTTGAAAGTATGGTAAGTATTGAATAATATCTCTCTCATTATACATGTATATATGTTTCATGCACAGTCAGTACCGATTTCTATATCTGTGACCTTAATCAATGGAATAGCTGGAAACTGTCCATTGCAGCACCACAACTGTTCCCAGTTCATCCAGGCATCACGTGAGCATTGATTTTGTTGACCCTATTTCACCTAAGTCCGCCTGGTGTTATTATCTACAATTTGAAAAAAATTGCAACGTATAGTACCTACCAACAGTAGGTAGTTTACACGAATTTTAAAAATAGATAAAATTAGCATAGCTGGAAAGAGCGTGGAACATACATCATAATGGTACATCATATGTGCAGATATCGTTCATATTACGAACAATAATCAACGTTTTGTAACCAAAAAAAGGAGACGCGGTAGTCAATACTAATCAATGTTGCGGTAAATATAAAATCGGCACGGTTATGGTTTTAAGCGATGCAATGCAGTAAATATTCATAATTTAACTTTCTGACTCTATATAGGATTATAGCACATCTGCATATATATATATACATGACTGAGCAAATATGATAAGTCAAAAGTGGTGAAAAAAAACTCATGCAAGATCACCAATATTTTTCTTAAACTTGCTACTTGGACTTTCCACTCCTTTAAAGATATTGAGCCTGAGTTTTTTTTCTAAGGTGACATTTAATTTAAAATAAACTTTCTTAGAGAGAGCTCTCATCTGGGGGTCAGTGATGATTTTTCAGTCTATTCAGTAATAATGCTTAACTGATATTTGGTACAATATCGAATGGGCCTGGCTGAATCAAAGGTGATGGTACTGGGTTGGGCTAAGGCAAGACACATTACATCTCAATTACTTCCAAAAAAAAAAAATTTAATGACACTATTATTTACTTCAGTATTGCTTGCCCTGGCAACATATTTGACTTAGTTTGGATGTAGTGGTGCCCTGGAAAGTAGTACAATCCTTTTCATATAAATGGTAGTTGAAACCAAAATGTTGTCATCATTAATGCCTTAAAAGGTTCAAAACAAATACAACCAAGTCCCTGAATGTCTTCATGGAATGGTAAGTACATGTATATAAGTGAAAACCTTTCTCTGATATCGTATGAATATATTTTTTGGTACTTCAAAACAACGCTCCAGCAATATATGTACGCAGTATCAATCTACGGGAGAAAATGGCGGTTATTGAATAGGGGATTAACATTTTGCGCCATCTGGGAAACACCTTGCGCCTACACCAAAACACGTGAAACTGTCATAATAAACGCTACAGTGTTTAAAGAATGAGTTTTAGTGCATACAAAGCGCGTTGTTGGACTAATAAGGTGCGTATTCATTCGATGGATTTGGTCCGTTTTTTGAGCGGTACGTACGTTGCCCAGTACACGATCTCCTCACTTGTAAACTATATAAAGATGTACCCAAAGGTATTATCTTTGACAAAATCCACACACACAAGCCTGCTAAAGCATGTTTAGCTTACCAATAAGCTCCTTTGCTAAGGATCTCTTAATAATTGTGAAAAACCCCGTCCCAAAAATTGTACCGTTACGTGTCTTAAATTTCTTTGAACTACCTATACCAACAGTGAGTAACCAAGCGATCAATTCATGAATAATTTAATATGTCGCGCTATTTATATCACTATTAAATGCCTATATCGTGACATATATCGCAATGCAGGATCAAGGTTATTTCGCGGCAACACTGCAGGTTTGCAGTTAAATTATCGCCAAAATCGATTTCATGTTCGAAATAACCGATATCGTGCAAGTTAATAAGTAAATAAAACAGACTGAACTTGTATAAAATGAACTGTATAAATAACGAAATCAATTTAATTAACAATATTAAATTTGTGAGCTTTGATGTAGCATTGTTACAGAGCTCAACAATGACACTTGGTAGCACATGCTGTAGAGATCCTCGCCACATATCTACCACCCCGCTTCTTGTTGCGCTCGTATTCATCATGGAGTCAGGTAACTGTGCAGCTTTTACCTGTTTCAGTTAATATTTAACGTGAACCATTATTATCTGTTTCTCGTTAGCGACGGCAACTTCACAAATCGTTATAAGCCCCACCAACCAGAACGTCTACAGCGGAAAAGATGCAATGTTCAATTGCTCCTTGCCCTGCACCGATGTATCCATGGTGTTCACGTGGTACCTAGTGCTACCGCTCACCTTGCAAAAAGTTTCCATATCTCCCTATACTTCACTGAGCCAAGTGCAGTCCATGTACAGGCTCAATGTGTCCAGGAACACCATTAATGAGTGCCCCAGTGGTGGATACTATGTCGAGCAATTGGTTGTTTCCCGCATGACCAAAGACTTCGACCTGATGCCTATCCAGTGCGCGGTCATGTGCTTGGGACCTCGGTGCGGTTGCACAAACGCACAGATTTACTTCAGCACCGTGGCAGCGGTCAAACTTATGAATCAAATAGGTTTGCTTCAGTGCACCTTTAACGGCATTATATATGCACGTAACGGTGTGTGTGTGGTGTTGTGTACATGTGCATGCATGTGCGTCCGTGTGTGTGTGTGTGTGTGTGTGTGTGTGTGTGTGTGCATGTGTGTGTGTGTGTGTGTGTGTGTGTGTGTGCATGTGTGTGTGTGTGTGTGTGTGTGTGTGTGTGTGTGTGTGTGTGTGTGTGTGTGTGTGTGTGTGTGTGTTGTGTGTGCATGTGTGTTTTCCCCGGTTCGTATAGTTGATCCAACACGAGTGATAACACCTTCCTCTGCAAGTTTCTTCGGCTTGTTAGGAACTCCCATCATAGTAACATCGGGTAAACGAGTGTGATTACATGTGCGTGTGTGTGTGTGTGTGTGTGTGTGTGTGTGTGTGTGTGTGTGTGTGTGTGTGTGTGTGTGTGTGTGTGTGTGTGTGTGTGTGTGTGTGTGTGTGTGTGTGTGTGTGTGTGTGTGTGTGTGTGTGTGTGTGTGTGTGTGTGTGTGTGTGTGTGTGTGTGTGTGTGTGTGTGTGTGTGTGTGTGTGTGTGTGTGTGTGTGTGTGTGTGTGTGTGTGTGTGTGTGTACTGTGTGTGTGTGTACATGTGTGTGTGTGTGTGTGCATGTGTGTGTGTGTGTATTTGATGTATATACGTACATTAAGTGCACATGGTTTATTGTATATAAGTTTGACGTAGAACAAAAGGGTCTGGATACATCAAAAAATTATGACGGTTACCCTACACGTACGTATGCATGCAGGTAAAATTTAATTTCCTGCGTACAATCAAGGATTACATGGATTAGAAACTTGTTGGTGCCATCCTCGGTAACACCTTGTGAACCACTTTTTGTCTTCTGTGTTGAAGATACGGACGTAGAAATCACTCGGAGTTATAACGCCTGATAAGTGTATTGTAAAGATACCGGTTTTTCGGTTTTTCTTTTTCGAGTAAATTTAGCCTCGTAGTGCCCTGCTTATTATTATTATTATTATTATTATTATTATTATTTTCCCCAGACCCCTATTAACCATAGAATCTAAAATGATTACGATGTTGCACTACAACGATGATTCGGAAGCTTCTTCCTGGCAATAAGATGATGCCCCTGTTGAGAAATTAAAGTGGTTCACAATACCGGGACTAACCAGGATAGCGCCAGAATATGGCTACGTCAAACCAATAACCATTACACAATTTCACCTATATTTATAGGTCATGCAGTAATTAATGATTTAAGTATACCTCCGTATGTATGAATTACTTGATTACATCAGTTGTATGTATGTACCACATGCAGGATCGATAACATACAATACGTCGGCGGGGAGTACAGAGTTTGTCGTGGTGGAATCGGGTTTCGGGATCAACAGGCAGATCTCCTTAGAGTCCGTTCCATTACCGCCTTTGGATTTGGTTACGCTTGTTATCTCAGCCATTGTTGTCAGTTGCATTGCTGCACTGTAATTGACAGTACATTCACTGAAATATTCGTGGTGTTTTCAATAGTGCATGCGTTGCACATGCACTATATAAGTATACATGTACAAGATCACGTTTTTACGTATAAAATACGCGGTGAGGTGTTTGTGTGTGTGGATGTGAAATGTATGTGTGCGCTGCGCATGCAATGCATATAGTACTATTAAATCCTACTTGTACTGAGAGCTTTTAAGATGAGTTCAACATCTCTATACGCTTTGGTTATACATAGCCCCCTCTCAAGATAATCCACATTCGCCGCAAAAACCCGCCCCCTCACTCTTCAAAAGGTTTATTCACCCAATCAGAGCTAATATATAGAGGGATTGGAGATGCATTAAGTGAGCCATACAAAAATCAGAAACATCCTATAGTAGTACCACATCACGACAGCTTGTAAATCTGTGCATGCATGCACCTCTTATATTATATATTTATTAATTATATTATATATTAATTAACGTGCACCAGCTTACCTATATAACTTCGTACTCCAGCTCAAGCTGAAACCGCCTTTGGGTGATTGAATTGCATGCTTCACTTTCTCTGATCTGTGTAAAATGCGGGTGTCCGTTGAAAGTCTTGGCATTAGTGTGATATACAGTGTCTTACATTTTAGACTACGTGGGCTAAACCTGCATGCTACTAGTAGGCTGTATATTGTCAGTGCCTTAATATTTGTACATATCAATGGAATGAACAAACGGTATTAATAGTTGTTATTGTCTTTGTGGGGTACAATGTTGACTTTGTTACCTCCTCGTGCAGCCCCTGCATATATATATATATATATATGAAAGCAATTTAGACAATTAAGCCACCCATAAAGTTTTACGTCCAAATCATTCGGCCGAAGAAGTATATGGCTCATGTGACGCGTTTCCAATTCCTCGCAGTATATATTATTTCTGACCCAATTTGTGAGTGTTGTCTGTTACACCCACCTTTCCCAAAGGATTAGGACGTTTGTAGCCGAAGGCATGACTAGATATATGCATAGCGCGTTGTGTGAGTAAATCACCACATGCACAACTATATCATATAATATCCAGAAATGGCCCATACATAGACAGACGGTCATCTTGCTTTTTCGAAATTTAAACAAAGTTTATAATGCATGTCAAAACTCCGGTTCTTGTGTAAATTCGCTGAGCCTGAGGTGGATGACTCCGGATGGTCAGTGTTCCTGGACCCTGCTGCTCTTCCCCAGTACAAAAATAAAATAGATACAGGATTTCCTTAAGGAACATGTCGTCTCACCTCCATAGAAACCGTTCCTAAAAGACTAGAACAACAAAGTACCAGGACTTTATGCATCAGACTTAAATGCCTCTACCACTAGGCCAAAGGTTTTGCATCATATATCAGGCCCAAAGCACACTCTCCATCTCTGCACACAGTGGTTTGTATATAGGTGCTACAAAAATAGTGTGTGCATGCTTTATTGCTACATACACAAGAGAGTTTACTACATGCATGTACCCCAGCAAGCAGCCCAACATCAAATTAGGATAACCATAGTTTACATAGCACATATGCATGCACAATGATCCTATTGTTAAAATGTCCGGTTTTAGTCAGTTTTAGTCAACTTCAATTTCATCCACATTTTCACCCTTACTCTCCTCATTTTTGCCTAAGTGTTCATCACCACCTGTATCACCCTGGACCTATATGTAGGCCTTACCTGGACCTACATGTACCCTATCCTGGACCTACATGTGCATGCCTACATAGGCCTATCCCTTGACCTACATGTACCTTATGTAGGTATACCCTGGACCTACGTAGGTGGACTTAAATCTACCTACATACATGTGTAGGCCTACCCTGGACCTACATGTACCTACCCTGGACTACATGTACATGTACCTACCCTAGCCTGGACCTACATACCTATATGTCCTGCAAGACAATATGAAGCCATGAGCAGTGACCAAAAATGAGTTCAGTTTTTTAAAGCACTACTATTGCTTACACACAACATGCAAACACTAAAACACACAATTTAAAAGTAACTTGTACACACACACACACACACACACACACACACACACACACACACACACACACACACACACACACACACACACACACACACACACACACACACACACACACACACACACACACACACACACACACACACACACACACACACACACACACACACAGAGCCTTATAGTTCTGGCTTCACAAACAACTTAGTTTTTCACTGTTGCATTCGTGGCATACATGCATCACACTGCCATACACTTTGTGTGTTCTGCCAGCAACATATTTTACAACTGAGGGGGGGACTGGGGGGTACAGAATACTTATTATACCTTATGCTGCATATCCAGAAATGGCCCATACACATAGGTGGACATCCAGCTTTTTTTCAGATTGAATTTGAAACCAGGGTAGGCTTAGGTGCAGGTAAATGTACCTAGGGCTACCCTGCATGTATGCCTAATTACAAGCAATTTGACTTGTGTTGTCAAGGCTAAGGCAACAAGACAAGCAGGTTCTAATCCACTTCAAGGCATTTGTCTCTATATAGTTGAGTATGTGCCATGTCCATAGGGTGTGTAACCGGTTTCAAGGTTTTGTAGGTTAATCGGTTATTCGTGATTACCTATTCGGTCGACTATGCATTTAGTAGAATAGCAGTTTACCGATTCAGACTTTCCTTTAGTCGAAAAAAACCGATTCTGTTTTTCTTAGTCGCGATATGCAGAGAAATCGATCACCTTTTTATGCGCCCTTCGCTTTTCCCAGATATATACGGCAATCTATAACGGCCGGTTTAAAAATCATACTGAAAGACGTAATCAAAACTATAGGTAGGTATGACCATGCAAACTAATCAACATTGCTCTCCTTTCAAAATACTGTTCCAGCGCGCACGGCACAATATATAGACAATAACTCGATCAGAGCTTTTTGGTATATACCCGCACGCTCACGCTAGACCTTTCCATTCTCCCCCGCTGCAGTGTGCATTTAAAATCACAAGTTTCATAAAATTAACTAAGTGTTGATACAAGCAAATAAACACTAAACAGTTCATTAGTCAGTGCTACCGGCAATTCCCTACATTTGAAAACTTTCATACATTGAAGGGGCATAGGTGCCCCCCCCCCCCCCCCCCCCCCCCCTTCCGAACGACTCATTAAATATTCAACTGTGCATGTATTTTGCGTACCGCGTGCGATTATAACCGCACGAAACAGTGCCGCGGTTAGCTACAGCGTGGATACGTATATATGTGGAAGGGCCAATTTAAAGTATGATTACGATTATATTTGCAAACGTGCATATATGTATAACCGTGTGATTTTGCAGGACACTTATTTTGAATTTTTACCTACTACTACAGCCAAGCGTCTAAGAGAGATACTCAGTATTATTATTTATGCAGTTCTTAGCATTGCTTCTATGACACAATTATTAATTCATCTACCATCGGCCATGAACATTTGGATCGCAATTTCAATTTGTAAGGATGGGATATTGTATACATGTATACTGTTTATGACATTAAAATTCTTTTCAGTTTCTGGATTGATGGTTGCAGACTTTATCTCTGGGCTTGTGCACTGGACATTGGACACTTGGGGATCAATCGATATGCCGTTTTTACAGTGTGATTAACTCTGAATTATGCATGCACGAAACCTTTCTATACTTCCCGCTGGCGATTATTGCTCCTGTCCATTGAAATGCCAAAGACATACACCACGCACACGAGCACAAGGCTTGCAATAATCATTTAACAATGTAATAGTGTTTTTATCGTAATACATGTATATAACACGGATTGAATAATAATTTTAACCTAGAGAGACTTTTCTGGCGCATGGCAAGGTCTCAATAGAAAGGTATTTTGTGAAATAACTTATACTTATCATCCATTGCAGAACCTTTACGTCACGTTTAGAGAGCATCACATCGACCCAACGTCTTTTACCCGACGGGACTTTGTGGTCACGTGGGGAGATGTCTGCATGGTCTCCCTACCGCCCTTAGCGCTGGTCACTTATGTGCTATGCTCTTCTGACACAGAACACGTGGAGATGTGGTACAACACATACATCTTTATTATAACTGGCATCCACTTTTCAGCTGCCAACAACCAGTTCCATAAATAGGCACATACGCATTCTGGAAATCCAAGGTGGGTATTATGGCTCCAGAAATACCACCTCGTGCTACCGAAGCCCCAGCATCACACACACCACGTTGCACCCCACACTATAAATTATTGCATTGTGACTGGCTGGGCAAATTACCCATTGGAACTAATACACTTCTGGCGCAATTTGGAATGGGTTATCGAACACACAACTGGATATAAACCCCGAGTGGACGACGCCAAATGGGCTGAAAAGAAGCGACTTTATATTCAGTCGAAGAGCAACCTGAATAATGCATGAAGCTTGTGAAACATTGAACACATGTAGTGTAGCAATGCATGCGCAATTACCATGCAGCCAAGTAGTGCATGTGGGTTCTCTTTTGTATGCCTGTATAGCTGATGAATAAACTATGCAAGTACCGACATGCCACACAGAACGGCGGTACTGATACACGTACATGTACAATAAGTAGATCTGTAGACCAAAAATATGCCAAAATACATCTATGGGCTCAATGGCTAATTATAGTAGCGTTGATATGCTATCTCCCTTTCTGCGAACCAGATCACGTTTCTATACATGGTCTGGTCCCCAGACTCTTCCCACTATCCCTCACTGCATTGTCGAAATTAGTGATATACTTTCCATGAGAGAGATCTGATCATTGCACTCCAAAACTGTTTTTGACAGTACATCACAGTGAGCCTATGCAATTGGACGTTTAGTTCTTGAGATAAGTTTTTTCACAAAAAGGCTGCTTCAATATCGAGATTGATCATGCATTGTTACCATTTGCCACCAGTCTATCACATCTCAGATGTCATCTGCTAGTGAATACAATTAGAACATTTTTGATGGAATTTTAATAAAATACACAACATAACAGATGATACCGGTATACATGTACCCATTGCAATTAGTTGTTGCATCTGTGGTAATGTAGTGCCAAGGAGTTATGGAATTCAGTTACTGGCAGCCAGGTCAAAATGATGGAGAGCAATGGGCAATACTGTTAACCACAATAAGGACTCACTAATAACTGATCTGGTTATGGCTCGAGTCTTGTTTTTAAATCTGATGTAGCTAGGACTGAAGCTAGTTTATCCTCATCATTCTACTAAAGAGTCTTGTGCATGCTTGATGCTGCTTCAGACATCTGGGTGGAGTGATTGGATGTGATAAACTGTAGCCTTTGATGGCATCTACAACATTTGACATGTTGCTAAAATGAGTTCGCAGTTTCCACTGGGCTGAGGACTCCCGTGCAGGAAGTTGTAACAAGCAATGCTTGGTGCATGCAAAAATTGCTGGCCAGAACATCTGATTTACTGTATCTTGAATTGGGACATACTTATCATCAAAGTTGGGGAGTATACGTTGTAAGTATTACCATTCAAACTGTAAAGACTTAGCCAAGGCAGAAGAATCTGCTTGAGGTTGTGATCTGCTTGAGGTTGTGATTCAGCCACTTTGGACACTGTTTGTAAATTCCACAATCTTCTGTTCAAAAGCCTTTATGCTGTTGTGGTCTCCAGTGAAACCACCTAGAAACAATATCCTTTAACCTACTTGACTCCAAGGTGTTTGAATGCAGGACCTTGCTTCTGTCTCATCATTACAATGGTACATTTGTCAACTTCTGGGTAAATATCCATATTTTGGTCCATGTTCACTTAATGTGTCAAACCAGTCATGTAGATGGGCACATTTTGCTGTTGCATGAGGGCATCCAATTTTGGATCCAGGTAGGAGGGTTAAAAAGTGACTTAACTATGGCTAAATTAACATGGACTGAGGATCAATTCACCAACACCTTCACTACCAAGAAATTTAGTCTTCCAACACAAGAGTGGAATAACCACAATAGGTATTAACTAAAAACCAGGAACATTTTTTTATTTTTTACTGTCCTATAAATCATTCCAATTATACAGGGAGGAGACATCATGGAGCTAGAATAATGATCTATTTCTATCACGGACATTGCAAAGATGACAAGCCCAACGATTATAATAAGGTTAATAATTCATATTAACAGAGGTGTCTCATTTGAATTGTGGCTGGCTGCCCAATGTTTGACTCCCATGTTATACTCATTGCACTGATAAAGATGCTGTTTCTACTAACAGTGAAGCAGGTAATGAAAAGGAGAAATTTATAGATGCTGTTGAAGCAAGACATGCAACTTTGCAACTTCCACTCTTTGTAGGGTGTTTAGGTCATACATGATGTGATGAAGTGCCTGGCTATATACATAAGTACATGTTGCATTCAATTGTGAAAAGCCACTACTGGTGATACCTGAACTCAGTTAGTGCGAGGCAGTCAGCCAGAAGTGTGCAGCTTAGAGGGTGGTTAAAGGCAAGCATCCTTCTGGCTTACCACAATGCCTGTTGGAGTTCATTATTGTCATCCACTTTCAAAGATACCTATACATTGTGATGGTAGATAAAAAATAAAATTGATCCAGGAGGTAACTACGGAATGATTTTTATGTACATAATAAGAAAGAAAGAAAAAAACAATATCTTGACCATATTGCACATTTTGTATGTCTGAGATTGTTAATAAAAATAATAAACATGTACATGTCATGCAGGACATGTCAAACTTGTTATCATTAATCCAATGTAACAGTTATGCATCAAATTGCCAAGACTAGCATAATAAATTCAAGTTTGATTTTTGCATGTGGTATTTTCTAGTACATATTTTTACTGCTATTCAGTCATCCAAAGATTCCAACCACCATACATATCTATGAAGGTCACACATCAGCAACTCAATCCTGTCAAATACACACCATTAATACGTTTTTATGTGATGAATCTTGATGAAGAGTACACATGTATATATTACCATATAAACTACAGCTAATTAAAAACATAACTGTGTTAAAAAGGGCAAATTCAACTTTGCAAAAATGCTGCGACCTTTATTACCCTTCACGTGTAATTAGAATTGTGTATCTTTGGAATTTCATTTGTGTTCTATTATCTATGATGTAATCACAGTTTTGTTCAAGCCTTCGCGTCAACAAACACGAAAGGTATAGCGAGGCGATGATTAGAGTCCTCCCGAGTTCGGTACGATGCGGATTCTGAACAAAACCTGGCGTAACAGCTACAGCTACATACCACATCCGGTTGACAGCTATCATACAAATTTTGAATCGAACCAATCGATTCAATAGTAAATAACAGTACCTTACAATCTTAATTATTATTATTATGTTGCTATTAATGCAATCTTTTCCAGATCAGATTATTCTGTCCATTTAAAGTGATAATACACTGCCCATTTAATAATTGAAAAGACAAAATCAAATAGCTCCTAATTAATTAATTTGACATAATAATGTACAACAACTTTTAATTAATTGAACTGTGACGGAATGTTATGAAATTATATTGAAGTTTTACTAGTCAAAACAACGAATCAGTCTTGAAAGCACTAGAAGACCTCTGCAATTTCAGTTTTAATCAGATAATTGCATAATTTTAAAAATTCATTTAATAATGGTCTGGGCGGAAGAGGGGCAGCTTCAAGACCGGCCATTTTGAGGAGCCTCTTCTACTGGGTCAGGAACCGGTACTGCAATATGCATGCTCAAGGGCCCTTGAACTCTGATATTACGCCCATTTCATCCATCTTTTTTGATTTTGTACATACACTAGTGCAAATGCAGCACTGATCGGAGAATTCAATCCTTGTACATCATTATACAAATTCACGGTAACCACTACATCCCTCGGGTCACATACTACAAGTCTGCACATTTTTGTTGGGGGAGACGTATGTGTTTATTTAATGTGTGCAGTAGTCAGCAAGGAGTACTACAGTGGAACCTGCCATTAATGGTCACCTGAGTTGGCTGGTCGCCTCTGCATACCGGCCATACAACTAAAGTCATGAGTATGTGGGGCTGCTGTACTGAGTTAGGCAGCCACCTGTCTACAATGGTCATTTATTTTTGGCCCGAAGGTGTCTGGCTGCTTTAAAACAGGTTCTACTTTATTTATCACCTGCAATACATGAATACATGCAGTACATATACTGGATACTGTTATGTTGCATATCAGTACTGAGAGTACTGCATAAGTCGTCACATCAACATTTACTCAGCTGAAAATGCAGCAGAAACCCAACAATGATCAAATATACATGGCATGATCACACACATTTATTTGTTTATATTTTGAAAGAGTACAAGCAAGCAAGAGGAGCAGTTGCAATGGCTGGTTTTCAACGCCAAGGTCATATATTTGTGCCACTCCAGTGTGTACTGTGGTCAGGTGGTCCTATGTACGTATTTGACCTTCTGCAGTGGCAAATATATATACATTGTATTACCCTGAATAGGACAAATAGGTTGTGGATGCATGCGCATGTTTGAAAGCAGAATAATTCACTATTCCAAAACAATCCAAAACATGCAGCTCGAACACACTACAGGCAACTACATATAAAGTTTGTCCATCATTTATTTTTGGAACTTTTTTGCTAATGAAATCTTCTTTTCCAAATCTTCTTTAGTCTTTATCAGGTCAGTAACCGATCTACTATTCTGTCCACTCAAGGTGATAATGCATTGTGCAACAACCTTCAGCTGACATAGAAGATTCAAATAGCTTGGGGTCTTGCATGGGCCTCAAAAATTTTCAAGGTCGTTCAGAAGATCAGTTACTTCTTCTTCCATTTTGTGATATTTCTTATCAAGTACTTGCTTCATTTCAGAACCAAGAGCTCCTTCACTTTCAGCAACTTTCAAACTTTTTTTTCATCTCATCATTAACAATACTAGTTTCTACCATTTCACGACTGTTCAAGCCATCCATATGTACGTGCAGATCATATGAATGCTCACACACACTGCACTGATCACTATCCACCATAATACAGGAACATTCTTTTATAACTTCTCTGTCCATTGTCCTTTTAAGACCACACTCTGTATGACAGTTTGAGTTGCATTCTTGACACACAGTATTATGAAATGGTGTCTTAATTATTATCCAATTTGGTACAGTTAGCGTTGACACAAAATCTTTATTCAGAGATTTTGTTTTAACAGCTACATCTATTTCTTCTTTTTTGGTTGCTATGCTTTCTTGTAGAGATGTTTTGTTATCAACAGCATGAAGTAGTTGAACCATTTTCCTTTCAACTGCTTCTTTTTCTAAATACAGTTGCATGAAGAATGTACTGTGGATTGCTTCAAAGGTTTTAATCACATTGAACATTTTTTCTAAAGATTCACTAGCTCGACCAAAAGCCTTTGTCAAATCTTTTGTTACATTAGTTTTCTCCATTTTCTGAAGCATGCACCAAGGGTTGTCAATATACACTACCAAGTAAGGTCTAACGAGTCGACTTCAAAACTTAAATCTATGGCATGCTTTACATTTGTAAAGACAACTACTATATTGGTAGCTGTTGCCTTTGGTAGAACGGCTGAAATTTCTGACACGACATACTGAAGCTGATGTGTCATACGCGCAAGGCGACCATTGATGATCAGGCAGATGCAGTTAATGTATTCTACCTCATTCACCTTGTCGACAATTTTCTTGATGTTCTCTTTGTCCTGATCAATTCCACGAGTGTCCCCGAATCCAGGTGTGTCCACAACTCCTATCTTCACTTGCTCGAAGTCTATTTTGTAGTACGTTGCAGCTGTTGTCTTGCTTTCCATTTCTTGCCGCCTTTGCATTTTCCACCGTCTTATCGTGAAATTTATTTAGCTTTCTTGTCGACGTGTCATCCTTCAATTCGAGTAATTCCTTGAAGTTGTACAGAAGGTTTAAAAAGGATGTCTTCCCTGAACCTGTCTCTCCAATGAGTAGCATTTAATATGTTACTCTGTTTTCGATCTTTGGAGCTCAAAACTCTTTTCATTACCTGGAGCCCTCGCGCAAAGAAAGAGACAACTGACTCCATAACAAATACAGCTACAAAAATGAAGGCCTAATACAATGCTGGTGTAATAGGATTACGTGTCCGCCGTATAGGCTGTCCGGCCGGACAATGTATCCTAGGATACATTGTCCGCCGGACTCCCTATCCTAGGATACGCTGTCCCCCTACGGACATTCCTTCCTAGGATTATCGGTTCGCTTTTGGATTACCTGCCCCCCCTCCCCCCCCCCCCCCCCCCCCCCCCCCCCCCCCCTTCCCCCGACACATGCAGGCAATGTATCTTATGTATGCATACAAGCGCCATGTGCACATGTGGACTCCTGTATACAAACAGTTTCTGTGCAACTGAATACCAAACACTGCAGCATGTTGCCCACGGCATATACAAGTGAGCATATACAAAGGACGCATATGCGATTATCCGTGTCCATTAATTCAAACAGCGACCAGTTCTTTTCGGGTTGTTCCTTTTTTGCAGTACCAAACAAACATCCTTTCAGTCCACGCCCTGCGAGGTATAGCTTTTTCACAAGCTTGGTGTATCCATTCTTTGCATTGGGAACACTGGATCATTTTTCCTTTCTCAGGCATACGACAGTGACATATAACAGAAATTTTGTCTTCAACATATGAGACCTCAGACAGTGCTACAGTACTAGGAAATGGGCTCATTTTGCTCTCTTGAAAACACTTTACCAAATGAACTCTCATTTTAATACTGCATGCTAGCATACTGAATGGCAAGGAGGCCACAATCTGACATATTCTTCTGCTTATGCACCTTCATTCATCTGGCAGTTATGCAGTGCTCACCACTGCACAATAGAGCACATATTTGATCTTTGGTGAAGTCTGTCAGTGTTTCATATAAACTGTCATAGACATTTATACAATGAGCTGGTTGTGGCAGTCCAACTGTAGAAATTGTTTCCCAGTGATTGTTTCCATTAAACAGAATTTGGATGAACTCAGTATATGCATATCTTCTCGTCGTGGCAAGATCGCATGATCTTGAGCTGATTATCCTTGTCCACTATACACTGCTTTCCTTCTTTTCGCAATTCGTCCTTTCGAAACAGTAGACCATCTTTTACAAAGAACAACGCAGCACTTCTTCTGATCATTCAGTCTCTTTTCATCCTTTGTTGCTTCTTCGCGATACGCGCCTTCGAGTAAGTACACATAAATGTCGTTGTATACAACAGCGCCTCCTTTGTAATATTCTTGTCCTCACTAACGCTCATCTTTGACTCTTTGATACGACGGCACGTGTTTGAACGGAAGTGATCTGTAGTATACGGAGTCACCCGTCGGCTAGTTATTATAATCTGAACTGCTGGGCCTATGGAGAACTTCAGATCAAAGACACAAATGTATATGCATGTGTCGATGGTGGGGGGACAGTCTATCCTAAAGGGCAGGGCCGCCGAGAGGGGGGGGCCGGGGGGCTGCTGACCCCGGGGCCCGTCGTTAAACATGGGGCCCGGGCCGCCCGGCTGGTCTCTTTTTTTTTTTGTTGTGTGTGTTTGTTTTGATCATTGCGCAGGCGCAATAAAATTGTATACATGCATGCATGTACGTACGTTCGCGCGATCCGTGCGGAATAGAATGTATCATTCATAATTTCGCCAAATTCATTTCAGTTCTAAAATGTACAAGCATAAGTCCGGGTGGCAGAAAGAGTTGTAAGAGAAAAGAACCGCGCCCTACCAAAAGACACGACAAATTTTTTGAAATGTTTAGGCTTCATCACAAACACCTTCACCGACATAGCTATAGGAACGACAATCGCGATGATCTACATAACGATCAGTTCCAGTGCTGAGCATGAAATTGCATGGGTGTATTTGTCAAAAAGGAAATCAGGGAGCAAATTTGTTGGGTAGTTGCGCTTATAAATGCATGGGACTTGAACCGACCGTTTGAAGTTTTGGGTGCACTTGGACTCTGTGATTTACTCTGTTCGTCAGCATCCAGCATTATAATTAGAAACATGTGACTAGTATTTGCTACGTATGTGTCGTCATTTTTTTTAAAATCTGTCAGTGCAGAATTCTAGTGGCACAACTGTGCTAGCCGTGTTAAGAAAGTGGTGTGTGTGGAAGATTTCTATGACCATGTCAACAACGAGGTCATGTACATGTATAACGTAGGTTACAAAAAAAAAAAAACCACTTATAAAGGAAATTGATTCATACACAGTGTTGCCGCGATATATCGCGAAAGGCGATATATCGCGATTAAACGATTAAACGTTTATATCGCAAAAGGCGATACATCGCGATTAATCTTTAGTCATATCGCGAAATAAACGTGTACGGACGTAAACAAAGATATACAGAAATTAAAATTTAGAAACGAGCAGAGAATAAGCATATATCAATGAATATTTACTGTTACAGTTAAACCAGTTCAGTTTGAATATTGTCTTAGAAATATACATTATTTTGCCAATGCAGCCTTTCATGCATGATGCCACGCCGCCACGTACGGGCGCAACCTTTTCTTCTTAAGGAAAATACCGAAGCAAAAATGCACAAGTACTTACTTGCTAGTTGTTAGCTATATAGCTATGGTATAGGGACGGATGACTCATGATTCCTCCACCACAACAATGGGTTTCGGAAATTGATTTCTGCTGACAGGCTGCTTGGGAACATTGCGCAAGCTATCATGCGCCATCCTACGCCTCCCATACGGCAGTATTGAAGGCTTCGGGATCATCGCTCATGAAATCGTCTTTGGTAGCTAGTACATGTAGCGTAAGCATGTATACCTGTACCATATCCTTCGTGGTAACCATAACTATTCACCCCAACATTTAATAACCAAGCGATAATTGATCATGAATAATGTAATATATCGCGATTAAATGCTCATATCGCGATACATCGCGATATAGACGATTAAATATGAAGGTTATTTCGCGGCAACACTGTTCATACACATCATAGCTGTGCATGAGTGTATATGTGTGTATGTTTTTAAAATATATAGATTTCAGCATTCTTTGAATGTCTTCCACGTGCATGTTCTATGGTGCAGAAATTCAGTTTGTCAGCCTGCATGCAATTTTCTACAGCAAAATCAAGTGGCACTAAAGCAAAATCAAGTGGCACTAAAGCAAAATCAAGTGCCATGCACTAAAATCCATCATATAGCATCGGGATTTATGAGAAGAGCACTAACCTATATAGTAGCCTCAAGTGCGTGTTCAAGTTGTGATTTTAGCTACAAGGTTGATCGCCTGATGACTGGATAGGTATGGACCATTTGTCTGATTCCTGCTCTTCATAGGAGAGGGGCAAGGAGGTGGTATGGTGTGTAACCGGTTATCAGGTTACTCGGGTTATTCGGATATTCGCAAAAACCTATCCGTTCGAATAGTGATTTATAGCATTTATACTCGGAAAAATCGATGATTGGATTTGTTCTATTCGAAATAACCGGTTTGTGAATCTCCATTCGGAGGTACTTAGGTATTCGTCGTCCGCATCGACAATTCGCCCATTATTCGAATGCCTTGTTATAACGATATCCGGATACGTGTTTACGATATTACGTAGTTGTAATTTAAACGTAACGTTAACGTCACTGTTGTTACTATTTATATATACGTGGGGGATTATAATTTACACGTGCGGGCAGTATAAATTCGAACTAGGATCTCTCTCTTCACGTGTCATGACGACGGACAGCTCCAGCTACAAATCAAAGTTAGTTCGCTTAGTGCATTTCGAACTAGCTGGTTTCTTGCATCAATCTCTCTGAGCTGATATTGCCGCGATCGCACTTAGGCCTACTTAGTTACTAGTATTCAAACTCACAATGGTGAAATGGAGGCTGCATGCAGTGTTGCCGCGGTTGGACCGTCAACCGTGAAAACCGGCAATCAGCCGATACGGTAGGCCTGACCGTGTCCGTGACCGCCAGAAAAAATGCATGACGTAATACTGGTCGCGAATCACTAAACCGCCAGTTTTTTTAGCAAAATAACCGGGAAACGTAAAAAATTTACACGGTTACCAAGTATGTATTGATGTATACATTTTGCAGTACTCGTGATCGGAGCCTGTCATGCAGGACCAGCATGGAGGTGTGAACAACTCAGCAAGAGCAGGCAAAAGCCTGCCCCTGCCAGTGAGGTGTTGCTACTGACAAGCACATGCATGCCTAGCATTCATGTGATTACATGTATATGCCAGTTTGGTGAACACTATATAACAGCACAGCCACATGCATGATTTTTCTTGCTATTGCCGTTTGTGTGCAGGGATCAGTGATGCCGCGGCCAGCAAGGACCGTCCGTGACCGTATTCATTTGACGGTTTTTGACGGCCGGCCGTGACTGGGACCGGGAAGCTTACCAATCACGTGATTGAACCGTGAAAAATAATTGGCCGTCAATTTTATTTGCTGGCCGTCCGTGGCCGTCAGAAATTTTGACGGTCCATTAAGCGTCATCAGCGTCGCGTGCAGTGTCTTCTTTTTTTTTTTTCCCTGCGTGGCAAATGTCGTCTTTCTAAGAAAGCTAAAACCTTTGAGGATAAGCCACCTGTACTGCATTATCTATGGCGCGGGGAAGTCTGCAGGCTGCAGCACACCCGACTGTCACCAAAACGTGGTTTACCGTTATGGAACCATTTTAAGTTGTCCCCTCGCCATGACATAGTCTCGTCCCCAGCCTGATATTGCATTCGCAATATGCCACTTTTCGCGTAGCTGTGATGTAATCCATCCGCTGCTGCCGAATGTGGGTCTGGGACGAGACATGCCATGATTATGCTCTGTTTGCGAAAAAGAAGGTGTTATCGCGTGGATTCCACGTGCGAGCGAGTTCTCTCCCAGTTGAAACTCATTGTGAAGATGGAGGATGGATCCAGTCGGGATTGAATCTGTACTCTTTCACAGATGCAATAAAGACTTTAGTTAATTGAATCTGCTCTTTCACACTTGTTCTGCCATATCGTTCATGAACCATTTCTATTGATACGCGCATGCCAAGCATAATTACTGACCGTCCGTAACCGTATAAATTTTTGACGGCTGACGGCCAGCCGTGTACGTGACCTATTGAAATTGTAAAGAGCGCTTCGCAACCCGTTGGCACCGACAGCAGCCGACACAATATAATAATAAGCACACCAAATACAAATCAATGGTCCCTATTTATAGTGACATTACAGACAACATTAATGGACAGACAGTCTGCACATCTCATGACCAGAGTTCAGAGGTTGCTGACATGCGCAGTGACGGACTATTACACCACTCCCTCTTCCAGAAGGTCAGTATCTATCGGGTGGTCTTCGTGTTCGCTGGGGATACCTGTGCTGTACTTCTGCAGGTTGATCAGCATGGGCAGCCTCATCTTCTGCAGGTTCTTCATGTGGTAGTAACTCCTGAGGTACCTGCTCCCCTATTCCATCAAGGACTTTTATGTTGCTTCCCACAGGTGCAAACTCCAAAAGTGCCTCATTTTCGTCTGGATTTTCTGGTGGTGGTCCCAAGAACGTCTCAGTTCTTGTACCTGGTACAAATGGCTTAAGACGATCAAAGTGCACCACTCTAATCATTTTTCCATTCTTGCTTTTAATCTTATAGTCACATTCCCCAATGCACTCAATCACTTTAAAAGGCCCAGTCCAGGGATGATGTAATTTCCTACATTGACCCCGAGGCACCGCTGGTGAATGTAGCCATACCCAGTCACCTACTTGGTACGGAGCACCATGCACTTTGACATCGTACAAAGCCTTTTGTCGGTTATGCTCAGTAATACCTTTCCTTCGAGCCAACACATATGCCTCTGTGAGATTGTTCCGCAACGTATGTGCATAATCACCCAAGGTGCAGGCTTCGTGTGGGGTTGAGCCATACATCAGGTCAACAGGTAGGTTTACTTGACGACCATACATCAAATAAAAAGGGGAGTATCCTGTGGATGCATGCACACTCGAGTTGTATGCTAAACACACCCTCCGTATACACTGGTCCCAATCCATCTTATGATCCTTAACCGTTGTAGATAGCATGTCTAACAATGTTCTATTGAACCTCTCTACTAACCCATTACAATGAGGATGGTAGGCCGTTGTACGGGTTTTGTGTATCTGAAGCAGGGTGCAGACTTCCTTCAACAAATCTGCCTCAAATTGCCTTCCTTGATCGGAGTGTAACTGCTCAGGGGGAGAAAAGCGACAGAACATTTCATCCACCAACATTTTGGCCACAGTTAATGCCTCCTGGTTCTGAATAGCATAAACCTCAACCCACCTAGTAAAACAATCACATGCTACCAGTACATACTTATTGCCTTGAGCTGTCACCGGAAGGGGGCCAAGTATATCCACTGCTACAATCTGTAAAGGGTATCCAGCCTGCAGGGTCTGAAGGGGTGCCCTTTTACTAGGTGGTACCATTTTCCTTGTGCTGCATGTTCTGCATTTTCTACACCACTCCTTCACACTCTCTTTCCAGCCAGGCCAGTAGTATCGCTCACGAACCAGATGTATCATCTTACTTTCACCTACATGTCCCCCCATGGAACCGCTGTGAAGGTCTTGGAGTACACTTTCTCGGACAACAGAAGGCAACACTAGCTGCAGGTGTTGAGATCGCCCATCAATACACAATCGCCATAAGACGCTATTGTCTACTTTCAAGGATGACCACATCTGCACAAGTTGACGACTCTCCCGACTCCATGTTTTTACTTCATCCAGGTTAGGAGTAGCACCACTTTCCTTTGCCTTCAGTACCGGACCAATTGATGAATCATTGAGCTGCTGGTCATGAACATCAGCTGCAGAATGGCCCTGAGAGACAATGCCAATTTGAGCAGCGAGATGGGCAGGACTGTACACATGTGTAACTCTACCACATTGATTACATGGCACCCTGGATAAGGCATCTACATTTGTGTGCTGGTTACCAGGTCTGTGGACCACTGTAAATGTGTACTCCTGTAGCCGCTCAAGCCAACGAGCTAGCTGCCCCTCTGGTTCTTTGAAGTTTTGGATCCACACCAGGGAACCATGGTCTGTTCGGAGAGTAAAGTGAACACCTAAAAGGTAGTGTCGGAAATGGTGAATGAACTCAACAACTGCTAGTAACTCCCGACGAGTGACACAATATCTTTGCTCTTGCCGACTCAGAGATCTACTTGCATACGCTATTACAGCCTCACCCCCATCGTCCTGTACTTGGGACAAAATTGCACCAATACCCGTATCACTTGCATCAGTGTCCAACATGAAGTGCCTAGAGTGATCAGGAAAAGCAAGGATTGGGGTTGTCATTAAACACTTACGCAAGTGATCAAAGGCACCCTGACACTGCTGGGTCCACTCAAATGCAATGTTCTTTTCCAACAGCCGCTGCAATGGTTTTGCTGTAGTTCCAAAATCCTTAATAAATCTTCTGTAATAGTTAGCAAGTCCCAGGAACTGTTGGATATTCTTCTTACTCTCAGGAACAGGCCACGTTGCAATTACTGCAGTCTTTTCAGGATCAGTTGCAATACCATTTTCAGATATGACATGCCCTAAGAAGCGTACTTCTTTTTGACACAGCTTGCACTTTGCTGGTTGAAGTTTAAGGCCTGCCTGTCTTAGTCGAGACAAAACAGTACCCAGATTGGATAGGTGTTGTTCAAAGGTCCGACCTATCACCACAGTATCGTCGATATACACCAAACATTCAACCCAGTTCACATCACACAAAACCCGGTTCATCAATCTTTGAAATGTCGCAGGCGCATTACAGAGCCCAAAAGGCATTACTTTAAACTCGTATAGACCTTCTGATGTGGTGAATGCTGTTTTCTCCCTACTGCTGCTATCTACTTCAACCTGCCAGTACCCACTCTTAAGATCTAAGGTGCTGAACCACTTAGAACCCCCTAATGTATCCAAAATGTCATCCACCCGAGGTAATGGGTAGGCATCCTTTCTAGTCACAGAATTAACTTTTCTGTAATCTATACAGAACCGTGTGGATCCATCCCTTTTACGTACCAATATAATAGGTGATGACCATGGACTGTTAGAAGGCTG
The DNA here is from genome assembly GCA_949361645.1 of Spongilla lacustris. NCBI lineage: Eukaryota > Metazoa > Porifera > Demospongiae > Spongillida > Spongillidae > Spongilla > Spongilla lacustris. The sequence goes on from OX442428.1 coordinate 7,014,654, forward strand.
TATGATGTCATTTTTCAGCATCTCAGTTAGAAGCTGTCTCACTTCCTGGCGGCGGGCTGGGGAGACACGACGGGGCAGTTGATGGATGGGTTGAGAGTCACCTGTGTCAATGTGATGCTTTGTGAGGTTTGTGCGTCCCAAATCAGAGTGAAAACTAAACACATCGGCATATTCCATAAGTAACACAAACAGCAATTCCTTCTCTGAATTACTGAGATGAGTAATAGTGGAAACAATGTCCCACAATACCTTGTGCTCACTTGGAGATACCTCAGTCACTGCTGATATTGTTAAGAGGTGAGTATCGCTGGAAATGGGTGGGTCTTTGTCCAAAGGCTCCATCTGTGCAATTTCCAAACCCTTCCACAGTCTCACTGCTTCCTTATGTGGATTGAATACACGAAGGGGGACAGTAGATCCTGTTGGACAGACCACAGCACGGGCCACCAAAACATCAAAGCGTCCTGTCTGACCTAGGGTGTGTAACCGGTTATCAGGTTATTCGGGTTATTCGGATATTCGCAAAAACCTATCCGTTCGAATAGTAATTTAGCATTACTCGGAAAAATCGATTATTGGATTTGCTCTATTCGAAATAACCGGTTTGTGAATCTCCATTCGGAGGTACTTAGGTATTCGTCGTCCGCATCGACAATTCGCCCATTATTCGAATACCTTTTTATGACGATATCCGGATACCCGTTTACGATATTACATGTACAATAATTACTTCTAAATAACGTCACTGTTGTTACTATAAATATATACGTGGGGACGAGATCAAATACACGGGCAGTAATTCGAACTACATGTAGCCAAAAGAGATCTCCCTCTTCACGTGTCATGACGACGGACAGCTCCAGCTGCAAATCAAAGTCAGTTCGCTTAGTGTATTTCGAACCAGCTGGCTTCTTGCATCAATCTCTCTGATATTGCCGCGATCATACTAAGGCTTGCTTAGTTACTAGGATTTTCAAAACTCGGGATGGTGAAATGGAGGCTGCATGGCTGGTGGTGCGTAAACATCATCGGTGGTTCTATTCTTTTGGCATCAAGTGCGATGTGTACATCTGTAGACTGTAGGTACTGGAGTGGTAAAGCTCAGCGTGGCCACGCTAACTTAGGTCGGGACACGCCCAACTAGGTATGTGGTTAGGCCAAGTGATTTAGGCCTATGTAGGTAGCTGTGGTTGTGTGCTGAGTGCATCTGGTGTGATGTGGGTAGCTGTGGATCCCTGCTGAGGCTACTGATCATGTGGTTAGTTGTAGTAAGGTGTCTGGTGTGATGGAGGTAGCTATGGTTGTGTACCTCATGAGGGCATCTGGTGTGATGGGGGTAGGTGTGTTTGTGTGCTGAATGCTTCTGGTGTGATGGGGTAGGTGTGCTTGTGTGCTGAGGGCATCTGGTGTGATGGGGGTAGGTGTGTTTGTGTGCTAAGGGTATCTGGTGTGATGTGGGTAGCTGTTGGAGGGTCTCTGGTGTGATGTGTACATTTAGGTGGCTCAATGAGCAGAAAACCTGAATAACCTAGGTATTCGGCTGGCAAATTGTCAAAACCTATTCGGAAAAATCGATTTTCTTTTTTCAAGTATTCGGAAAAATCGATTTTCAGATCCAGAAAAACCTGAAAAATCGATTAGTGTTTTAAAAGTATTCGGAAAAATCGATTTTCATTATTCAGGGGAGGTTACACACCCTAGTCTGACCCCTCTCAACTAACCACGTGCCTACTACAGGAGTGTCCCCTACACCACCTGATGCAATATCTACCATGACTTCTACCTCACTTTCTGCTGGGATGGTTAGTTTCCTTTGTAAAAACAAACCCACAGTTTTGCTCACTTTTTGGTTCACATCTAACAGTGGGAGAACAAGTTTCTCATTTGGAAAACTGATTTTCCTGTCCCCACTATCTATCATGCATTTGAATGTTTCCAAAAAGTCCAGCCCTAATATTGCCTCAACAGTCATTCCCTCCACAACAAGAAACTTGTTTTCAAACACCACGTTTTTAGACAATGTCAGGTGGACCAACACAATGCCCTGTACATGCAGAGGTGATCCATTCACACCAACCAGCCTACTGCTACCACCCCATTCTTTTAGCTCCATGTGTTTATTAGCTGATACCCTGTACCAAACTGCTGTACTAAGGAGTGAAACAGACGCCCCGGTATCTACTACGAACTGAACTGGGATTGATGCTATGTATCCTTTCAAACGGTAACTTATTTCGGAAGCAATGGACAATGCTGGGACTGTTAATTCAGGGGCCCTCTTGGCCCCCTCTCGTGCTTGGCCCTTTGCACGGAGGGGAGGAAGTTTTCCTGCTGTTCGTGTTGCTTAGGAGTTGCACATTCGCGAGCAACATGCCCTTTCCCCCCACAGTTCCAACAAACTATTGAATCTCGCTTACGTGCATTCCATTTCTTTGATTCGGATTTTTGGCCTCCTGCTTTAGAGCTCACAAGTCTTTCCAAGCGGTCCAGCCGTTCAACGAGTTCTTTTATCGCCTCCAGAGCTGGGTCCGTCTTAGTCTGCACGGAAGCAATGCTAGAAGTGGTGCCGTCATCCTCGTCGGTAGTTGCTGGCTCTGTGTTCTGTGACATGGGCAAAAACCCCACTGTCAAGGGCTTACAAGGATGAAGGTACGACTCCAGCTCCATAGCCGCCAGCGCTGCTTCGTCAACCGTCTGTGGTCGTTTCTGTTTAACGCCAAAAGCAACCTGTGGGTTGTCCAATTGGGAAAGAAACTGGTTTAAAGCCAAACACTCTCGTGCCTTCTCCTCCAACTCAGGGTAAGCGCTATCGGCTAGCAACCGTAGCGCATCACCGAACGATGCCCAATCTTCGCCTTTCTCTTTCTTTCTGTGCTGAAGTTCAACCACCTTAAGCGTTCGCTTGCTATCTGGATCAAAGCGGCGTTTCAATGCACCAACGCACTTACTGTAATCTGTTCGCTCATCCTCTCCAAGCCTCCGAAAAGCCGTCTGAGCCTTACCAACCAGGCGCACGCGTACCCATTTCAATCTATCTTCATCCTTAGTCCAGTTGTTCACGTCCGCACAGCTTTCAAAATGGTTTATCCATTCGTCCCATTTCGTCCCAGACTCTCCGCTGAAAGTTTCCGGCAGTAGGAATGGCTTGTTTGCCATCCTGCCGTCTACGCCAGTGTAAAGAGCGCTTCGCAACCCGTTGGCACCGACAGCAGCCGACACAATATAATAATAAGCACACCAAATACAAATCAATGGTCCCTATTTATAGTGACATTACAGACAACATTAATGGACAGACAGTCTGCACATCTCATGACCAGAGTTCAGAGGTTGCTGACATGCGCAGTGACGGACTATTACAAAATCATACGGTCCATCTTTGACCTTGAACGTGACCGTTTATATCCAAACGGCCAGCCGTGAACGTGACCGGATTGTAAAAAGCTGGCCGCGGCAGGGATCTATTACAGAGCCGTTAGCCATACATACGTTGGCGCAAGCGCTTAAGTCCTCAAGTTTATACAGTCTTCCGGATGGACCAATCTGCAGGATCCAGATCTGAATCAGATGACATATCAGTCAGTGGTGCGGAGAGCCTCCTGCTGCTAAGAAAGTGAAACAGTGCGGCCCTACTAGTGCAGAACTGAAACCTGCTGACGTTAAGGGTACATTCCATCCTTCTGGTCCTAAGTTTTTGAACGTGTGGCTGTGGAAGCACTATAAGCTCTCTCCTCGGCTAACTGTGACAAATGGGCTTTGTGTGCTTTTGCCAAAAAGGAGGTGAAACCGTTTGGATTCCTCGCAGTGATGGGTCTATACTACAAGGATGAAAAAACATCTGATTGATGTTCATAACATGTATGTTGGAGGCTTCATGCATCTGATGCATGCATTCGTGGCTCATCCATGCATGCGTTTTTTGTGTTACAGTGAAGAGCCCGCTAAGCAGACTGACTCCAAGGGCGTAGCATCGGCACAAGGGCGAGGAATAAAATTATTATTCATGTGTTTATTAATATACATGTAAGTATTATTTATCAAACGCTCAAGCATCTGGTTCGTCCGTAACCGTCTAGATTTTCCCGGTAACCGTCAACTTTGACCGGATGGATTGTAAACGGTCAGCTATCGTCCACGAACGTGACCGAGATGATCCGGTACGGTTAAATTCGCAGTGATCGTGACCGGATCGATCGCGGCTGACCGCGGCAACACTGGCTGCATGGCCGGTAGTGCGTAAAGGTCCTATTCTTTTGCATCCGGTATGATTATCATTTGTAGGTTTTTTAAGGATTAGGTAGACCTCAACGTGGCCACGCCAACTTAGGTCAGGACACGCCCAACTAGGCCAAGCGATTTGGGTAGCTGTGGTTGGGTGCTAATGGTATCAGGTGTGATGGGGGTAGCTGTGGTTGCATGTTGAGGGCACCTGGTGTGATGTGATGAGAATATCTGTGTGATGGGGGTAGCTGTGGATGTATGCTGGTATGCTGAGGGTATACTGATCAGGTGTGCATGATGTGGGTAGTTGTAGGAGGGTGTCTAGCATGATTTTTATTTATTTATTTATTTATTTATTTCTTTTTTGATGTTATACACAAATAATAAAATATGATGGTAGCTGTGGTGTGCTGAGGGTATCTGGTGTGATGTGTACAATTTAGGTGCCTGTGGTTCAGTACAGAGTGACAACCATTGCTCAGTGAGCAGAAAACCTGAATAACCTAGGTATTCGGCTGGCAAATTGTCAAAACCTATTCGGAAAAATCGATTTTCTTTTTTTAAGTATTCGGAAAAATCGATTTTCAGGTCTATAAAACGAAAAATCGATTTGTGTTTTAAAAGTATTCGGAAAAATCGATTTTCATTATTCAGGGGAGGTTACACACAATAGGAGGTGGCCTGGAACTAGGGTGTGTAACCTCCCCTGAATAATGAAAATCGATTTTTCCGAATACTTTTAAAACACTAATCGATTTTTCAGGTTTTTTTGGATCTGAAAATCGATTTTTCCGAATACTTGAATAAAGAAAATCGATTTTTCCGAATAGGTTTTGACAATTTGCCAGCCGAATACCTAGGTTATTCAGGTTTTCTGCTCACTGAGCCACCTAAATATACGCATCACAATAGAGAAACCTCCTACAGCTACCCACATCACACCAGATACCCTTAGCACACAAATGCATCACACCAGATGCCCTCAGCACACAAACACACCTATCCCCATCACACCATATGCCCTCATGAGGCACACAACCATAGCTACCCCCATCACACCAGACACCCTACTACAAATACCCACATTACACCAGATTAGTACCCTCAGCATGCATCCAAAGCTAACCCACATCACACCAGATGCACTCAGCACACAACCACAGCTAGCTACATAGGCCTAAATCGCTTGGCCTAACCAAACACCTAGTTGTGCGTGTCCCGACCTAAGTACAGATGTACACATCGCACTTGATGCCAAAGGAATAGAACCACAGATGGCGTTTACGCACCACCAGCCATGTAGCCTCCATTTCACCATCGCGAGTTTAGAAAATACTAGTAACTTAATAGGCCTAAGTATGAGTATCAGCTCAGAGAGATTGATGCAAGAAACCATGCAGCTCGTTCGAAATGCACTAAGCAAACTGACTTTGATTTGTAGCTGGAGCTGTCCGTCGTCATGACAGGTGAAGAGGGAGATCTCTTTTGGCTACTCGAATTACCCGTACATGTATTTGATCACGCCCCACGTATCAAATTAGAAGTAATTATTGTACATGTCGTAAACGCGTATCCGGATATCGTCATAAAAATGTACTCTAATAATGGGCGAATTGTCGATGCGGACGACGAATACCTAAGTACCTCCGAATGGAGATGCACAAACCGGTTATTTCGAAAAGAACGAATCCAATAATCGATTTTTCCGAGCAATGCTAAATCACTATTCGAACGGATAGGTTTTTGCGAATATCCGAATAACCCGAATAACCCGATAACCGGTTACACACCCTACCTAGAACCTTGCACCAAACGAGTTGCAGGATTGTCCTGATTTATGCTTTGCGCACAAGCAATCCCAGGATTGCGCGGCCAGTCCATGGTTTATACCACAAACCATGGATCCAGGGTTGCGCAAATCTATGCTTTGCGCGTAACATAAATAATGTTACATAACCATACCGGCACGCAGTACATGTGTTCTTAATTTTCGCCACATGCACTAACAACAAATGAATATAATTTATAACCCAATACACGAAAGCAATATATTTTCCCCCTGTATGGTGTTTTATATCAGGGCTATATAGCCCTGGGGCCCGTGCCAGCTCTCGACGGCCCTGCTAAAGGGGGACAATGTAGGCTTGCATGAACTATAAAACGTAGTCTCGTACCCAGACCCTGATTCCTACAGCTGCGGAATGCGGATCAGTTGGATTACATCACCGCTAGAACGAGTCATAGAAATAGTCTCGTTCCCAAACCAATATGACGCAATGTTTATCGGCTAGTCTCGTACCCAGACCCACACTCGTAGCTGCGGATGGATTTGCATTTGTCACCTTCAACACTCCATAAACATGAATCCTACTATATACCAGAGCCTTGTATATAGTAGACTCGTACCCAGACCCAAAACGTAACAGCTGGTGATGTAATCCATCTGCAGCTATGAAATTTTGGGTCTGGGTACGAGACTAGGTATCCGTGTCAGGCTATAGAAAAATGTGCTAATAGACACAAAGAGGTGGTTAGCAGAACATGTCCCCCCCAGCCCCAATCCACTAGTGGATTTTATCCGAGTTGGGCCCCCCCCCCCCCCCCAGGGCTGCCGCGATATATCGCGATATGCGATACATCGCGATATTTTTTACATATCGCGATATTTTTTTGGTCATATCGCGATACAAATGTACATGAGATATACGGAGATAGACGGAAGAATAGACGGAGAAAGACGGAAGTATACGAGAAGTCATCATGCAACTAGTGTTGGGCCACACACATACAGTCGAATTCCGCTGCGGTGCTGCGTACATATATACTGTAAATTATCCGCCCCCATCGAAATAAAAATCAGCCGCCCGTATAATAATAAGTACCATAATAAGTACCATACTATACATGTATTATTTCCTGAAATATTGTCACGGAAGAGTTCACGGTTATGGAGATAATATCGTTAAACACGAGTCTTTTTTCGATGTGACCATTAAATTATTTTGGAATCATTACGTGATCGGAAAGCAATAATTAATGTTCAATCACGCAGTGATTTAATCCTCTCTTAAATTCTTTTCCTGCATGTGATATTATGCCACAAAAAATATATTTATCCAGCCGGTAGAGTAAGTGACTTCATGCATGATTTCTTTTCCGGTGTATAACTCATGCCGTGGAGCAAGCCCTTTTTAACGGTACAGTCGAGGCTATGATAGCTATATACTTCCTTATACCATTTTGGCAACACTCTATTCATGTATACCGGTATATGTACCAATGTACAGTGTCTCTTCCCCCTCCCCATCCCCCCCCCCCCCCCCCGGGCCGGCCCCCTCCCGCGCCTTATAGCATTTATGTGATAGTTCTTATATAGCCACCACAACAACGCAGCTTCATCTTGCATGAAAATTGTGTGGTTATTGATAAATAATTGCTTGATGAATATACTTACCCCCCCCCCCCCCCCCTCCACCCCCACGTTGATTAGAAAATAATATACAAGATATAAAAATAAAATTGGTGATGTAGGATTTGTATAGGTAGCAATTGAGTAAAAAGTATGGAAACAAGGAATTACGGAAATTATACAGCTATTGATGAAAAAGTAAGGAAACAAGGAATTACGGATATTATGCATTCATTAACTTTACGCACTGTGGCAGTGGGATTCGTGCGAGCTGATCTATTACCGGACTCGAGCTTCTGCTTGCCCATCTCGTCAGCTAGTTAGTGTTTGGGAGGTGATGTCAGGGACACGCCCCCGCAGTTGGGGGTGTGCCGGTTCTGCGAGGTCATCACGTTGTCAAATTGCAAATCCGTATCGGACAACGGACGTATAACGGCGGAGAGGGGTGGGTGGGGGAGCAAAAACCGCACGTGTTGGCTACGACCCGAACCTTCGCTTTGCAGTGCGCTTGCGCGAGCTCGGAGTCACGTGCGCTCGATCGTGAAGTCATAGCCGCGCCTCCTTTTGACGACGTGCGCAACGGGTGCTTTGTTAACCCTGTTTAACTACTTTAAACAGTATTTAAATTATAGATATTACATACCTACATTTAGCACAGAACATCAGGCAGGTAGATTTGCAGGTATGTAATATTTATAATTTAATGAATGCATAATATCCGTAATTCATTGCTGTTTAAATTCCTTGTTTCCTTACTTTTTACTCAATTGCTATCTATACAAATCCTACATCACCAATTTTATTTTAATAAAATTTATCGAGGGGGGGGCAAAAAAAAAAGTTATAGACACCATCCCAAATATTCTTAAAATCAAGGGCCAGGTCAACCCCCCCCCCCCCCCCCCCTCCGCCTTCGAACACGCCCATTTTCCGGGCACGCCCCTTAAAATCATTACGTAATTGACAATTGACCACACCTACAATGAAGATAATATTACAAATTGCAAGCAGGCTTCGTTGCAGATTGCTGTTGTAGATGTTGTCACTTCGTCGCTTGAAGCTGGAGATGCTGTTTCACTTGTACCTTAGAATATCGCGATACTCAGTCTCTCGTGCCATGACGTAATGTACGGGCTGTAGGCCTTTCGAATATTACATCCCTGCCCATCAATTAAGGTTTGCGGTATTATTCCAACAAGATTTTGAAGAACGGCACGCATTATCGTTCATGACTCGGTAAAGTACTCGTTTAAACAATAGCAGTTGGGGCTTCCTCGCGTGAGGTGTGATCTAATAGTGACGTGAGCTCATGCATTTTTACTTAGTACCGGGTTTATCCGTGTCTTATTAGCGTTAGTATAGTCCTTATCTTTACATTGCTTTGCGACGCTTCGATTGTTGCACTACAGTACTGGGTAGTGAATTGATGTCATCGCTTATACGAAGGCAACGCCCACGAGTCGCGTCTCAGTCACGTGATAATATGCCTTCCACGACAAAATAGCTTACAATCGCACTAGATAGGCAGTTAAGCCCTATCTTTGCACGAATTGGACACCCATGAACCTACAAACAATGTGATTCCATCATTATGTTACTGTAGTGCGAGCTAAAGTGCAAAAAAAAAAAATTAAGAAAAGTGATGAATTTTTTTCAAAAAAAATTTTTTTGCCAAGACCCCCCCTCCCCCCCCTCTAACTTTCATACCTCATAACTTTTTTTCCTAGACCCCCCTGAAAAAAAGAATAGCATATTCGTGATGCTCTCAATGAGCTCTTCAAAGTTGGGGGATGGTGTCTTCCACTTTGTTTTTTGCCCCCCCCCCCCCCTCGAAATTTATATATATTTTCTATATTTTACATCGATAACCCATGGTGCTTGTGTGAACCAGCATATGGCAGTTTTGAAGGCTTTGTGATCAACGCTCATGAAATAGTCTGTGGTAGCAAGTACAAATAGTGTAAGTACACGTATACCTGTACCGTGGTAACCACCCTAACATTTAATAACCAAACGATAATTGATCATGAATAATTTAATATATCGCGATTAAATGCTCATATCGCGATATATAAAAAATGAAGGTTATTCGTTTATTGGTGTTTATTGCCTTAGTTTAAAAGTTTGTGGATTATAGAATGCGCACCTAGGGCGTGTAACCGGTTATCGGGTTATTCGGGTTATTCGGATATTCGCAAAAATTAACCTGTACCTATCCGTTCGAATAGTAATTTAGCATTACTCGGAAAAATCGATTATTGGATTTGTTCTATTCGAAATAACCGGTTTGTGAATCTCCATTCGGAGGTACTTAGGTATTCGTCGTCCGCATCGACAATTCGCCCATTATTCGAACAAGTAAATCAAAAACTTCTCTATCGAGAAAGTGATTGGTGGTATGTAGGATTGGTGGTGCAAAAAGCAAGGAAACAATGTACAGTATGTTAAAGTATGTTTCCTTGCTTTTTGCACCACCAATCCTACATATGCCACCAATCACTTTCTCGATAGAGAAGTTTTTGATTTACTTGTTCCCCTAATTTTTTTTCCCCCTGCCTTAGTGGATTCGTTGCAATGCATAGGACACTTAGATTCCTCGTATTGGTATCGGGTAATCTGAGTATATAGGCCTCTTTTTAATTTTATTGATAGGCCTACCTTTGTTCTTTGGGTACCTTAAACTCAGAGTTCTCCTTGTTAACGAGCCGTTTTCTTTGGCTTGGTCACCTTTGCTGAATTAGAACCGCCTGTTGTAAACGTATCTGCAGCTGTGTGCGTAGCCTGGCAACAGTAAATTAAGGCGCGTGTGTGGCGTCATATTGCATACTGTTAGGCAACAAGAAATTTCACCGATAATGAATTGCACCTGCTTGGGTGATTTCACGGCATTTCATCACAAACTAACAACTTTAGGTCTTATTTGTATGAAATGGCACGTTTGGAAATCAAATGCAACTTTTTGAAGCTAATCTAGTCCTCTTACGACGTTCCTGTCGCGAGTTCTACGTGATGAACGGAAGTAGAACGAAAAATTAAATGGCGGAATTTAGGCGCCGACTTGTCGCTCAAGGTAAACTGCACTATTTAGCGAAGCTCACGTTATATGTGCACATCAGTCATGTTTGTGATGGATTATATACGAGCTGGCGAGTAAAGGCAACGCTTCGTTACCGTTTTAAAACGCTCGATCCAAAACCACGCCCACCTAAGCAAATCCGAAGCCAATCCTACATAGGACCCACTACCGTGGGTCCTGATACCTTTTCATGGCGATATCCGGATACATACGTGTTATGCGCCTGCCATTGTAACATGGGTACCCACCCCATTGGAGCCAATGTCAGGATTTGACCTTTATTAAATCAAATGCCCCACGGTTGGGGATTCATAACCGGTCAAATTCCCCATAGATATCTTACCGATCTCCGATCCGCCTCTTCCGAGTCAAATGCCCGTGTATAGTCAAACGAAAGAACCACAACCCAATTAGCGGTGTCAAATCCCGTACAAATCCCGACATTGGCCCCAATGGGGGGGGGGGGGGGGGGGGGGGGGGGGTACCCATGTTATAATGACAGGCGCATTACGATATTACATGTACGAAAATAATTACCTCAAATTTGAAACGTAACGTTAATTAACGTCACTGTTGTTACTACATGTATTATTTATACACACTGTATACGTGAGGACGAGATCAAATGTACGGGCAGTAATTCGAACTATCTCCCTCTTCATGTGATGAGTCATGACGACGGACAGCTCCAGCTACAAATAAAAGTTAGTTCGCTAACTTCGCTTAGTGCATTTCGAACTAGCTGGTTTATTGCATCAATCTCTCTGAGCTGATATTGCCGCGATCGCATTGCATTTTTAAAACTCACGGCTGGTGGTGCGCGTAAACTTCATCAGTGGTTCTACTCTTTTGGCATCGGGTACGATTTGTAGGTAGACCTCAGCGTGGCCACGCTAACTTAGGTCAGGACCCGGACATCTAGGTATGTGGTTAGGCCAAGCGATTTAGGCCTATGTAGGTAATTGTGGTTGTGTGCTGAGTGCATCTGGTGTAATGTGAGTAGCTGTGGATGCATGCTATACTGATCTGGTGTAATTGTAGGAGAGTGTCTGGTGTGATGGGGTAGCTGTGGTTGTGTGATGGGGGTGCTATGGTTGTGTGCCTCATGAGGGCACTGGTGTGATGGGGGTAAGTGCGTTTGTGTGCTGTGAGACATCTGGTGTTATGGTTTCAGTGGCGTGGTGGCCAGGGGGGGCCGGGGGGGGCAAATGCCCCCCCAACGGGGCTTAAAAATGGGGGCGCCACCGAGCACAAGGGGCGCCTTAAAACGGAAAGGTTGTAACAAATTTATTTTTCAGATACGTAAATCATATAGCCTAGGCAATTTTTAAAAAATTGAATCGGCAATCACTTGTTGGAACCAAGGCCTTCAGGCGCCCGGCCGCCGTGCAATTTAGTACTATTGAAATTTTGACCGTATCATGTGTAATTAGAATACTCCCCCTCCGCCCCCACCGAAAAAAAAAGTCTCGTGTTTAAACGAGCGTAATCATTAACGCTTCAGCGTACCTGTTTCAACATTTTAAGAAAGTCGCAACAGGATTTTAAAGAACAGCACTCAACTGTGTTCATGATTACGAAGATACGCTCGTTTCCAGTAAGGACGTTCGGTGGGGGTGGAGGGGGGGGAGCTTATTCGTGCATGGTACTTTACGGTATATCTCTTCGTCAATCTTAAAGACATTAGCGCTCGATCCTCGCACGCGCATGCATAGTCTGATCGGAATACATTTTCAGTTGTAAGAATTATTCGATGGAAGACAAAGGGAAAAGAAAGAAATCTGATTGGAGCAAATGAAAGCGAAGAAAGAAGTCTTGATGAAGAAGCTAAACGTATATGCATAGGTTTGGTTATGACTTGCATGACACTTGGATGCGCGAAGGAGTTATCAATTAAGCTAAGTTTTGCTCAACTGAGTCTTTAATAAGTTTTATAGCTTTTACGAGGAATCAGAACATGCATGTTGATCTGCATTAACATGGGTGTAAGGACAAAGAAGAGACTGAGCAAGCTGTCACTGATGACATATGGTATAGAAATTATACCGTGGTACTATATCCATTGCATTATCAATTCTCTGCAACCTCATGCATGCAGTACCACGTTCTGAATGCTTTAATTTTTCTGAATTAAGCAAGCAGTATTCGATAGCAGTTGCATGCAGTACGCAGCTTTTCGGCACTAAAGAGAGTTAAAACACGTCTCCGATCTATACCATGACTGACATGATGCAAGAAGTAAAGGCCAGAGATCTACGTATTATCTCTAGAAAGGCTAGAGGGGCTCATGTTGATGACAGTATAGAGAGGAAATGTCTTACGTGCTTTTCTAATAAGGCCTTTGTACAGCAAAGTTCATCCGAATTGTCCAGAGCACTTCTTTAACATCGCAATCTACCGTTCAGCCGTTCAGTTAGCGCATGCATAGTTACATATACAGTACATGTTTTATAATTTACTCATACGAGCGTTAAAATGGGCTTCGGGGGGGGGGGCGCCAAAATATGCAAGTGCCCCCCCAGCCAAGAAGTAGCCACCACGCCACTGTATGGTTTAGCTGTAGAATGGTAACAGGTGTGATGTATACATTTAGGTGGCTCGGTGAGCAGAAAACCTGAATAACCTAGGTATTCGGCTGGCAAATTGTCCAAACCTATTCGGAAAAATCGATTTTCAGGTCCAGAAAAACCAGAAAAATCGATTAGTGTTTTAAAAGTATTCGGAAAAATCGATTTTCATTATTCAGGGGCCGGTGGCTACACAACCAATGCGCACCAGTCGGCACCACAAAAATTCTCGCGCGCCCCTCCCCTTCATCAATTATTCATGTAGAATTCCCCCCTCGCCTAAATCCTGCATCCGCCCCTGCCCTTGCCGGGACGTGTCCCCCTTACAATAGGTATGTTACAACACGCCCACAAATAGGCGCCCATTTTTGGTCAATGATGCTGTTTTAATGTTTTACGGGACGGACGAGATACCCCTTTTATTGACAGCCTTTTTTTATCTATGCTATATAACCTTTACAAAAGTAGCACCGTGTTGATGTAGATGACAGTTCGAAGTCTCGTTAAGAGTCTTAACTAAGTCAAAAGAGTTTTGCTCTTCGATATACAAATAATCGGGAAGAATATGATTTACAAATGTTTCACGATTTGCCCGAAAACGGGCGCAGACCTTGGCGAATGATAGATAGACTGGAAGTATATTGTCTAGTCCACGATTTGTGTAAATTTTCAAGCAAATTCACAGCCCCGCCGACCTCTTTCTACTTCCCGCAGGACTATATGATCGATATCAATATGTAATGTATCGTGTAACGATCGCACGCATGCCTCATTCAGTCATTGCCTGATGCCATGAAATCAGAATTACATACATTTGTATGACTATTCCCTAACATAGCACAGAGCTAATTATATATGTATTCTTTCTGCAGTTTTGTGAGTTATTGGATCTTTCTGTGATCACCGGCAATTGCAATTGGACTCAGTCCCATGCAGCATAAAGATCCTGACAACTTCAACTTGTTGCTGTGATGCACAATCAGTAGTTTGTACAATAGGCCGTTGTGTCTATCATTGTTCTTTTGACTTAGGGCACAAGCCAGCCCGAGATTGTGTGTATATGCATCGTTCTGAGGGTGTAAGCCAACCAGAGATTGTGTTTATTAAGTGCATATAGGCATTTTCAAATTCGTTGGATTGCAACGATTTTTGCATCATTTTTAAAGAGTAGTTTTGAAAAATATCTGTGTGGTATGATGAAGAAGGTCAAAACAAGGTTGTATACGGTGGAAAATTTGAGAAACTAAAAACTGAGGAGCAAAACACATGTCGTGGCGTATTGGAAGCAAAATGAAACGTAGGATGATGCTGAACTGAGACTTAGAACTGACCAAATACGAACTTGGAGCTGATGTTGTGTGTATTGTTGTAATGAATTCCTATGTAATGTATGCATGTATACATGCACGTTTGCATTGTTAATGGTCAAACTTTAGTATTGCATGGCATACATGTTTTGTTGACGCCTATTTCGTTTTCACCTCTTGTAAACTGTTAAAGGATAGAGTTTCAAAATCTGGTCACAAAAAAGTTGCGCATGTCCATTGAAATGTATATGACGCAAATGTACGTGAAATTCGCCACTTTGTAACTCTGTATAACGTTTCATCACAGAGCGACGAATCAGATATTTTTCAAAACTACTCGTATAAAGCTTTTTAATGGTGCATAAATCTTTGCAATCCAACGAATTTGAGAAATCTTGCAACATACCTACTTACAATAAAATCAAGCGGTTTTTTATTTTATTTCTACATCATGAATTGCGTTAAGTACACAACTAATGACTAACAAAGCTATAGTCATTGCGAATTAGTATGCAGGCGCCCAATCAGCGACCACGTCGAGTAGTTGGTCGAGTGGCTGGTCGAGTGGTTGGTCGAGTGGTTGGTCGAGTGGTTGGTCGAGTGGTTGGTCGAGTGGTTGGTCGAGTGGTTGGTCGAGTGGTTGGTCGAGTGGTTGGTCGAGTGGTTGGTCGAGTGGTTGGTCGAGTTGGTAGGTAAGAAGCCACTGCAGTTTTAACTAGATTATACAAAGTGTTGTAATTGCCCACATCAAACCACTCTGTGCCTCCTCCCAGATTGGCCCTGTAAGCAGCTATAGCTCTGTGAGCAGCGGCTTCGGCCGCCGCATCATCTGTTACGTCAAACTTTGCTCGTATCGAAAGTCGACGAGGGTTTCCACTCTGAAGGTTCCCAAGGCGAGTGATTGGATTATTCGATCTTCCAACTTTGAAAAGCGTCGTCCCGGCCTCTGCAATAATGTAGACAAATCCTCGTGCTTGTGGATCAATTGCTAGTTCCCCAGTACTGTCGACGTCACGATCACCTTTGGCGTAGATCTGCGGCATATATATACATGTGCATATTACCATGCGGCATTATATAGTTGCACTTACTATTTCTCCACCGTTGCATTGCAAAACTACCTCAGCGGAGATGGCCACTAGAACCAAAAGAAGTGCTGCTCCTTGAAGCATAGTTGTAGCGGGTCAGCCTCTATATTGAACGTACGAGCGTGTTATGAGAAATGACAAATAAAATGCAGCTTTAAATACGCGTGCATGCCATCATTGCCATGTGTATATGTGCATACATGCAGAATTAACTGCATGGCATCAAGACGCCATGCATGCACAGCGGAAATGATGCATGTGCCAAAACAAAACCACATGCAAATCACATGCATCCGTTTTGCTCGACCAGTGTTGCCGCGCGGTTAACGGTGACAGTGTCAGCGGCAGCCTTCTGGTTTCTATTAAAATCGTACGTTTACTTACACTTAATTTTAAAAAAATAACATCTTCTCGACCCGACGGTGGTTTAATTCCTTTCAAATTTTATACACTCTGCGGTGGATCAATTTTGGTGCTATATACTTAAAATTAGTAACCAAATTCAGGATTGTATAATGTCCTAGTTATGTAACAATGATGATTATAAAGTGCTGATGGTGATGCCATGGTGTTGTTTGTAGGTGATGCCGGGTATACACAGCCATGTGCAACGTTGCGGTTTACAGAATGTTTCCTCATTTCCTTTCATTTCCTTGTTTCTATAAACATACAGACAAATTTACAATTGACACCTTAATTAGCTTCACTGTTTAACCCAACGATGCACTAAATCGGCTCAAAAAATTCCCACTGCGACAGTTTGGCACTCAACGACGTGGCTTTTTCGCCACATGGTATGATAGCTATCCATGGCTGCACTATTTCGAAGATGAGGTTATTTTATGCTTCTCAGTATTGTGCAACAGCTGTTGAGCGAAAGATGCCAATGACGTTATACAGGGTGATCCAAAAGTCGCGCAAAATCTTTGAATTGGCATAACTCCAGAACTGAACATGGTAAAATTATGCTGTTTAAACCAAAAATCATGCCAATCATTAGCTTAAGTTATGAATGTGTAGTTATTAAAAGTTAGTTATCGGTTTATTAAAAACATGCCAATGCTATGATCAACATTCAGTACCACCCAGGAAGTGTGTAAAAATTAATTTTTATAACTATTAAAATTACTTATCACGTGATCTATCTTATATGTGGTTTTTGTGGGGAAACCCCTGCTGAAAGTCAAGCTATTGCAAATTAATCACCAATATCACGGTGAATCTATGCAAAGAAGCATCCAATAATCGTGCCAATGAACAGCTTACCATCTTGCGTGGTGAATAACGAAGCCAAACGTTTAAAACGGAGTTGATTAGTTTCTGTTAATTGACATTGTTAAAAGCTAACTTTGAATTATCAGACCTGTAGAGGAAGCCGTACTCTAATTGTGGAACTAACTTTTGTATTTTCTCCTCCACTGGAAACAAAGTTACAAACTGTCCAAGTTTGGCAGCGCTTACGCATGCGCGGAATTATTGAACGAAAGTGGAACATGAATGTTTAGGTCTGCGTACGAGAGGTCTCACGTGAACACAATGGAATATTAGCACATTCACGTGATACATTGCCGCTGTGCACAACACAGCCCCACCCTCCTAAACTATGCTTCTCTTCAACATCATTGCGCGCACTTTTCATTCGCCTGCGCAAATGTGACCCATCAGATGCATAGGCAAATATTGTAAAATCCAGTGTTATCAAAAATCCCCAAGCCGTGGCTAACGAGCCTATGCTTCACTGAGTTGTTCATAAAAAAAAAAAAAAAAGCAGAGAATCTTTATTGGACGCAAATCGTACCATACCGCGACGTTCGTTTCACAGCAGTTAGCTAGCTGTACTGGTTTTAATAACAAACCGTACTAGGTGTGCACCATTTCAATTCGAACGTCATTTCAAATAGGCCTACCTGCGCACAAAGGCGGGAGGTGAACTTAAGCAACAAGGCAGCTTAGTACAGCGCTGCAGCTACACTAGTGCATGCAGCCGCGTGGTCCAGAACGTGCTTCATCAAAGACGCTAGAGTACGTACGTACACATGCACGCGCATAGGCAAGTATGGGTTCAGAAATTATGTAGCGTATTCGTTCATGTTACAGACAGAATTCGTAGAAAGCAGGGTCGCTACGAGCAGGACACTTGTACGAACCCAAAAACAACTGGAGCAGCTTGCTCTGCAATGTCCTACCACACTAACTAAGGTTCGTGTACGTGCGTGCCGGCCTCGACAGGCCTACCTGCTGTATACGTAGTCACTCTGCCTCCACCTGGACTGGAAGGTCGGGGTCTCTCCGTCTCACTTGGAGAAAAGGTCTCTCTACCCGACTGGAAGAGAGGCGTCTCTCTACCTGACTGGAAAGCAGGGGTCTCTCTACCTGACTGGAAGGCCGGGGTCTCTCTACCTGACTTGAAAAGAGGGGTCTCTCTACCTGACTGGAAGGCAGGGGTCTCTCTACCTGACTGGAAAGAGAGGGGTCTCTCTACCTGACTGGAAAGAGAGGGGTCTCTCTACCTGACTGGAACTGAAGGATGATCTCTGCCTGACACAGAGAGAGGGGGGTCTCTCTATTTGACAGAGAGAGAATACTTTTTTCTGTCTCACCCAGAGAGGGGTCTCTGTACCTGACAGGAAGAGAGGGGTCTCTCTACCTGACTGGATGTTAGGGGTCTCTCTATACCTGACTGGAACTGAAGGATGATCTCTGCCTGACACAGAGAGAAGGGTCTCTCTATCTGACAGAAAGAGATCTGTCTCAGTCAGAGAGGGTTCTGTCAATCTGTCTGGAAGAGAAGGGTCTCTCTACCTGACTGGAAGAGAGGAGTCTCTCTACCTGACTGGAACTGAAGGATGATCTCTGCCTGAGGGGTCTCTTAATTTGACAGAAAGTAAATCCTTGTTCTGTCTCACTCAGAGAGGGGTCTCTCTACCTGACTGGAAGGAAAGGGTCTCTCTGTCTCACTCAGAGACGGGGGTCTCTCTACCTGACTGGAACTGAAAGGTGATCTCTGCCTGACACAGAGAGAGGGGTCTCTCTGTCTGATAGAAAGAGAATGATTGTTCTGTCTCACTCAGAGAGGGGTCTCTCTACCTGACTGGAAGGGATGGTTTCTCTGTCTCACTTGGAGATAAGAGTCACTCTACCTGACTTGAAGACACGGGTCTCTCTACCTGACTGGAAGAGAAGGGTCTCTCCGAGACAGGGGTCTCTGTACCTGACTGAAAAAGACAGGTCTCTCTACTGGACTGGATAAGTAGGGTCTCTCTACCTGACCGGAAGAGAGGGGTCTCTGTACCTGACTGGAAGTATGGGGTCTCTCTACCTGACTGGAACTGAAGGATGATCTCTGCCTGACACAGAGAGAGGGGTCTCTCTATCTGACAGAAAGAGAATGCTTTTTCTGTCTCAGTCAGAGAGGGTTCTCTCTATCTGACAGAAAGAGAATGCTCTTTCTTTCTCACTCAGATATGGTTCTGCCTATCTGTCTGGAAGAGAAGGGTCTCTCTACCTGACTGGAAGAGAGGAGTCTTTCTACCTGACTGGAACTGAAGGATGATCTCTGCCTGACACACAGAGAGGGGTCTCTCTATTTGACAGAGAGAATGCTTTTTCTGTCTCACTCAGTGAGGGGTCTCTCTACCTGACTGGAAGAGAGGTGTCTCTGTACCTGAGTCTCTCTACCTGACTGGAACTGAAGGATGATCTCTGCCTGAGGGTTCTCTCTATTTGACAGAAAGAAAATGCTTTTTCTGTCTCACTCAGAGAGGGGTCTCTCTACCTGACTGGAAGAGAAAGGTCTCTCTGTCTCACTCAGAGACGGGGGGTCTCGCTTCTTGACTGGAACTGAAAGGTGATCTCTGCCTGACACAGAGAGAGGGGTCTCTCTATCGGACAGAAAAAGAATGATCTTTCTGTCGCACTCAGAGAGGGGTCTCGCTACCTGACTGATAGAGAGAGATCTCTCTACCTGACTGGAAAAGAGGGGTTTCTCTACCTGACTGGAGGAGAGGGGTCTCTGTACCTGACTAGAAGAGTGGGGTCTCTCTACCTGACTGGATCTCTGCCTGAGAGGTCTCTTAATTTGACAGAAAGAAAATGCTTTTTCTGTCTCACTCAGAGAGGAGTCTCTCTACCTGACTGGAAGGGAGGGGTTTCTCCATTTCACTTGGAGAGGAAGGTCTCTTTACCTGACTGGAAGAGAATGGTCTCTCTGTCTCACTCAGATACGGGGGTCTGTCTTCCTGACTGGAACTGAAAGGTGATCTCTGCCTGACACAGAGAGAGAGGTCTCTCTGTCTGACAGAAAGAGAGTGATCTTTCTGTCTCACTCAGAGAGGGGTTTCTCTACCTGACTAGAAGAGATGGTCTCTCCGTCTCACTTGGAGATAAGAGTTACTCTACCTCACTGGAAGACAGTGGTCTCTCTACCTTACTGGAAGAGAAGGGTCTCTCAGACAGGGGTCTCTGTACCTGACTGGAAGAGAGGGATCTCTCTACCTGGCTGGAAGAGAGGAGTCTCTCCACCTGACTGGAACTGAAGGATAATCTCTGCCTGAGGGTTCTTTTAATTTGACAGAAAGAAAATGCTTTTTCTGTCTCACTCAGAGAGGGGTCTCTCTACCTGACTGGAAGGGATGGGTCTCTCCATATCACTAGGAGAGGAAGGTCTCTTTACCTGACTGGACGTAAATGGTCTCTGTCTCACTCAGAGACGGTGGTCTCTCTATCTGACTGGAACTGAAAGGTGATCTCTACCTGACTGGAACTGAAAGGTGATCTCTGTCTGACACAGAGAGAGGGGTCTCTGTCTGACAGATAGAAAATGCTTTTTCTGTCTCACTCAGAGAGCGGTCTCTCTACCTGACTGGAAGTGAGGGATCTCTCTGTGTCACTCACACAGAGGAGTCTATCTGCTGCCCTGATACAGACAGGTCGGTCTCTCTACCCGACTGGAAGGGATGGTCTCTCCGTCTCACTTGGAGATAAGAGTCACTCTACCTGACAGGAAGAGATGGGTCTCACAGACAGGAGTCTCTGTACCTGACTGGAAAAGAAGGGTCTCTCTACTTGACTGGAAGAGCTAGGTCTCTCTAACTGACCGGAAGAGAGGGGTCTCTGTACCTGACTGGATGAGTGGGGTCTCTCTACCTGACTGGAACTGAAGGATGATCTCTGCCTGACACAGAGAGAGGGGTCTCTCTATTTGACAGAAAGAGAATGTATTTTCTGTCTCACTCTTAGAGGGGTCTCTGTACCTGACAGGAAGAGAGGGGTCTCTCTACATGACTGGAAGAAAGGGGTCTCTTTACCTGACTGGAAGAGAGGGATCTCTCTACCTGGCTGGAAGAGAGGAGTCTCTCTACCTGACTGGAACTGAAGGATAATCTCTGCCTGAGGGGTCTCTTAATTTGACAGAAAGAAGATGCTTTTTCTGTCTCACTCAGAGAGGGGTCTCTCTATCTGACTGGAAGGGACGGGTCTCTCCATATCACTTGGAGAGGAAGGTCTCTTTACCTGACTGGAAGTGAATGTTCTCTCTGTCTCACTCAGAGACGGTGGTCTCTCTACCTGATTGAAACTGAAAGGTGATCTCTACCTGACTGGAACTGAAAGGTGATCTCTGTCTGACACAGAGAGAGGGGTCTCTCTGTCTGACAGAAAGAAAATGCTTTTTCTGTCTCACTCAGAGAAGTGAGGGATCTCTCTGTGTCACTCACACAGAGGAGTCTATCTGCTGCCCTGATACAGACAGGTCGGTCTCTCTACCGGACTGGAAGGGATGGTCTCTCCGTCTCACTTGGAGATAAGAGTCACTCTACCGCACTGGAAGAGATGCCCTTCCCCACCGAGCCAACGTAGGAACAGGAGTCACACACGGCGTGTCTCCACCCGCCAAAGTAGACCATGCGGAAGGAAGGAACGTAGATGCATATGACGGCGCTCACAGACAGGGGTCTCTGTACCTGACTGGAAGAGAGGGGTCTCTGTACCTGACTGGAAGAGTGGGGTCTCTCTACCTGACTGGAACTGAAGGATGATCTCTGCCTGACACAGAGAGAGGGGTCTCTCTATTTGATAGAAAAATAATGCTTTTTCTGTCTCACTCAGAGAGGGGTCTCTCTATCTGACAGAAAGAGAATGCTCTTTCTTTCTTACTCAGATAGGGTTCTGTCTATCTGTCTGGAACAGAAGGGTCTCTCTACCTGACTGGAAGAGAGGAGTCTCTCTACCTGACTGGAACTGAAGGATAATCTCTGCCTGACACACAGAGAGGAGTCTCTCTATTTGACAGAAAGAGAATGCTTTTTCTGTCTCACTCAGAGAGGGTTCTGTCTATCTGTCTGGAAGAGAAGGGTCTCTCTACCTGACTGGAAGAGAGGAGTCTCTCTACCTGGCTGGAAGAGAGGTGTCTCTGTACCTGACTGGAAGAGAGGAGTTTCTCCTCCTGACTGGAACTGAAGGATGACCTCTGCCTGAGGGATCTCTCTATCTGACAGAAAGAAAATGCTTTTTCTGTCTCACTCAGAGAGGGGCGTCTCTACCTGACTGGAAGGGAGGGCTCTCCCCATTTCACTTGGAGTGGAAGGTCTCTCTACCTGACTGGAAGAAAGTGGTCTCTCTGTCTCACTCAGAGACGGGGGTCTTGGTCTCTCTATCTGACAGAAAGAGAATGATCTTTCTGTCTCACTCAGAGAGGGGTCTCTCTACCTGACTGGAATAGAGGGGTCTTTCTACCTGACTGGAAGAGAATTGTCTACTGGAAGAGAAGGGTCTCTCTACCTGACTAAAAGAGAGGGGTCTCTCAACCTGACGGAAAGAGAGGGGTCTCTCTACCTGACAGAAAGAGAGAGGTCTCTCTACCTGACTGGAAGAGAGGGGTCTCTCTACCTTACTGGAATAGAAGGGTCTCTCTAACTGACTGGAAGAGAAGGCCGAAGGGTCTCTGTGTCTAACTCAGATACAGGGGTCTTTGTACCTGTCTGGAAAAAAGGTGTCTCCCTACTTACCTGGAATAGAGAGTTCTCTCTACAGGACTGGAAGAGAGGGATCCTTCTATAGACACAAAGACCCTTCTCGTCCAGTAAGGTAGAGAGACCCCTCTCTTCCAATGA
Source organism: Spongilla lacustris (assembly GCA_949361645.1). NCBI lineage: Eukaryota > Metazoa > Porifera > Demospongiae > Spongillida > Spongillidae > Spongilla > Spongilla lacustris. Next base: position 7,037,431 of record OX442428.1, read on the forward strand.
AATAGAGAGACCCCTCTCTTCCAGTCAGGTAGAGAGACCCCACTTTTCAAGTCAGGTCGACAGACCCCTGTATTCAAGTCAGGTATACCTGACTGGAATAGAGAGGTCTGTCGACCTGACTTGAAAAGAGGGGTCTCTCTACCTGACTGGAAGAGAGGGGTCTCTCTACCTGACTGGAACTGAAGGATGATCTCTGCCTGACACGCAGAGAGTGGTCTCTCTATTTGACAGAAAGTGAATGCTTTTTCTGTCTCACTCAGAGAGGGGTCTCTATACCTAACAGGAAGAGAGGGATCTCTCTACCGGACTGGAAGATAGGGGTCTCGTAATATTACTGGAAGAGAGGGGTCTCTGTACCTGACTGGAAGAGAGGGGTCTCTCCACCTGACTTGAAAAGAGGTGTCTCTCTATCTGACTGGAAGAGAGGGCTCTCTCTACCTGACTGGAAGAGAGCGGTCTCTCTACCTGACTGGAAGAGAGAGGTCTGTCGACCTGACTTGAAATGAGGGGTCTCTCTACCTGACTGGAAGAGAGGGGTCTGTCTACCTGACTTGAAAAGAGAGGTCTCTCTACCTGATTGGAAGAGTAAGGTCTCTCTAGCTGACTGGAAGAGAGGGTTCTCTCTGTTTCACGCAGAGATAGAAATCCTTCTGGCTCTGTCATGCAAAGGTGTCTATCTACCTGTCTGGTCTCTCTACTTCACTGAAAGAGAATGGTCCCTATGTCTCACTCAGAGAGAGGGGTCTCTCTACCTGACAGGAAGAGTGGGATCTATCTGTGTCACTCAGACAGAGGAGTCTATCTGATTCCCTGGTACAGACAGGTCGGTCTCTCTATGTCTCACTTGGAGATTAGAGTCACTCTACCTGACTGGAAGAGAGGGGTCTCACAGACAGAGGTCTCTGTACCTGACTGGAAAAGAGGGGTCTCTGTACTTGACTGGAAGAGTGGGGTTTCTCTACCTGACTGGAAGGGAGGGATATCTCCATTTCACTTGGAGAGGAAGGTCTCTCTAACTGACTGGAAGAGAATGGTCTCTCTGTCTCACTCAGAGGCGGGGGTCTCTGTACCTGACTGGAAGAGAATGGTCTATCTTTCTCACTCGGTGATGGGGGTCTCTGTAACTGACTGGAAGAGAGGGGTGTCTCTACCAGACTGAAATAGATTGTGGAGAGTTGTCAGTGTTATTTTTGTTGTTTTGTAAGGTTTGATCGAGGCATGCTGAATAGGGTAGGTTAACTTTCCTGCAGCACTTTTTGAGTGTTTTTATTGGTTCCTGCCAAAATAATTGGTCCTTATTTCCTGTGCTTTTCACAGGCTTGAATTGAAGTTTATTTATTTGGTCCTATAAGAAGGATATAATTTTTTTATATCTGCAGATGTATTTGTGTCAGTGTATTAATGTAAGTATCTGTGTTCTGTGAGCATGTAATTGTGATAAAGTTTCAGTTTATTTGTTTATGTATTTGTTTGTGAAAATAGTGTAGTTTAAAGTATCTGTCATTTACACACACTTATGTGTGTTCTAAATTAGTACTATGCAAGCTTAACTTTGTGCATAGGAGCATAAGAAGACTCAGATCTACATTTGGTTTCTTACCAATAAAGCCCTGCAGGTGTCATAATCAATGCAAATTATTCATAGAGGTCATGGAGAGGTGTTTCAAGCCCCTCCTACTGTCTACTACTAGACATCAAAGGGATACCCACTTGCTTACTTTCACTTCCTCTCTTTTGACTCACAATACCCCTATGCACACACTTTCCCAGGAGGAGGAAGGAAAAAGGCTCATACCTACCACACACATGTATACCCACCTCCACAGACATGATTAAACCCCCCCACAATGCATGTAACAACTATTTTTATGCTTAAATATTCTCACTTCTGCCCCCCTCTCCACTGTACCTATCAATGCCACCCTTTCTAGATCTTTATTTCCCTGCCCGGCCTCCCATCTCGAAGGCAGAGAGGTTTATCTGTCTAACAGTTAAACGAGGTCCCTCTGAGTGTTAGCACAGAGAGTGGTACTGCTAGAACCCAATACCCAATACATGTAGCTCCTTCGGTACACAATTTCACAGCAGGAGATGTTCCTATACCATGTACATGTACATGTATAACAAAAACACTTCATCTGGCAGTTTCTAAAGATTGATGTGTTAATTTAATACTCTACATACACAAAACACAGTTAGAGTCATGTGACCCTGACTACACTCCACCATGTACTATGGTTGGTGGCAGAGGAAAGTTTTAGTGTCTCCAGTCCCTTCTTCCTCCATCACTGGAGGAGAAGCATGGTCCTAGTGTGGTATAGACAACATACGATCATACTTCTCTACCAGGTTCTCCACGTTGGGCTGCAGGTACGCAATTATAACACCACTGTCTCCTGAAGAGGGAGTAGGAGACTCTTCTCATCCAGTCAGGTAGAGAGACCCCTCTCTTCCAGTCCGGTAGAAGCACCCCTCCCTTCCAGTCAGGTAGAGAGACCTCTCTCTTCCAGTCAGGTAGAGAGACCCCTCTCTTCCAGTCAGGTAGAGAGACCCCTCTCTTCCAGTCAGGTAGTGTTACACGTCTCTCCCAGTTAAGTAGAGAGACCCCTCTCTTCCAGTCAGGTACAGAGACCCCTGTCTCCGAGTAAGTCATTTATTTTTGGCCCGAAGGTGTCTGGCTGCTTTAAAACAGGTTCTACTGTATTTGTCACCTGCAATACATGAATACATGCAGTACATATACTGGATACTGTTATACTGCATATCGGTACTGAGAGTACTGCATAAGTCGTCACGTCAACATTTACTCAGCTGAAAATGCAGCAGAAACCCAACAATGATCAAATATACATGGCATGATCACACACATTTATTTGTTTTTATTCTGAAAGAGTACAAGCAAGTGGAGCAGTTGCAATGGCTGGTTTTCAATGTCAAGGTCATATATTTTTGCCACTCAGTCCAGTGTGTACAGTGTGGTTAGGTGGTCCTATGTACATATTTGACCTTCTGCAGTGGCAAATATATATACACTGTATTACCCTGATTAGGACAAATAGGTTGTGGATGCATGCGCATGTTTGAAAGCAGAATAATTCACCGCATTTACTATTCCAAAACAATCCAATACATGCAGCTTGAACACACTACAGGCAACTACATATAAAGTTTATCAACCATTTATTTTTGGAACTTTTTTGCTAATGAAATCTTCTTTTCCAAATCTTCTTTAGTCTTTATCAGGTCAGGAACCGATCTACTATTCTGTCCACTCAAGGTGATAATGCGTTGTGCAACAACCTTCAGCTGACAATCAAGAAGCTTCAAATAGCTTGGGGTGCTTGCATGGGCCTCAAAAAAATTTATTTTGTTTTCAAGGTGGTCGTTCAGAAGATCAGTTACTTCTTCTTCCATTTTGTGATATTTCTTATCAAGTACTTGCTTCATTTCAGAACCAAGAGCTTCTTCACTTTCAGCACTTTCGAACTTTTTTTTCATCTCATCATTAACAATACTAGTTTCTACCATTTCACGGCTGTTCAAGCCATCCATATGTACGTGCAGATCATATGAATGCTCACACACACTGCACTGATCACTATCCACCATAATACAGGAACATTCTTTTATAACTTCTCTGTCCATTGTCCTTTTAAGACCACACTCTGTATGACAGTTTGAGTTGCATTCTTGACACACAGTATTATGAAATGGTGTCTTAATTATTATCCAATTTGGTACAGTTAGCGTTGACACAAAATCTTTATTCAGAGATTTTGTTTTAACAGCTACATCTATTTCTGCTTTTTTGGTTGCTATGCTTTCTTGTAGAGATGTTTTGTTATCAACAGCATGAAGTAGTTGAACCATTTTCCTTTCAACTGCTTCTTTTTCTAAATACAGTTGCATGAAGAATGTACTGTGGATTGCTTCAAAGGTTTTAATCACATTGAACATTTTTTCTAAAGATTCACTAGCTCGACCAAAAGCCTTTGTCAAATCCTTTGTTATATTATTTTTCTCCATTTTCTGAAGCATGCACCAAGGGTTGTCAATATACACTACATTTTCATTGGGTAGTGTGGTCCCCAAGTAAGGTGCTAACGAGTCGACTTCAAAACTTAAATCTATGGCATGCTTTACATTTGTAAAGACAACTACTATATTGGTAGCTGTTGCCTTTGGTAGAACGGCTGAAATTTCTGACACGACATACTGAAGCTGATGTGTCATACGCGCAAGGCGACCATTGATGATTAGGCAGATGCAGTTAATGTATTCTACCTCATTCACCTTGTCGACAATTTTCTTGATGTTCTCTTTGTCCTGATCAAGTCCACGAGTGTCCCCGAATCCAGGTGTGTCCACAACTCCTATCTTCACTTGCTCGAAGTCTATTTTGTAGTACGTTGCAGCTGTTGTCTTGCTTTCCATTTCTTGCCGCCTTTGCATTTTCCACCGTCTTATCGTGAAATTTATTTAGCTTTCTTGTCGACGTGTCATCCTTCATTTCGAGTAATTCCTTGAAGTTGTACAGAAGGTTTTAAAAGGATGTCTTCCCTGAACCTGTCTCTCCAATAAGTAGCATATTATATGTTACTCTAGGTAGTTGACAAAATCGCGTATTCGGGTCCGTAAATAGTTGATCTAAAAGTACGTCAAAAATTGGAAAAGTATACATAGAAGCGTAGAAACTTGCTCCGTTACGGAGCGGTTTACCCGACTTCATTACTCGATCGAGGAAGGCAATTGGTTGTAGAATGCATTGCAATAGCCTAAATTCACGCTACTTCACGATCCATCGATATCAGGCGCTTTCAATTTGTAGTAAAATCTTGCAAATGAGTCTTGAATTAGTCTTTTGATGCACAATCACAGTATAGTGATTCTTAGTTAGTAATGGTCCAAGTTAATGATACGATAAAGTTTCAGGAGATTTGGATGGTGCCCAAAGGGTGCTTTAATGGCCTAGGCGTTTCGTATTGGCCTGCTTGAAAGCACCTATCATTTTATTTGAAATTACTATACTTACGCTTCAGTCTATAAGATTAACTTAGATTTCATATGTACAGAGCATAACCAAGTAGACCTTTATTAATATACAATGTGTTGTGTTAACGTTGTGACAATTCTATTTATTACACACCCTATTCTTTGAAGCACATAGTTGTGAATAACATTAACTTGAAGTCCTAAGAAATTAGTGAATTTTAATTGTTTTAGAATTGCAATAAGATGGTGCCCACACATAGATATTATCAAGCCCTTAATTCATATTCAATTTTATACATATGCATACATGAACAAAATAACGTTCCAATCTGTTTTGTTGCTATTCAGAATGAAGATTGTTCTTGATCTAGAGTGTCTCATTGAAGAGCATATAAATAAGTCAGCATCAGTGGTACCCTTAATAAATGGATTAGATTTGTACATAACTACAAATCACTGAACTAACCCAAATGAAACAGCCAAGGTAGTTGACAACGGAGCAAATGAGCCTAAAGGCATAAGAATCACCCTTTCTAGAGCTTGGAATGATGCTGTTTTATTTGTAAATCTTCCATTTTGACTTCCAATTGATATAGTCCCCATAGTCTATCTTTCTCTTTCAGTTTTAATACTCGCGAGAGCAGACAACCAAACATTTCCTGTCCCATGTCAACGAAGCTTAGATACTGCAGTTAAGCTGAAGTAAGGCAGTTAAAAAAGATCACTGGTTGCATTGAGATATTCTTATCAGAGTTAGTGCAGATTCATAATATCTTCTAAAAATAAAGAACATATAAAATAAAATAATGAAAGAATGTAAAATGAATTAATCATCATCAATTGCAATTGAAAGAGGAAGTACATGCATATGATGGAAAAGCATAAATACTAAAAGTATATTGTTTCTTGTTGTGTAAAGCAGTCTATTGCTGCATGTTTGGAGTACGGTGTACTTATTGGTAATATATTTCCAGTTGTTGGACGAGTTTCTAGAGAACTGGCATGTTTAAGCCTACCACAGTTAGTTATTGTGCATATGAACTTGGAGTGCATGCATTTTTAAAAAGTGATCTAATAGACTAATAGTAGAAGTTTTCTTGGGACCTCATGTTTGCTACACACGTACTCTATAATGGAAACCTTTGTAATGAAATCTAAAATTCCTAAAGTCATTGTCAATGATTGAAAAACAGATGAAGCAGAGTAAGAAGGGGAGGCTGTTACGTATGGACTACTTGCAGATTACCCTGCCGATATTAACTTCAATGGACTTAAAATCCATGAACCTCTTGCATATACAGTGATAATTTTATCATTGCTATGAGTAATAATAGTAGTTACATCTGTCTAGAGTTTGTTTCATATTAACCTTAATCTTCATCGCACTGCGCACATGCGTATATTATATGACGCAATGACCTACTTTGTTATTTTGACATATTATAGATGAAAATAATTTAATGAAGCAATATTAAGTGCAATTCTATGTATAATATTCGTTTGACTACATGTGTTAAGGTTTTGGTTAAAATTGCGCACTTATAAATGTCTCTGTATTCAACAGAAACTCAACCGGGACAGTTTTTGTTTTGCACATCCAATTCATTCGCGTACATTACCGATCGTTTTTATTTTGATTTTAAAATTGCGTGGTACTCGCAGGGAGATACATCATCGAGCAAGTAAGGTATCATTGGAATGCAGAAATTTTGCTCTTTCTAATGATATACAATTTATGGCTAAAAAAGTAATTTGAAAAAAATTGTCAACTACCTAGTTACTCTGTTTTCGATCTTTGGAGCTCAAAGCTCTTTTCATTACCTGAAGCCCTCGCGCAACGAAAGACTCGATAACAAATACAGCTACAAAAATGAAGGCCTAATATAATGCTGGCACCTTGCATGAACAATAAAACGTCGTCTCGTACCCAGACCCTGATTCCCACAGCTGCGGATGGAACGAGTCCGAGAAATAGTCTCGTTCCCAGACCAATATGACGCAATGTTTATCGGCTAGTCTCGACCCAGACCCACACTCGTAACTGCGGATGGATTTGCATTTGTCACAAGTTCTACCTTCAACACTCCATAAACATAAATCCTACTATATAGTAGACTCGTACCCAGACCCTAAACTTAACAGCTGGTGATGTAATCCATCCGCAGCTGTGAAATTTTGGGTCTGGGTACAAGACTAGGTATCCGTGTCAGACCATACAAAAATGTGCTAATAAACACAAAGAGCAGGCTAGCAGAACATATTTCCCCCGCCCCGCCCCCCCCCCCCCCCCCCCCCCCCCCCCCCCCCCCAGCCCCAATCCACTAGTGGATTCTATCCGAGTTGGGCCCCCCCCCCCCACGTTGATTAGAAAATATACAAGATTAATGAATGCATAATATCTGTAATTCCTTATTTCCTTACTTTTTACTCAATTGCTATCTATACAAATCCTACATCACCAATTTTATTTTAATTATTATTATTATTATTTTTAATATAAAGACAAAGTATTTTACATTGATGTTTATTCACCAGCATACGGCAGTTTTGAAGGCTTTGTGATCAACGCTCATGAAATCGTCTGTGGTAGCAGGGCAGTTAAGGCGTGGGTTTTAATTTTATAGAGTTAATGAAATTCATTGCTACGTTATCGCACGTGACTTATTTGTAGCGATGCGGCCGGGCGGCTGTGTTATGATCACTGTGGGCCAGTGCGTGTGTTTTGTTTCGATCTTTAAGTACGTTGTATAAATTTATGTTCGTGTGCTTGTATGTGGGTGCGCGTGGGAGCCCGTGTTTTGTGTCGTGTGTGCTTGTGCGCGCGTGTGTGTGGGGGGGGGGGGGGGGGGGCGTATACATAGTGTTGTGGTGTGGGGGGCGTTATTTAGTGTGTGTGTGTGTGTGTGTGTGTGTGTGTGTGTGTGTGTGTGTGTGTGTGTGTGTGTGTGTGTGTGTGTGTGTGTGTGTGTGTGTGTGTGTGTGTGTGTGTGTGTGTGTGTGTGTGTGTGTGTGTGTGTGTGTGTGTGTGTGTGTGTGTGTGTGTGTGTGTGTGTGTGTGTGTGTGTGTGTGTGTGTAGGCATGTATGATGTAGTATATGTTTACGTGCAAAGGAGCCTAGTCGGGCTTGGTATAATAATAAACTGTAGAGTCATACGAGCGTGTTTATCTTGCGTGAGTGTGCGTTGTGCGGTCAGTGGCGAGGTGGCTCGTCTGTCACTGGGGGGGCAAACACACAGACTGCCGCCCCGCCCCCCCCCCCCCCCCCCCCCCCCCCCCCCCATGCACACAAACACACTTTCTGTCAGAATTTCTTATCTCGTTACAGGGGCGGATGCAGGATTTTGGCGAGGAGGGGGTGGGCCCCACATAAAAAACGAAAGAAAGGGGCGCGCGCGAAGCGCGCGAAAATTTTTGTGGTGCGCATTCTAATTTTTCCACAGATTGTATTGGAAACTAAGGCAATCAACACCAATAAATAGTGCCCTCTGTTCGAGCAGCACGATAACAATAACAAAAACTGGTAGCAATTAACACGTAGCCGAGTCTAGATCTCACGACATCAGTCAAGTCGAAATTTTTGGCCGGAACTATTCACAACTATAGAGCACTTGGATTGTTTACCTACGTAACGGTACTATTACGTAACACATGCTATAAACATATATCACGTGGGGTGAAATCCCGCCTTCTTTCCTCCGATCACATAACTTAATTAAACACATTTCGTGCAATTTACTTGGCGGCTGGTGCGCCCCTATCGTCATTTTGGCGCCCCCTTTTTAAGGCCCGCTGGGGGGGCAATTGCCCCCCCTGCCCCCCCGGCCACCTCGCCACTGTGTGCGGTGTGTTTTGAAACTGAGGGAGGTATTCAATTATCGATCGATTCTAGCCTAAGCCCACCTGCCTGGGCCTACTAGTACTACGAGGAAGGTGTGCAGGCTAGATTTAAAATTCTGCAAGCAATTAAGTGTTTGCTGCATATTTAGAGCGCTACATATGGTATATATGTACAGACGACCCATACGTGATTTAGGAGTTTGTGCTATACCACTATCTATGGCTATCTCTCTGCTATGTAGTACTGTGTTTTAAATAATCGTACTTCAAACATGTAGATGGTTCCCTCCAGCACCCATGTTCCCTTCTCAATGCCCTAGCTGGACCACAGGAGTGCTCTAGAAGAGTCAAAAGGTGCACAGAAGGCCACGCCCATGTTCCCTCCTCATGCTATGCCCATGTTCCCTCCTCACACTACACCCATGTTCCCTCCTCACACTACACCCATGTTCCCTCCTCACACTACACCCATGTTCCCTCCTCACACTACACCCATGTTCCCTCCTCACACTACACCCATGTTCCCTCCTCACACTCCCTCCTCACACTACACCCATGTTCCCTCCTCACACTCCCTCCTCACAGTACACCCATGTTCCCTCCTCACACTACACCCATGTTCCCTCCTCTCACTCCCTCCTCACACTACACCCATGTTCCCTTCTCACACTCCCTCCTCACACTACACCCATGTTCCCTCCTCACACTCCCTCCTCACACTACACCCATGTTCCCTCCACACACTCCCTCCTCACACTACACCTATGTTCCCTCCTCACACTATGCCCATGTTCCCTCCTCACACTACACCCATGTTCCTCCTCACACTACACCCATGTTCCCTCCTCACACTACACCCATGTTCCCTCCTCACACCACACCCATCTTCCCTCTTCACACCACACCCATCTTCCTTCCACACACCACACCCATCTTCCCCCTAAACACCACACCCATCTTCACTCCTCACACCACACCCATCTTCACTCATACCACACCCATCTTCCCTCATACCACACCCATCTTCTCTCATACCACACCATATGATAACATACAGGAGAACACATGTAGGGGGTATACAGAGGAGTTTCAGTCGTTGCCATAGAGAGCTCCCGGATTTGACATCGAATAGTTGTTATTGTGTTTATCTTTGAAAGCCGTTACACGCTTTGTTTATGTGTGTGCGTTAGCACCCACAAAACCCACAATCGTTTACAATGCGGTTTGTGGGTGGTATCCGTGTCAGCACGACTCAGCAGAACCCACAAACGCATATTATAGTTAAAAAGGCTGGTGATTCAAAACAAAAACATGCGTACGCTCCACTATTCCACTATTACTCTAGCAGCCGAACGAACGCGGGCTTATCCCGCCATAGCGGCGCGCGTGCATAACCTAGTTACGTGGCGGCGCGCGAAAATGGAGGTAGTACTCAACAAAAGCAACGCTTACTGAGTTGATGCCGTGCCAGTTAATTTTTTCTACATCTACCATAAAACTCTAGAGTCATTGTACTTACCGAATTGCAGTAGGACCAGACGATCATGATCTTGATTACCAAGTTACTGTGAGTATTAGTTGATTAAATTGATAAAAAGGTCCAAACTTTAGAGCGTTATTAAATTTATCTGTCCGCTAAGACTGAGTTCAGAAAGGTCCTACCGGCACTTATGTAGTCCATAGTAAGTGCAATATGTACTAAAGTTTTTAAGACATTACTGTCACGTCTTCAGTTCCGTATTTGATTCCATACGGTTAAGGTATATATTCATTAATTGCCCGTGTCCGCGTGACTTCATCACGCATTAAATGCAATATTATATCGAGTTTAATGCGGGCATTAATAACATGCATTCATAATTTAAAAATATCACATAGCAAAGCAACTATGCTAGAAAAAGGGTTTCTATTGAGGACCCATGCCTTAACTGCCCTGAGTGCATGAATGCATGCATGCAAGTAGATTTAGTGTAAGTACACGTATACCTGTACCATATCCTTCGTGGTAACCACCCTAACATTTAATAACCGAACGATAAATGATCATGAAAAATTTAATATATCGCGATTAAATGCTCATATCGCGATACATCGCGATATAGGCGATTAAAAATGAAGGTTATTTCGTGGCAACACTGGTACCAACACAGCCATATAAATCCGTAAAACCACAACAGCCTGGAAACCAGAACGTAACCGAGTGGCACACATCAGTTTATTGGTGTTTATTGCCTTAGTTTAAAATCTGTGGAAATTTTAGAATGCGCACCACAAAAATTCTCGCGCGCCCCTCCCCTTCATCAATTATTCATGTAGAATCCCCCCTCGCCTAAATCCTGCATCCGCCCCTGCCCTTGCTGGGACGTGTCCCCTTACAATAAAATCAAGCGGTTTTTTTTTTTTCTTTCTACATCATGAATTGCGTTAAGTACACAACTAATGACTAACAAAGCTATAGTCATTGCGAATTAGTATGCAGGCGCCCAATCAGCGACCACGTCGAGTGGCTGGTCGAGTGGTTGGTCGTCGAGTGGTTGGTCGAGTGGTTGGTGGTTGGGTAGTTGGTAGGTAAGAAGCCACTGCAGTTTGAACTAGATTATACAAAGTGTTGTAATTGCCCACATCAAACCACTCTGTGCCTCCTCCCAGATTGGCCCTGTAAGCAGCTATAGCTCTGTGAGCAGAGGCTTCGGCCGCCGCATCATCTATTACGTCAAACTGTGCTCGTATCGAAAGTCGACGAGGGTTTCCACTCTGAAGGTTCCTAAGGCGAGTGATTGGATCATTTGATCTTCCAACTTTGAAAAGCGTCGTCCCGGCCTCTGCAATAATGTAGACAAATCCTCGTGCTTGTGGATCGATTGCTAGTTCCCCAGTACTGTCGACGTCACGATCACCTTCGGCGTAGATCTGCGGCATATATATACATGTGCATATTACCATGCGGCATTATATAGTTGCACTTACTATTTCTCCACCGTTGCATTGCAAAACTACCTCAGCGGAGATGGCCACTAGAACCAAAAGAAGTGCTGCTCCTTGAAGCATAGTTGTAGCGGGTCAGCCTCTATATTGAACGTACGAGCGTGTTATGAGAAATGACAAATAAAATGCAGCTTTAAATACGCATGCATGCCATCATTGCCATGTGTATATGTGCATACATGCACTGCATGGCATCAAGAAGCCATGCATGCACAGCGGAAACGATGCATGTGCCAAAACAAAACCACATGCATCAGTTTTGCTCGACCAGTGTTGCCGCGCGGTTAACGGTGATACTGTCAGCGGCAGCCTTCTGGTTTCTATTAAAATCGTACGTTTACTTAAACATAATTTTAAAAAATAACATCTTCTCGACCCGACGGTGGTTTAATTCCTTTCAAATTTTATACACTCTGCGGTGGATCAATTTTGGTGCTATATACTTAAAATTAGTAACCAAATTCAGGATTGTATAAGGTCCTAGTTATGTAACAATGATGATTATAAAGTGCTGATGGTGATGCCATGGTGTTGTTTGTAGGTGATGCCGGGTATACACAGCCATTGCACGTTGTTTACGGAATGTTTCCTCATTTCCTTTCATTTCCTTGTTTCTATAAACATACTGACAAATTTACAATTGACACCTTAATTAGCTTCAGGCTGTTTAACCCAACGATGCACTAAATCTATGTAATCCATCCTGCACGCCTCTCCTAATCAGCCAAGGCTCAAAAAAAATCCCACTGCGACAGTTTGGCACTCAACGACGTGGCCTTTTCGCCACATGGTATGATAGCTATCCATGCATGGCTGCACTATTTCGAAGATGAGGTTATTTTATGCTTCTATTGTGCAACAGCTGTTGAGCGAAAGATGCCAATGACTGGATATATGGATGCTATATTTTCTCTGCATCAGTGACGTATAGGAGCTGTGGCCGCTGCACTTTTCCATTAACAAAAAAATAATAATAGGTTGACATGATACAAGCGCATCGTATCAATTTAATTAGCTGAGCAATTGCTGCTAGTTACTGAATTACATTAAAATTGCGCAAGCTTAAGCTAGCTTATACCTTCACAAGCAAAACTTCGGTATTAACCGATTAATTCCTGTAGACTCAAATAGGTGTTTACTGATACCAAGGTATTTAATTTGGGTGAGGTAGCCACAAACCAATGAAAAATTTGAAGTTCTTCATGAACATGGCTTCAGTGGGTGTCGTTAGATTATCCCTTCCTGCCACACAAAAAAATTTGACCATATATAAGATCAAATTAACTAACAAACAAATGCATTTTTAAGCTACCCGTACTACGTAGTTTACAACTGCTACCCCTAGTGGCCTTGGCAGCACTATAGCTGTTTTATATTACATGCACAGAGCCTGACAGAGGCAAGATCTGATCTCAAAATAAACTTACTGTCAACTGCTTACCATGGCCAGAAATTGCATGCCTTCATTACTAATTCCTGACGCGTTATGACGTTTTTCCCGTTTCATTACCGTGCACGCGTCCATTGAAATGTATGGAGGATGACACTCTTTTGATCACTGTCACTCAGGAAAAGATGCCCATGACAAGGAAAAAGAATTTTATGATGAAGAGGATCATAAGGTATACCTCTGTCGTTAAACAAAAAAATTAGCCCTCTTCCTGACGCTTCCTCATCAGAATTTCAGTGTTTCCATAGACATGTATGGAATTTGATTTTTAAAATGAGGGTTTTTCAAGACATTTATGCTTCCTGACGAAAATCCAAGCTAGATATCAAAAAGGAAAGACTAACTGCTGTTAGTAAAACCATTAGGGCTGGAGTGTGACATATTCTAACGTTCATGACCCTTTTACCCTCGCTTCCCTGATCACTTTTATCATTAAGGTTCATATGTCTTTGTAAATACCAATATTCAATAATAAATCGACAAACGCCGCGTGCGTGCCCTGCCGCGATGAAGGTTTTCAAACAAGAAGACACAAATCACCGACCACGGTATGAATCCTAGCAACGAACGTTCGATACTTGATAGCTTGTTACACATGTGCGTCTGATTTCGACTGTTGTGCGTGTGCATGGGTGGCAATATAGATGCGATTGTACTTTTTTTTTGGTAGTAGGCCTACTCGGCTGCTCCAACATTCTTTTTAAGCCCTAGCTGTAGGGCGCGATCATGTTTGGAGTGTTTTAGCTACCTATATGTACATGTACATGGATTCTACAACGGCTTGTTTTGGTTGCGTTGGTTTTAAACGATTCGATTCCGGCTTACTCACCTATATTGCCAATTCTACCACAAGGAGTTCGTGGATGTAATCCCTATAGCAAAGCCACATTTTTGCACCTGCTCTACCTTAATTAATATTTGTAAGGATGGGCATGTCCTTACGTGCAAACCTGACGCCATATTTTTGTTCTATTTTTTTTGTTGCAACTAATAGTACTTACGTTTCTGTATCTGTGCGTGTCTATATATTTTTTCATCTCTGCAGAATGAAAACTACCAATACAGCAAAAAAAAAAAACCGTTCCACAGAGACGAACCTTACAAGGATATATCATGTGAGGAATACATGCCTACTTTTTTACTATATCCACATGGGGAAGGTGGAAAGGGTGACAGCCTTGTGAAGGTGGAGGGAGGTAGTTTTGTGAAGGTGGAGGGAGGTAGTTTTGTGAAGGTGGAGGGAGGTAGCCTTGTGAAGGTGGAAGGAGGTAGTTTTGTGAAGGTGGAGGGAGGTAGTTTTGTGAAGGTGGAGGGAGGTAGTTTTGTGAAGGTGGAGGGAGGTAGCCTTGTGAGATAGCCTTGTGGAGGTAGAGGAGAGAGTGCCTTGTGAAGGTGGATGGGAGATATCCTTGTGGAACAGTTGGAAAAGATAATACATGTAAGGCCTTCTCCATAGAGATGAGGAATTTGATAGCACATCCCAGAGGCAGCCACTGGGATATGAATCAAATTAAGTTTAAAGGTTTCTGATGTAGGGTACAGTTAGAAGGAGATAGATCTACGTGTTACATGCATGTAGATGTAGGACCAAAGAATAATTGTTTAAAGTGGCTACAATTGTCACATCCTGTGGTGTCCACCTTTATTAGTTTGGTTAGAAAAACTCTTTGGTTTGGTTGTACACATAGCACAGACACCAGTTGTCTGCCAGGAGAGGAGGCTTACCTACATGACCACCTGGTATGGACCAGGGACTGGACACAAAGATTTGCATCTCATGGACTGCACCAGCCACCCTTCCAACATGCACCTGGTGAAAAACTTCAGCAACAACTCAAATGGAAGGCTTTATGTGGTCTAGCTATATGTACATGGCTCTGTTAATTTAACAGTTGTGGTGTGGCATTTATATTTATTTGGTTATGTATTGGTTGTGTATGTGTGTGATAAATGTGGAAAGTTCAGAAGGTATTACATGTACTAACAGAGAATGTAGCTGACCCAAAATCTTTGTGGTCACCTTTTTAATTAGGGTGGTGGCATGTGGTCATTAGTTATGGCTGTTATGTAAACGTTTCACATGCATGGCCCTCAGGACTAGTACATACTTGTAGTTTCTATCCAGCATCCTTGCCATTGTGTATGAGTCATGATCACTAGGCTTCATGCCATCGGCCATCGATCTGTTCATTGATGACAGATCAGAGCTGCATCATGGCATCCTTTTTTGTGCCATTGCTTTAGTATTTGTAGGAGTAAAGTAGATAGACAGGTGCATGAATGTGATCTTTTCTTCAACTGCATGCCCATGCAAGTCCTGTGTCAAGTGTGTATATGTGTGAGTGTGTATGTGTGTGTATGTGTGTGTATGTGTGTATGTGTGTGTGTATGTGTGTGTGTGTATTTGCATGTACATGTGTGCGTATGTGTGTGTATTTGCATGTACATGTGCGTGTGTGTGTGTGTATTTGCATGTACATGTGTGTGTATGTATGTGTGTGTGTGTATTTGCATGCACATGTGTGTGTGTGTGTGTGTGTGTGTGTGTGTGTGTGTGTGTGTATTTGCATGTACATGTGTGTGTGTGTGTGTGTATTTGTGTGCATGGTATTTGCATTTGGGTGTGGGTGCATGTGCATTTCCTTCCAGCCGCTCAATCATAAAAAAGTAGAACACACGGCATAACAAACACACGGCATAACAAACACACGGCATAACAAACACACACATCTCAGGCCTACTGCCGAATACGTTTATGGCTGTTCATCCTTCTTGTATACCCTAGCCAAAATTCCGGCGGAGCTGGATAGAAATGAGTACAGGACTTAACCTCGTAGCAGATATTGGGTCTGGGAACGAGACTGCTATGGCGTAATGACCCTTTGCATGAAAGATCGGAAGTACGATAAACGTCACGTCTGGAGTAAAAACTACAGCGGTTGCCTAGAGACATTGTGTCACGTCTGCGGACCTTTGCGTAATAAAATGGCAACGCTCGGAGTCTGCTCAGACATTGATCTATCGGGCGATCCAGTTCCTGATCAAACTATGCTGCCAACAGTAAATTTGACCGATTCTGACATACCCAGAGCCTTTTTAAAGCCATCCATTTAAAAAGGCTCCGGGTATGTCAGACTCGGTCAAGCTTACTGTTGGCAGCAGAGTTTGATCAGGAACTGGATCGGCCGAAGGATCACCGTCCGAGCGGGAAGGAATGACTACGAGCGTTGCCATTTTATTACGCGAACGTGACACAATGTCTCTAGGCAACCGCTGTGGCTTTTACTCCAGACGTGACGTTTATCGTACTTCCGATCTTTCATGCAAAGGGTCCATTGATCCATATACAGTCATTAATCGACGATATACAGTATAATAGGGCCAGGACACAGTGGAGAGTCCAGCTGTGAATATCCGCCGCCAAAAAGCGTTGGCTTCTGGGGCGGAGGGCTTCTAACGCTCCCCCATACCCCCTGGCTGGGCGGAAAGGGTGCCCCCTCACGCACCCTCCCCGGGGTGGCGGAGAACCACCGTTATTGGCCGCAGCACTTTATATTCCTTTCATGAAAAAGGCAGTAGAAAAATTCAGTAAGCAAGAGTGATCTGCTTGCCATCGCAATGCCTTGATGCATGATGATCACAGGCACGGCCACACGGATGTAGGAGAGTTGATTATGCAGAGCAGGTGACCCGGCTGGCTTAACCGCGTAAATGTCTTCTCGCCATGCCGGCATCATTTCTTCTATTCAGTTCTTGGCTTGTCAAGAATTAGCCTTACGTCAGTGGAACTTACGTGAACAGGGATGGCATCACAGGTGAAGTAGACAGTAATGTTATGCAATTGTGGTGCCAGGCTTTGACACATGGCTGAAAAAATCATGGGATCAATTTATTTGTCAGTCCTGAAATCCAGAATTGATGAGCTTTTACAAATCATGATGGGACTTTCGGTTCTTAGGAAAGTTGCTGGATGCTTGCAGGACAGTATTATACCATAATGGCAGATGAATCAACAGATACAGAACAACTTGTCCTTTTCTTCGCTTTTTGGATGACCAGCTTGTTAGCCATGAGGAGTTTATTGGTCTACGTTCTATGGATGATTCCATGCACAGCTGCTGAACGCATCACTCGAACCATTGACTCGAATACTGTCTCTCCCTGTTGAGAACTGTTGTGGACAGTGCTATGATGGGGCCAGTTCAATGGCTGGCTGCAAAACTGGAGTAAGTACCAATTTGTTAGCAAAAGCTAGAGAGGAGCAGAGCATTATATACACATGCATTGTTATGGTCTTTCACTAAATTTAGCTGTACAGGAAGCCATCAAAGGTAATAAAATTCTTCGAGATACATTGCATGGACACAGTTGAAGAAATGGCAAAACTGATTTTTAAAAACATCCCCCAGATGACAAGTGATTTTTGAAAAAGTAGAACTGAAATGATATTGGTCTTGATGTACCAGGAATTCAGTTGCTATGTCCTACTCGTTGGATTGTTGGAGCGTCAGCTTTGACTTCCATATCAGAAAATTATGAATCATTGGTAGAAACATGGGATCAAGCCAAAGAAATAGTGAGTGACAGTGAAATGTGAGCTCGCATAGGAGGGGTTGCAAAGCAGATGGAGACATTTCACTTCTTTGGAGTACAGCTATCAGTGCAGAATAGTGCTGAACATGGCAGATAACCTATCATCAGCCTCTGATGGTCAAAGCCTCCTGAAAATGACAGTTGCAACCAATGAAAATTACAGTATTCAAATTGGAGATCCGGTGCTTCCATGCCACCGGAAAGTGCAAAGAAGATCTGAGATTGGTGCATTGGTTTCTGAGGCTCCAAATTCTGTTGAAGCTAAATACCGAATAGTATACTGTGAAGTCATTGATTATGCTGTTAATGCAATTCAGTGGCGATTTGATCAAGATGGATATAACGTTCTATTGTGATCCTAAATGCAGGCTAAATGAATGCAATGAAATTCTAGATCTGTATGGGGGGCATTGACCTTGAGCGTCTGGCCATCCAATTGTCTCTTTTGCACTGCAATCTTCCCTTTGAAGTTCATAGCCGGTCAGCCGGATGCAACAATTATAACTCAATTCAGCTCAACATTATCTATACACAGAGGTATTGAAGCTTGCAAAATTTATTCTTGTAATGCCAGCAACAAATGCAGTTAGTGAACGAACATTTAGTGCCCTTAGACGCTTGACTCGATCAGTTAAAGTGGTGCATGATTGTACATGTGCAAGGACAGACATTTATGGCAATTAATCCTGATGCGTTCTCTTAGGTTGATCCTAGCTGATAAACCAGTTTTGGTATAGCTGGTGATGCAGAGCGGTTTAATGAAAGTGTGTCATAAGGAAACAAGGAATTACGGAAATTATACATTCATTAATTTGTAAGTGTTAGATACCTGCATTTAGCACAGAAAGTCAGCCAGGTACATGCATAGATTTGCTACTGAAACCATAGATAGTTTAGAGACAGTCTATTAAAACTGGCTATACTGAAACATGTAGGTATATACATTAATGAATGTACATGTATAATTCCTTGTTTCTTTACTTTTCAGTTACTCAACAAACATATCACCAATTGTATTTTTTTATAATGCCAGTCTGAGTCTCGATCGAGCGAGTGTTATAATTAATTACTTCGTGGGTGAGTATTAAGCACCTCGGTTGGTCGGGCCTAGGCCCTACCGTAGCTAGCCACTGAGTGAGATCGGTTGTTTTGCTAAATCTTATTCACAATACTACAAATCCCACATAGAACCTTGGTCCTACTAACGTAGCCTAGGTAACTGACTGCAGGGGCGGATTTGGGGGGTGGGGGGAAGCCGGGTCCAGTGGGTCCGGACCCCCCGTTCCTATATGAAGAAATGACGTAATGCATACTGTAATCTATGCAGCGTTCTGCTTGTTACCGTCGGTCCTTGGATATGCAAGCTTGCACATCGTCGGGGTCTATATCAGAGATTATATATAATTATATTATATAATCTCTGTCTATATATAATCTCTGTCTATATCGATGTAATTAAATCAATTTTGCATGTGTGGTTAATTAGTATTTAATCGCGCGACCGATCGATCGAATTCGCGAAAGGTGTGAGCAGGAATTGAGGTAAGCGATCAAATCACGTGAATGGATGGATTTTTTCCTCAGAAAACAGGTAGCTATAGAGCTAAATAAAGTAATAATATTAATACTACAGTAAAACATACATGAGTCATTTATAGACCGACATGAAGCTGGTGCGTGCATGGGCACGTGCACGCTTCGGTCACAAATTCACAAAAGCTTTGCGTCATGAATTTAATTGCTGAGCAGTAGAAACCATAGCATTGTGAAGAATGCCGATATCGCGTGATGTATGTATTGGCATAGATATTAGAGTAGATTACTATAATATCTATGGTATTGGATATCACTGCGAATTTCATGTTAAATAAACGCAAAAGCGGTTTTGCTTGTCTAAATAATTTATGATGCAATATATATTCAAGATACCTTCTGTTGCTAGTAATGGGTATAGCAGACCGTGTGCATTATATAGCTTTCCATGATGTCCTATATTTGAATTACAAGTCACGCGAATATGCCATACACTCCAAAGAATTTCTACCTGGGTATAAAAAATACAAATTCAGCCGTGCTTGCCTATTGGTTACAAATATTACATGTAAGTACCAGTAGAATAAGAATTTACAAAGCACAGAAAAATTTCACAGCCAACAGCATTTCGTTGAAACAGATTAGTACTGACACTGCAAATGAATAGCTTACAATTCAAAATTTTGCAAACTATTAAATCAACATAATTCCATTCTGCAACTGAAATGTGGGTTGTGAATTAAATGCAATATCTTGTTCCCTCGATCACAGGGGTACATCCTTATGTTCATCAGTACTAGCACATGCATGCACGAACTGCTAGTTTTTTGTCCTCTTAACTTTGATGACAACAAGCTAAACCATAGATAGTCTCTTTTTTAATGACATTCAACTTTAAAAACCTGTCTCAACACAGAATGAGCACAGAAATTGACACGAACTTCACAGATACATGTAGCCAAATGGATATAATGTTCATAACAATATTGAATCTGAACCAACAAAACATGCATGTGCATGCATGTGCACATTTTTTTCTGAATTCCGCCTCCTATAGTAAGAAGGCTACATGTATTCACCATGCAGGTGGTATCAATGAATGTGCTCCACACACAGAGTTGGTTCGTTGCCATGGATATCCTCATACATATATTTTGTATGCTTTTGGAAGTTCCCATGACCTACAAAGATGACACATTTGGCATGGGAGACAATCGTCGCCTGCAACATTGCAACAAAGTCACGATCCTCAGTTCCAGAAATCAGTTCAAATGAATTTTCCCACTGAGAAACCGTCATGGTGCCATTATACACCTGCTCAAAGAATGCAGTAAATGCCGTCCAAAATAACGACGAAGCCGTGGCACTGCCAAACCTGCCCACATCAGCAGTCAGGAATGTGATGTTGGTGCCTGCCCGCAGCTGTACATTAACCAGCTGACTTAGCACCCTGTTCAGGACGTCTTGCAGGTAAGTCATATCGTGCCCACGGACTGCCCACTCTAGCCTCAGCATCAAGGCCACATATTCCTTATCCCTCAGGAAATGTCCAATGTACTGCGTAGCAGCAGTCTTGACCTTATCACTTGGAGACCATGCATGGCGTATCGGAACATAATGCCACTCACAGTGCGAGTCGTTCATTATAATCCTGAACTTGTTCCTGGCAGAGATGCCTCTCCACTCCTTGAACACGACTGACACACTCCCCGTGTTGAAACCACCAAATATGCGTGCATTGAACTCTTCTAGTGTGAGCACGTCCCCGTATGAAAGGTTTATGCACACCTTCCTAACAACACTGAAAGTTACAAAAATCGAGTCATCGACTTGAAATAATTGGTCAGAGCATCCAGATTCAATTCGGCTATTTCTATCCAGCCCACTGCTGTTGCTGGTGTTCAGCCACCAGTAGATTATTTTGACAACAATCAGGTCCCGCGGTGCACGGCTCCTGTACTGTTTCCAATTAACAAGGGTTGCATAGTGATCACCAGAGCTTACATTGTTCCATCTGTCCACATCAAACAGGTCGCTGAATGTGATGAACTTGTTGTTGAAAGGCACAGTCCTCGGCCAGCCGTTTATGTAGTAGGGCTGTACCACAAACATGGGAGGCGTCAAACGACCAGCCCAACACTGGAGTGACATAATGTTGCACGCGCTGGAAGCCAACTGCTCCCAGTATACTACCGAAAACACATACCCTCTGGATGTTGTTGGTGCGGGACTAAAGAAGCTCACCGTTGGAGTTATCCTGGAGCTCAATTTGGTATGATTCTCCCAGGCAAGTACTACGGGTGATGTTACAAGTGCAGCTTTATTTACATGCACTGGTTCAGTAGATGCATTCAGCTGAGGTGTCTTTACCTCTACATGTTTAGTAGGTCTCACCACAGGTACATTTAAATCTACGTGCTCAGTAGATGCGTGCTCAGTAGATGTGCTCACCCCATGTGCTGGTTCTGTAGGTACACTCACATGTTGCATGGATACATTCACACCAGACAGCAGTGCTAACACATCACCTTCTTGATAGGTGTGCTTATTATCTCCTGAAGGAGTCAAAATGTGAAGATGGTCACTAAATGGAGTGCTGTGGTTAACATGTGAAGGGGAGTACAGAAGACAATTTAAAACCATCAGAACTAGAAGCACAGTCACTCCAAGGGCAAGTACAGTCATATGAAGTGCCTTCTGTCCAACCATCATTCTGAGTGGGAAAATGGAGGTGGACATATATACACCATGCCATACATGCATACTGCATGTCACATACATACTGCATGTCACATCTCATCAATAATGCACAGAATGGCACTGCACATTACAACACTACAAAGTAAAGCAATTGCACTAACCCTCCCTGCACTTAATCTCAATCGATTTAAAGGTACGCTATTTGAATTTAGCCACACAGAAGTGCTACAGTGACAATGAGCCATGTTCAAACAAGGGTGCCATTTGCTGTACAACCATGCCTAAGCTGGATCAGTAGGCAAGTAGGATCAGTTATTACAAAACCAAAGCCATGTTCAAACAAGGGTGCCATTTGCTGTACAACCATGCCTAAGCTGGATCAGTAGGCAAGTAGGATCAGTTATTACAAAACCAAAGGAACTGTTGCAAAATGTGTCAATTGCTAGTTCTGTGTACATTATAGTTTCCAATTATGCTTCCTAACCGGCCTGTTCCCCTTCAGAGATTTTATAGACTACTAAATCATCTATGCAATTAATAATATTTTATAAACTGTGGCTTGAAACCTAGTAGATTCAGAAACTAAAAGTTGTAGTACTATTTCCGTTTTTTTAACTTTTATATAAAACAACCAGTTGATTGAGGTCATTGGTTTGGTTTACAAATTAAGTACACACACACACAAGCAGTTTATAAAAATATATATATAATGTTAGCTATGACTGAATGGGCCTGCTACAGAATATATGGCTTCCTGAAATTTCTAGTCACACATGAGAAGTAAAAAAGCAATTGTTAAAAAATCAGTGTGCCATAAGAATGAAGGTGACAAGTTGGCATGTAGTTGAAATAATATATTTGTCCAAATATTAAAGGCTACATGCATTCTGGTAATTAAAGTTACAATGTGTCAGCGGTGTCAGCAAACGTACACTGGCACATGTATAAATCTGCAATGACAACGTCAATGATTATAATTATATCAAATGAGTAACATTAATTTTTTTAATCAGTCTAAATAGCAGATGTTTGCTAATAGCTAAGTGATGTCTGCAATGATTAACTAACTGATGCAAGTACTAGATCATTCTGCCTCTCTCCCTCCCTCTCTCTCTCTCTCTCTCTCTCTCTCTCTCTCTCTCTCTCTCTCTCTCTCTCTCTCTCTCTCTCTCTCTCTCTCTCTCTCTCTCTCTCTCTCTCTCTCTCATCTTGGACTTCAGCCTAATTAGGTAAATGGAATTTACTGTTCCAGTGAAACTAGGTGTAACATCATCCCTGTTATAATTTGGCAACTACCTCTGAGTGATTAGACTAAACCAGAAGTGTTTAAATTCAATTCATAAACAATAAAAACCACCTCACTAGCAGTAAAGACATATATGGGTGCTGTGGGGGTCTGATGCCAAGCTGGTCTTGTCCAGGTCTTGATGCCATCACTATGACTACAACAGGTTGAATTAGAGCCAGTTGATGCATGAGATTAGAGCCAATGCGAGGGCTATATTACGTTGGCACGTGCACTTGTAGGCCTATTGCTGTATACATTATTCATCAAAAACTACCACACGTTACCATGGCCACGCACATCTGTCGGGTAGGCGCGTTTCGAGTTTGACAAGAAATTACATGCTCCGTTGCGTATGCAGTCTAATTGTGGCTGCATTGATCACGAGGAGAGGTTACAGTGCTTGCAGGCTCGAACCGCAATTACTTAAACCGGGTGGCTGCATTAATGATCATACATGTATCGGAAGGTTAGGTTTCAGCATACGAAGCTTCGTTCAAATAGTTATGAGATTCCAGTTGATGTATTCAATTACACAACGTGAGCCCCAGCTGCGTTTTACTCGCATACGCACCGTAATAACACAAGACACTCACCTCCGTAAACGTACTAACTACACGTCAACAGGGTGCTGTAGAAATACAAAATAAATACGTGATTTTGTTTGTGTTACTAAATAGATATACGGTAAATCGAAATAATAATTATGTGCCAAAGATGGTGGTGATACTGAAGAGTTGAAATATGGTATAAATGATACAAACATGAGAGTCGTACAACCCACTATGCATACGGGCATACACGCAAGCATAGTGGAGGAGCTAAATCACTGATTTACTAAATGTGTGCAGGCCCGTAGGCTGGTCGGGAGACGGGGGGGTTCGGGAAAGCAATAAGGTGGAACTGATTAAGAGCGGGGGTGGGAGCAGGAGGGGGCGTAGCCCTCTCTTGCCCAGCTAGGGGGTATGGGGGAGCGCTGTAAGCTCCCCCATCGGGGTCTGGGGCGGAGCCCCAGCCGCTTTGCAACTTTTGCAATTTTTCATCCACAAAACATAGCATAGGAACATGGATATAGGATTATAGCCCAGTCTGTGTTCCCGTTCAATAGTGAAGTACATGTAGGTCTGGCTTGCGAGTTGCGAGTCTAAAGGCTGGCATACACGGGGCAAAGTTCTTCCGGGTGATTTGTCGTATGCAACTCAAATGACTACATGTAACAGTATATATGCTAGTTGGGCGTAGCCCGACCTTCGTGTATCCGCCAATACGCGAAGGTCGGGCTACGCCCAACTAACAATACTGTATGCATGGGTAAAAGCATAGATATTAGACTAATATCTATGGTAAAAGTTCCGCAATTCTTGATCGTATGCGGAACCTTTACCCATAGTTGCACGGAACCCGTAATTTAATTCACGGACCCTCCCCCTGTTCCGCCGCTGCTGTTTGTAGTGGGCGGGACGTGGGCGCCCCATTTTAGAATGGATGTCCCGCGGTTGCTAAGCCTACATGTATTATTATCTCATTCTCGCGGGCTATAGCTATACGTGTATAGAAGTTATGAATAAATTATTTTGATGGCAAGCGGAACTAGTTCTGACGAGCGGGGGAGGGTCGACCGAACCCACCGACCCCCCCCCCCCCCCCCCCCCCCCCCCCCAGCCTACGGGCCTGGTGTGTAGAGTATATGTGTAGATCGAGCCATATGCAGTGACACGGATGAAAATTCTATAACTAATGTTATTTGGCTGGAAATCCTGAGTATGAAGTTCACGGTGTTGGAATGGATGTGGTGGATAAGCCTTGCATGGAAGTTATCTTGCAATAACAGTTCACGGCGTCAGATAGAGTATTTTCAACTGCCTAAAGTATAGCACTAGTGCTCGGCAAATAAAATTTCTTTGGTCCCACCTCATGTATATTTACGGTGATCGCCATATAAACTCGCTCAATTTTGCGTGGCTGCAACGCTGCACTGATATACATTTTTAAAGTACATGCGTGCACATGTACACATACACGATGACATCATGGTTACGTAATAGTGGTCAACAAATTGGATGTGGTTTGAGGACGTATAAAATTGTTTTTCGAACAGCCAATATTGTAATAAGTTTTAATATTTCTTGATCGGGCTGGAAGGCATGCAATCTTCGTCACCCAAATTCTGGTTTCGCTTGGCGACAATTTTTACACTCGCGGCGAGATCCAAGCAGACTGGGGGTGAGTTGAGAAGCAGGCGTGCACTTTTTAAAATTTTTATATCAAACGCACTTGAGCAAGTGACCGCGTTGGCTCTGCATTTTTGATGGTACCTGGATTGGTGAAAGTAGGACCTGAGCGCATGCAGATACAAATACTCGTGTTCGTCCGCATGCCTATACACGCACACGCGCGCGTGCGCGCACATATCCACATATGCATATCCATATGCATTCGGTTTTACCATACATTCATGTCTTACGGTTTTTCTTTGCATTCGTTCGACGTATTGGCTCTCCCAATAGCCTCATTGTCACTTATTGGACATGAAAGGGATACCTTTCTGTTGGTCCAATGTTTTTCGTTTCCACCTGTTAGGCAGGTGCTCTTGTTGTTCCTTATAGGCCTAGTTGAGCTTTGTAAAAATAATAATAATAATAATAAAAAGCACTTTGAGGAACGGGGGAGTCTGTTACAGGCGCATGGAGAACCTGAGAGGGTTTATGGTTACATCCCGTGCACTGGTTTCTGATGCCTTTTGTTGTCTGCTAATGCTTTTGTTGACTGCTGCTGCCTGGCAACAAGCAATGGAGGCCTTGAGCAAGTTCTCACAGCTATCACCAAACTGCATGGCTTTCAGGCAGACTGAATACATGTATGGTTCAATTCATCATAATTCCTTGGCAACCAATCGTTGACACTATTTTCGCAGCAGCTGCAGTACTCCCTGAGCTATTTAAACTACATCCAAATGTGCCTTTGTCCCATTGTGTGAGAGTCTTTGTTCTGTTATCCTGGATTCCTGTCAATCTGAAGTGTTTGGAGATGTCCTCTATTCTGTTTGTACACCCTTGGGCACCCTTGGACACACCCCTCACTCCTCCTCACCACTTCCAGCCACCTCTGACCTCTGCTCTTCCAGCGCCCTGATTTTTTTGTTGTTTTTTTGTTTTTTTAATAGCTTTTTAAAAAGTACCTTGTCTGTATGAAGGGGTGGGAATGCAACGAAAAACGTTTGTGCACACTGTACACACAAAACAGTCTGTAATGTAAGCTAATAGTGCTCCTCTCTCCTTCCCCTCTCCCTCCATCCCCTCCCTCCCCTCCTTCCCTTTGACTCTCACTCTTCCCCTTTCCACTCTCACCATTTCCCTCTCCCTCCAGAAAATGTGATCTTTGCTGAACAGCCGTACCCAGGGAACATCTATGCCTATGTGGGTGTGGCCCTCACTATCCCATGTCGGGCTACCTCAGGTGGACCATCACCTAGGAACATCTCCACCAACCTTGTACTAAACTCCGCCCCCTTCAATGTGTACTTCCCTCCAGATCGGTATGGAGCGGAGACCGATAACAATGGAACCATCATCGGCTTTATCATCAATGGTGTGATGGAGCAGGACAGTGGAGCCACCTTTAGCTGCACAGTGGGGACATTGAGTAGCACAGCAGGGACCCTTGTTGTGAGAGGTGAGTGTGTGGGCATGTTGTGGTTGGTGATGTGGTGTGGTGATGTGGTGGGTGTGGTTGTGGTATTGATGGGTATAGTTGATTGGCCAGCAGTACAGATGGGGTTATTGATAGCCTAGATAGTGATCTCATCAACTTCCTCCTACAACTGCTGCAAAAACTACTTTTGGACATTGCTAGAAACAAAATACAAATCTCAAATAGCTTTGTTCCCATGGAGATAGGTGTATGAAATTAAATGGCACACTGGCAAGCCAGCCAAGGTCATGTGATCAGAACGTTTGTCCCCAACAGCACTGGTGTCTTGTCTCCTGATTACATCAGTGGCTACAACCTTATTGACAAAACAGCTAATAACTCGTGTTTATATATTGCTGGTTGTAATATTTAATTGCACACAAAAAATTAAAAAAATTTGAATAGAGTCCAGGGAAGGAGGGGTTAGGAGAGGGGGTTGAGAATGTGGGGTAGAGGAGACCAAAGATCTGTCTGGTGCCCAGACCTCAACACCAGTACACTTTCTGCCCAGTAAGCGATCACATGCTGCCCAGAGATGATGTCTTTGCACATACACACAGCTGTTGCACCTGCTGTGCTGGCAACGCAAAGGCGGGTGTCTGCTAAGGGCTTCTGTGTGAAATGTAAATAAGCTACAAGGTACTAGGTACGAACCAAACATGGGCCCTCTGAAGTCCTATCAGGTGTGTGCTGTACCACACCTAGTGCTCAACAAAGCTTTGCTAGCGGTGATGAGGATTTATTTCAATGACTTGCGTAAGACCACATCTTAAGGGGGCGATAGGAACTCTAGTAATAGGGGGTGGAGGCTTACGGCTGTTCCTTAGTGAGGAGGTATCAGGTACATGTATGAGCATTGAGTGTCCTGGTCAAAGCAAGGCCAAAGCCACTAGCAACTGCTCAGCCATTCCTGTGGATGGGCGCCATCTTAAACGTGTGCCTAAAGCCCTTGTGATTTCAAATGCACACACACACATACACTCTCATAGCGGAAGTATCAGGTAACCCCTGGATGTTTTAGCCTCCTATCAGCCCCATATCAGCCCTCCTTTGATCCAACAAACACTAATGTAGTATGGGACACTGCATGGCATTTGTCCATCTGCAAACCTTTTGTGAAGGAGCCAGAGATATTGTTGTTGCTGTGGCTGAAGAGGATAGGTATAGTGTTCACATTGTGGGAAGTCTTAGAAGGTACATGTATAGTGTGTAGGGAAAGTTCTCATCCTAATCTTAACCACACACATACAACCCCCCCCCCCCCCAAACATATACACACCCCAAACATACACACACACACACACACACACACACACACACAACACACACACCACACACACACAGATGGTACACCTGGAGCAGTCCAGGGTTTGGCCCAGGTCAATCAGCCATCTCTCTACTGTGTCACTGTGGGATGGTCTGGGGCACCCTTCCCTCCCAATGGGCCCATCCTCCTCTACACTGTCACCTTAACAACAGAGATGGGTGTGGTCCAGGCTACATATAATGTGTCAGCAGAGGATGTGATGCAGTGCACACTTTGTGGGCTGCTCCCTGACACCAGCTACTCTGTCGCCATGGTAGCACTGAACAACTATGGGTATGGGGACCCGTCTTCAAACGTTACCGTGAGAACAGCCACTCCTATAGGTGTGTGAGGCTTCATTGATGGGGGAGTAGAGAATGCAGTGGGATGGAGGGTGGAGCCTCCATGTTGACACATTTGGAAGTGAAACATTTGGCAGTGTGCCTGCTTCAATGTTGCATCCAATAGCCATCACCTCCATTAACTCCATCTCATGGAGTTTGTGCTGGTCATACATGCGACCTACTGGGTCACCATACTGGAGCCCATCCACCCCCACCCCCACCCCCACCCCACCCTTCCTCCTCCATCATACCCACACACACCTAGCATATGCCCCCACATATGGAGCCATGAGCATGCTGGTGGTTGTCATAGCTTCATTGTATGTTAGGCTGTATGGTAACATGTACACAAAACATGTTGTCGGCTGCATTTGGAGTAGTGTATGTCCTCCATATGTTATGAAACAAACATCCATATGTGGGGGCGTATGCTAGGTGTGTGGGCAGGAAGGGTGTTAGCCTCGTCCCCAGGCCCTGTTTTTTAAATATTTATTTATTATTTATTTTTTTTAGTTGCGGGGGCGAAAAACTGTTTTTTTGCCTCCCACAACTTAAAAAACAGGACCTGGGGACGAGGCTAGAAGGGTGTTTATGAGGTTGATTTATAATCATGTGTGTTGTATGTGCTAGCTAAGTCTATTCCTTCCCTGGTCTGTACCATGTGTGCTAAGCCAATTTCTCCCTATACATGTACATGCAGCAACTGTAACCAGTAATAACAGCAGCTATCATAACATATGATGGCAGCTTCTTAGGAAAGTTCTTCTGTATTCGTACTGAATACAATCATTGTTGGTTTGTTTTCAAGTTCCAATTAAATCACTTATTGCTCTAACACAGGATTTCACCCCCTTGGCAATTTTGGAGCAGTTTTATTTTTCAAAGCAAACACACACATGTCTTTTCTATTCCATGTATCAATTCTTATAAAGCTTCATTGTATTAATACAAAGAAATGTACATTAGTCAATCTCAGTTACATGTACATGTACACTGTACATGTACAGGTACGGTCCTAACTCTATGTACCATAAAGGCTGTTTATTTTTATTGTGGGTATTAGCAAACACTTTCTACCACAATGGGAGACCCTCTTTTGTTCTCTTATTGTGTACATGTACATGTAGCTACATAGCTATGTTCTAACAAATTTCGCACAGGAGGGTCACACTCTCACTGCCCTTCCCCTCCTACCCAAGACCACTACTATTTCACAATGTCAGGGCTTATTAGTGGCACAACACTAGGAACAAATTTTAATCGCCCCCTCTAAGTAGTACCAATTGAACGTTTGCCCCCCTCCCGAGATTTTTTCTGCAACGTAATGTTTTCTCCTTGTGAACAGTGTGAAAAACATTGATATTGTTATGTCTTGTGCACATGCTCTACATGCCCTTGTTCCACTGTTGAGTGGGCAGCTGTATTCATGCTCTGTGAATCCATTTGTACACATAAATCCTTCCTTGGCAGCAGCCATATTATTGACAATGGAGAAAGGAAAGAGGGGTGGGGAGGGGGAAGGAGGAGATGGGCAGGGCAAAGTGATTTGGCAGTTTGCTACATGTAACAATGAATTAGGTGGGCATGCTGTTAGCTGTCAGTATTCATCAGAGACATGGTACATGTACCCCACAATGGGGTTCAGCCTGCTAAGGCTTCTCTCTTTTTCTATTTATTTTTACTGGTACTTGTTCACTTCTTAAATTGGGTATGGATCTATTTCCAATTCCCACTTGCACGTTGTGTGTTGTTTGTGCAAAGTGATAACTGGAACAATCTTAACAACAGACCAGCAGGTTATGAGTCATGTGAGACAGCTATAGTGCCTTTTGGAGGTATCTTCAGACAAACATCCTGACCAAAGTTTACTCACTGTTCCATTCCCTTCCATTCCCTACATGGTACAAGTGGTGGTGATTCCTAATGGAACATACATGTAGCGCCTGACCACACCCACAATACTTATGATTATAATTATGATGGGACCATGTGACTTTGCAGACCTTGTGGCCTGCCTGTACTTGCACACTGCAAGCCTACACACATATACTGTAGGCTTGCAGTGTGCAAGTAGGCTAATGCGAGTGGGTGCAGCCAAAAAGGTTTGCATCTAGAGGGACAAAAAAAAAGGTGTGTACAGTGATCAGTGTACTTAAATATGGGGGGGGGGGGGGGGGAGGGAGATAAGTGTGGGATAAAAGGAACATATTATCAGGCGAGTTTATGTGGCGTGGGGACTGGGGACAAGGCAGTCAATTTTTGATTTTCTTCAATATTTGGGGTTTGGGTAGCACCCCTGGTGTAATTTGACACTGGAGATTCGTGCTCTGGGTGGAATGCCTAGTGTGCTTCATGTGACGCTAAACCCTAAGCCCTAAACCCTAGGGGCCCTTTGTGCCCACCCTATCTCCCTTTAATCCTAACTTCTGCCTAACTGAAGTACATGGTACTAGGATAAAAGCAACCCTATCCTAAAAAAATCACCTGGTTGCCATGTCACATGACCACATCCATCCTTTGGAGGATGGCTGCATGTACATGTAGGCTTAGAGCACACTCCCCACCTCCCCTCTGGTACAGGCTTAGAGCACACTCCCCCCTGGTATGATACAACAAATGAATCTACTTCTACATAGCACCCTTACAGAAACATAAAATATCAGCTTCATAAGACATGTATACATCATATCTATAACTGACTGCCACTTTGTTGTTACATGTACATAATTCTCTTCGCCCACACACCCCCAGCTCCCCCAGATATCCCATATCCCTCTGCCACCTTAACTGCAACCTCCACAATGATGTCCCAAGCAACACCCCTCACCTCAATCTTGCTGTCTTCTGCCATCTTGCTGCCTTCTGCCATCCCCTCCACCTCTGCCATCCCCTCCACCTCTGCCAACCTCTCCACCTTGGACTCTCCATCCAGCCCACTCGTCATAATCATACTCATCGTCATCATTGTATTCCAGGGTGTTGTCATCACCGTGCTGATTGTCACGTGTATAATGTACAGGAGGAAGAATTACATTGTGAGTAGTATCAATGTTGAACAGACCAAAGAGACAACTCACCAGTCTGCAACTCATACTGAACTCCAACCATCCGGCAGCTCAAGTAGCAACTCTCCTTCCCTTGACAAAAAGGAGTCAGCTGCATGATCCTGATCACTTTTTGTTCAATCTATTTGTATCCTTCAATTTGGCGCACATACATATAGAGTTGGATATGTGTCTTTTTTTTTATTCATCTTGTACACTTTGCAATATATTACCGTCATCAAGAAATTGTTGTGAGTGTCATTGGGAATGGGGAGGAGAGCTAAGTTAAGATGAGCACACATGTTCGGTTGCATTAATTAGCATTTTGAACAAAACTAAAGACCTCCCCCCTCCCCCATCTGTAGAACTACCCCAGACAAAAGGGTCAAGTGCTGTATATGCAACAATATGGAGGCTGTCATCTCATCCCCAGGCCATCATCCTAGAGACACCTGCTGGAGACACATATCATGTCTATATTGACTTAGGATGTTTTGAGGCCAGCAAGATGAATCCGGCATGTATTGAGTCTGCCTGAAAGTTGTATAGTACCCTAAACAATGGTTTGGATTAGAGCAACAACTAGCTATTAGAAGTTGTTCAAGGCATAGATCTTGGATGGGATGCAAACCCACCCAAGTTACCACACGTTGCCAGGTCGCTGAATGTGATGGCCTTGTTGCTGAAAGGCACAGTCCTCGGCCAGCCGTTTATGTAGTAGGGCTGTACCACAAACATGGGAGGTGTCAAACGACCAGCCCAACACTGGAGTGACATAATGTTGCATGCGCTTGAAGCCAACTGCTCTGGATGTAGTAGGTGCTGCACCGAAGGTCTGCACTGAAGGTCTGCACTGAAGGTGATGTAGCTTGAGTTTGCCTGGTGCTTAGTTGATTATGCATGCATGGCATGGGGTGCATATGCGGTATTTGAATCCATTTTCCCACTCAGACTGATGGTTGGACTGAAGGTACGTCACTTCACATGACTTTACTTGCCCTTGGAGTGACTGTGCTTCTAGTTCTGATGGTTTTCAATTGTCTTCTGTACTCCCCTTCACATGTTGACCACAGCACTCCATTTAGTGACCATCTTCACATTTTGACTCGTGGAGACATTATGTATCAAGTCATTTTTATTTGAGAGAGCCACGTAATTCCAATATGGGAACTATACAATTATATTCAAACAAAGGGTCTGCATCGTAATCAGCTGTAGCAAGGGCTACAAGTTCATCAGGGTCTAGTTTGACAAGGTATTATGGGCCCCAGTTATGACAAATGTGGCTTTCGTTAGTTTTGTGATCTATACGGTTAACCCCATCCGTCTACATTATGTATCAAGTAGTCATGCAATTGAAATTTTCAACACATGTATATTTTGAAAGCAGGTATCAGAAACTAGAAGTGAATAGGTTTTAATAAGAAGCAACCATGCACGCAGTTGGTGGTAGAGGTTATAGTTTTTAAATGGTTTTTGTTTCCTTCAAGTCATTTTCAATTAATACAATATTTTTTTCTAAAGCAACACCTTATAACCATTCCCAAGTATAGTGACCGTGCGTGTTATTAATGATGCAATTGATCTGCAAGTAATTTTTCTCGTGTACTTAAATATACTTGTAGAATGTATAGAGAGATTAAAGACAGAAAGGCACTATTAGAAAATTATGTTTTGTGCGTCTTCAAGTTGTGTTGAAAAAGGCGGCGTGATTGCATGTATAAAGCGATTAACAAGTACCAATGCAAATGAGGAAGTATCAAGTTTAATCACTGGCAAGCTGAAATAGTTTGAATGGTCCACACATAAGCATGCAGCTTATATTAATATCATTGCCCGGTAAGTCAGACAAAACTGCATCAATCACTTTTTTTAATGGAGGAGTAATAATTTACCTTTTCAAACAGATTTCTGTTGCTGTGCAGCGAGATAGTGCAGCATTAGAGTTTGGAATTGGATAATTACACTGACGTAATCAGTTATACATGTAATAGCATTAATCCATACCAAGAGATAAAGAATTAGTACCATATTTTGGAATACCTGGGTCCACATGAGTGCTGCACATTTAATTTGTGAATACACAGGTGCTAAGTAATTTATTAGAGCTACAAAATATGCAAGCACTATGCAGAGGGGAAAATACCCATTTGGAGATTATAAAGTTAACAAGATATAAAAATTTAATTAAAATAAAATTGGTGATGTAGGATTTGTATAGATAGCAATTGAGTAAAAAGTAAGGAAACAAGGAATTACGGATATTATGCATTCATTAAATTATAAATATTACAGACCTACATTATTTAGCAAATCTACCTGCCTGAAGGTCTGCTAAATGTAGGTATGTAATATTTATAATTTAATGAATGCATAATATCCGTAATTCCTTGTTTCCTTACTTTTTACTCAATTGCTATCTATACAAATCCTACATCACCAATTTTATTTTAATTAAATTTTTATATCTTGTTTCACTCCTTTTTTTCCCCCGGCGGGTTCCGACATGTACTTATACATTGCATGCATGAGCACAAACGTAGAAGGAAGGGGAATCTTGGAATACAACCCATTGCATCACATACATCACAGCAGTATGTACAATAGGACAGTTTGTTCTGCTCACTTGCTATCATCATTAAATCACATCACAATCAAACAATTTCCTTTAAACAGTTAATGTCTCTGAATTGGCATGTGACTGGAAGATGAGGGGATCCCTAAAGAAAGTAGTAGTGTAGGAAAGGAGGAATTAGTAGTGAAGTCACAAAATATAATGTGAGCTCAAACCATAATTGCTCTTCCCATGGCTCCAACCAAAACATCCTAAACTGACATACATGTAGCCCCAACCCGAATCTCCATCACAACTATCCTCACAGGATTCAAAGCCCTCACCTCTTGACTGAAGGTACTCATACGTTCTTCAAAGCCAGTAGTGAAGGCATCAGGAATAATCGCCATAAATGTCTGTCCTTGATGTGAGTACATGTATATGATCAGAGCAATTCGCCATTCACACAAAAGATGCTTACCAGATTGCCTGCCTTTTATTTTGAATACTGATCCTCTTCGTACAATAAACAAGCACGTGCTTTTGCTTTGCTAAAATTTGAAGTAGTTGGGCTGGCCCGACTAAACTTAAAGGTCGTTCTTCTAATAGGGCTACTAGCTCTCACTTTCAGACGTTCCGCTCGTCTTTTAGAAGGGAATGGAGAAAGGAGGGAAGGAGGAGGGGAAGAGAGAGGAGGGAAGGGGATAAGGAGAGAGGAGGGAAGGGGGAGAGGAGAGAGGAGAGAGGAAGGGGGAGAGAAGAGAGGAGGGAAGGGGGAGAGGAGGAGGGAAGGGGAGAGGAAGGAAGGGGGAAAGGAGAGAGGAAGGGGGAGAGAAGAGAGGAGGGAAGGGGGAGAGGAGGAGGGAAGGGGAGAGGAAGGAAGGGGGAAAGGAGAGAGGAGGGAACTGGGAGAGGAGGGAAGGGGGAGAGGAGGAGGAAGGGGAGAGGAGGGAAGGGGGAGAGGAGAGAGGAGGGAAGGGGGAGAGGAGAGAGGAGGGAAGGGGGAGAGGAGGAGGGAAGGGGGAGAGGAGAGAGGAGGGAAGGGGGAGAGGAGAGAGGAGGGAAGGGGGAGAGGAGAGAGGAGGGAAGGGGGAGAGGAGAGAGGAGGGAAGGGGGAGAGGAGAGAGGAGGGAAGGGGGAGAGGAGAGAGGAGGGAAGGGGGAGAGGAGAGAGGAGGGAAGGGGGAGAGGAGAGAGGAGGGAAGGGGGAGAGGAGAGAGGAGGGAAGGGGGAGAGGAGAGAGGAGGGAAGGGGGAGAGGAGAGAGGAGGGAAGGGGGAGAGGAGAGAGGAGGGAAGGGGGAGAGGAGAGAGGAGGGAAGGGGGAGAGGAGAGAGGAGGGAAGGGGGAGAGGAGAGAGGAGGGAAGGGGGAGAGGAGAGAGGAGGGAAGGGGGAGAGGAGAGAGGAGGGAAGGGGGAGAGGAGAGAGGAGGGAAGGGGGAGAGGAGAGAGGAGGGAAGGGGGAGAGGAGAGAGGAGGGAAGGGGGAGAGGAGAGAGGAGGGAAGGGGGAGAGGAGAGAGGAGGGAAGGGGGAGAGGAGAGAGGAGGGAAGGGGGAGAGGAGAGAGGAGGGAAGGGGGAGAGGAGAGAGGAGGGAAGGGGGAGAGGAGAGAGGAGGGAAGGGGGAGAGGAGAGAGGAGGGAAGGGGGAGAGGAGAGAGGAGGGAAGGGGGAGAGGAGAGAGGAGGGAAGGGGGAGAGGAGAGAGGAGGGAAGGGGGAGAGGAGAGAGGAGGGAAGGGGGAGAGGAGAGAGGAGGGAAGGGGGAGAGGAGAGAGGAGGGAAGGGGGAGAGGAGAGAGGAGGGAAGGGGGAGAGGAGAGAGGAGGGAAGGGGGAGAGGAGAGAGGAGGGAAGGGGGTGAGAAGAGAAGGGGGAGAGGAGAGAAGAGGGAAGGGGGAGATGAGGGGAGGGGAGAAGAGAATGGAGAGGAAGGGTAGGAGAGAAGAGAAGATGAGACAGGAGGGAAGGGGAGGGGGATAGCTAGCACAACACTACACCACTTGGCAACATATCCATGAGACATGGCACACACTTTTCAACACACACAGTCACATACACCCACCTATTCAGAGTGGTTCACCCCCATCCTGGTGGGACGGTGTTCTGTTTTCCATCACCTTTGCAGCTTGAATGAGCAGCACCTGATTTGCTCTAGTGGGACCACGCAATTGTGGAGGACATTCCCGTTACCATTGTCGGCATTGAACAAAACTCACTTATAAATGGTCCTACCAACAGGTCATCTTTGACAGCTTGCTTACATGAGGGTGGGGGGCGCAAATATAGTGTTACTTTCGTTGTATGTTAGGTAGCTCACCTGTATAAGTCACCCATGGCCAATCAATGCCAACTTCTTTGGCCTTAATTGCGACGGCCAGTTGCATGCAGTGGTTTTCCACCTTCACGCTATCCGCCTTCTTTCTGCCTTCATGCTAGCCTATCGATCCTTCTTACTTTTGCGATCGGCTTAACCCACTTTGTAGCGTTCAATTGTTCTTTTTTTTTTCACGTGAACGGTCTTTCGGAGCTTCATCGCGCGACTCGTCAGCACAACCACACGTACAACTGTCAGTGTCATAATTTAACTGGCAATATTCTTGCACTATTCTTTTCTCTTGGCGATCGACGTGACTGCAGCTGCATACACTCGCCAGAAACACGTGTTCAACCACAAGTTTATTCTGGATCTCCACTTTATGGTTTCCAAGGGCCGATAAAATCTGTTGTGGGCTATTGCTAACAAAACTAAGTTGCTAAAGATCGAATTTGTGTCAAGCATAACTCCCCTTACGAAAATAATAAAACAAATCCGACTCGGCAGTAAGTTTGTAACTTGGTGGTTCTAGTGCTTCCGCATAACGGCTAACATTACGCTTCAATCGTGACAAAGATACAGCGCAATAAACCTCTTATCCGAGTGAATCTTATCTTATCAGATCCGGAAGAAGAAGAAGGAATCGTGTTTTCCCATGTTTTCAGGTTCTAGTGTGGGAACGAGTGAGCGTTATCTCTGTTGTCTGAGCTTTCTAAGCGTCGGCAGTTTTACTACATTGTAGATAATCGTTGGCTGTATCCAAATACGCTCGCTAAATTCCAACTGATTCTACGGTGCATCGGCAATAATGGAATCTGGTGTTTTGCTAATCGTATTCATGACACTTCAAATCCTACATAGGACCTACTAACGTAGGTCCCGATTATATTGTATTATGTAATTAACCTATTTCATTTATGTATCATTTTCTTGTTCTAATGTTAAAGTATAACATAGTAATCACATGTTAGTATGAAATTACAACATTGGTTAACTAACTGTAAGCTGCATATATGCACAGTATTCACTCTGGCTTTCTCTCAGAGATGCATTGGTAATCTGCCATATTAGAACAAATTGGCAAGAAGCAGTTATTAGATTTAATTTACGCAAGGTGTGTACCACAAAATGACCTAAATTCTTCGCTAAAAGTCATGGACATTTGCAGTTTGGAATTCAATATTTAATAGTTAGCTGATAAAACAACAAAAAAATTATCCAGCCTAATTAGGTAAATTGAATTTACTGTTCCAGTGAAACTACTCGGAGGGGTGTAACAACATCCCCATTCTAATTTGGCACAAATTACAGACTCATTCTTAGTGGGAGTGGGTGAATAGACTATACACCAGGAAGTGCTGTTTTAACCCTAAATAAGTCTTATGCTTAAAAAAACTTTGAGGCATAACTTCTATGGTTTGTAGTGGAATAACTTTCAGCTGGCACATGATAATCCATACTTGCCATGCATGTACATGGTACAGAGCATGCCCCTGTAACTCTAGTGCGTCTCTTCCTGTTCATTAAATTGATGTGTAGTACAGAAAGGCTACTGTCCTTCAATGACAAAGCATGCAACACACTAGAACACTTTTACCATCTTATTCA
This sequence comes from Spongilla lacustris, assembly GCA_949361645.1. Taxonomy (NCBI): domain Eukaryota; kingdom Metazoa; phylum Porifera; class Demospongiae; order Spongillida; family Spongillidae; genus Spongilla; species Spongilla lacustris. Next base: position 7,075,661 of record OX442428.1, read on the forward strand.
TAAATTTTGTACCATTGTAAATTTGGTTATTTGATTATTGCCATGCACAGTGCCTTCTGTCTTGGGGTCTGTCTATATTATCTCTGGTTGGGTTTATAGATACCTTCAGAGGCTCTACATGTGCTCTTTGCCCTGATGTGGCACTGGACACTCTGGGCTATCAGCTGGTGTGGAGGTGATGTTGTGATACATCACAGTAGCTTCCTGTGCTTTTGCCACCAAGCTCACATGACACATTGCAGCAAGGTTAAAAGTTGCTAGTGGCCTCAATCCAGGACTGGGTCACACTTGCTCATCTGATGGCTAATAATGTTTTGGCTACAAGTGAGGGTGGGTGCTGCTGCTGAAACCGCAGAAAGGAGAAAGCACACAGCCAATGACCCGAAATGCCCCAGTGGGGAAGCAAGGCAAACATTCACTAGCTCTTTCCCAAGTCGCAAAGCCAGGGTGATCAATAACAAGTTTGGTAGGCTGAATAATCACCCTGGTGAGAGCCATAGCATTGCAGGGGCCATACTGGCTCCTGTAGACTTTGATTAAATGGCCATTCATAAGTTCACTGTTTGTGTTGAGCTTTCAGTGTACTATTTTAAAAGAATATACTAGCGTAGAAATTTTGATATGCAGGACTGCCTGGCGGTTCTATTTATCGATATATCTATTGTTTTCGAATTCCACTTTTTGGATATTAGAAAGGCATGCGTCTATAAAAACATATGCTACGCAAGAATATATGCTATCGTGCGTTTCTGGAGTCAAGAAAGCGAAAGATAATTTTATTTTTTATTTTGTTGCTATCCACCTTATGTTTTAATCATGATAGGTCACGCGTACGCGCGCGAGCCTCCTCTCGTGATCATGTACATATACATGTACCGTAGAATCCCTCTCACAACCCCCCCCCCCCTCCGCCCCCAACGCGAGAGATTGAAAAAAATGGGTACTTTTTAAAATCACCGTATCTCAGTAACCAGTTACGCTAGCGCTTACCTTTTTCAAACTTTTGTAGGACTACCATTTCTTTCCTAGAAAAAGTCCCTGTTTGGCATCGCATTGACAGGAATTACTTTTGACAGGGTCAGATAACTTACCTGGTTCGGGACAGCCGTATCTTTTAAACCGCTCGTATCCAACCGCGGAAATTCGGTGTACAATAAGTAAAACCATCCTTAAACACAGGTAACGTGTTATTTGCAGCGGTTACCTTACACTTTGCGGTGGAAAACATCGTCAAAAAAGTGAGACCCCTTCTGTCCGCCATTTTGAAGTAATGGACATACTCATAGGCCCGAGTCCGATCCATGTCTAGTGCTCATACTAAGTGCAATAGAGTTGGGATCGATTTTGCGATGTTCATATGATTTTTCGTGCATGCAGCAATGTTATGATCCATGTCTGACCTTATACATGTGAACGGTGCAGCCAGTACGTCGTCTGACCTTTGTTACGTAACCAATATAATTTTAATGGCTGTACCCGTTCACATGTATAAGGTCAGACATGGATCATAACAATGCTGCATGCACGAAAATCATATGAACTTCGCGAAATCGATTCAAACTCTATTCCACTTAGTATGAGCACTAGACATGGCTCGGACTTGGGCCTATGTATGTCCATTACTTCAAAATGGCGGACAGAAGGGGTCTCACTTTTTTGACGATGTTTTCCACCGCAAAGTGTAAGGTAACCGCTGCAAATAACACGTTACCTGTGTTTAAGGTTGGTTTTACTTATTGTACACCGAATTTCCGCGGTTGGATACGAGCGGTTCAAAAGATACGGCTGTCCCGAACCAGGTAAGTTATCTGACCCTGTCAAAAGTAATTCCTGTCAATGCGATGCCAAACAGGGACTTTTTCTAGGAACGAAATGGTAGTCCTACAAAAGTTTGAAAAAGGTAAGCGCTAGCGTAACTGGTTACTGAGATACGGTGATTTTAAAAAGTACCCATTTTTTTCAATCTCTCGCGTTGGGGGCGGAGGGGATTCTACGGTATATGTATCACTTCTCTTCCCAAATTGCATCATGCTCAGTAAATCTCTTACGGTACTTCAGCAAAACTGTGACGTTCAGATAAATTGCTCCCTCCAAATTTTCGAAAAGTCGGCACAATTCCAGGCTCCGAACTTGATATAGTGCGTTGTCTGTTATAGTGTTAATACGTCTTGCGCACTTTTGGTCATCTCTGTCCTAGACCTCTCTAGTTAGTACTTTCTCTTCCGTGTCATCAAATCATCCTTTCCACACACGTAGTACGTGTGTGGAAAGGATGATTTGCTGGTACATATACTACAACATGCATGCTGAGTATTATATAAGTTTAGGACGCGTTGATATAAAAGTGCATGGTGCCAATTATTGTACAAATACAACCCATGCTCACGCGCGTTAGACTGTTAACACCTTACAACGAAGTGTAGTATTTGGCCTAGCTAAATTTTAATTTACCTTTGTATTAATCAATTCCCTTGTATAGGTCAGTACATGTACATGTATACAGTTCCTGCGTGGCAGTGTAAAACAAATCCAAATACTGCATAACATGCGCGCGCGCACACACACACACACACACACACACACACACACACACACACACACACACACACACACACACACACACACACACACACACACACACACACACACACACACACACACACACACACACACACACACACACACACACACACACACACACACACACACACACACACACACACACACACACACACACACACACACACACACCAGAGATAATATATCTCGCACACACACACATGCACACACACACACACACACACACACACACACAAACACACACACACACACATACACACACACACACACACACACACACACAAACACACACACACACATACACACACACACACACACACACACACACACACACACACACACACACACACACACACACACAAACACACGTGTCACCGCCAGCATACACCACTGGGACACTATTTCCATGGTGTAATACTGTCTGTATGCATGGTCTTTATTAGATTCCATGTGCATGTGCGATATTTCTATGTACAATGTACCAGTACAGGCAGGCATTCAGTGATAGCTGAGCTAAACTACTAAAACTAGCATGTGTTGGCGGACATATCGTCAGCAGCTAGTAAATAAAATAAAAAACAGTTGCGCGCGCAAACGTAGTCTATGATTAAATCATCGCAGAATTGGCCGGAAGCTGCTACGTATTACTTATAAAATTGTTTTTCGAACGAAGCACTACTCCGAGTAGATCTAACTGTATGACCGTGATCGAGGTCATTCGAAGGAAGACATGCAACCACTAAAATTCTGGTGTCATTTGGCAGCAATTTTCACGCTCGCTGGGAGATCCGAGCAGATTGATGGTGAGTTTAAAAAAGCACATTGGATATGGGGTGGGGGTTGTATAGCTCCAACATCGCTGCTTTTTAAACATTTGAGCGAACGTGAGCAAGTGAAGGTGCTGAATGGAGGCTCTGCCCTTTGCATGGTTGATTGGTACTTGTGAGAGAGTTGAACGTGCGCGCCTTATACCTATGTGCAAGATAGCATATTTTTAAACTCGTGTTCGAACTTACTAGCAACGTTTAGGCCTACACTCACACAAGCGCGGGCACACACATGTAAGCCTGTACATATGATGCACACACGCATAGCGTACGTATATAGACCGTTCGGCGTATTTGAATTTGCTCTCCCAGTAGCCTCGTTGTCACTTATTGGACATGAAAGGGATACCTTTCTGTTGGTCCAATGTTTTTCGTTTCCACCTGTTAGGCAGGTGCTCTTGTTGCTCCGGATAGTTCCTCGTAAACATGGGTATGACTTACCCTTGGGAACTGGCGCAAATACCTTGGCAACCAATCGTTGACGCTACATTCTCTAACTTTGCTGGAGCTAAACTGCGGACACATGTCTTTGTCACTTTGTGTGAGAATCAATATTGCCTGTTCCCTTATCCTGGACTATTACTAAGAGAACGAAAGTATTTGGAATTGTCCTACATGTATATATTCTATTCTTCACCCTTGGGTGCACCCCTCACCCCTCAGCTCCCACTCCTCCCCTCCCTCCCTACCCAACCCTCCCTCCCTACCCACTCCTCCCCTCCCTCCCTACCCTCAACTCCCACTCCTCCCCTCCCTCCCTACCCCTCAACTCCCACTCCTCCCCTCCCTCCCTACCCCTCAACTCCTACTCCTCCCCTCCCTACCTCCCTCCCTACCCACTCCTCCCCTCCTTCCCTACCCCTCCCCTCTTCCTCTCTCACCATTCCCCTCTCCCTCCAGAAAATGTGACCTTTGCTGAACAGCCGTACCCAGGGAACATCTATGCCTATGTGGGTGTGGCCCTCACTATCCCATGTCGGGCTACCTCAGGTGGACCATCACCTAGGAACATCTCCACCAACCTTGTACTAAACTCCGCCCCCTTCAATGTGTACTTCCCTCCAGATCGGTATGGAGCGGAGACCGATAACAATGGAGCCATCATCGGCTTTGTCATCAATGGTGTGATGGAGCAGGACAGTGGAGCCACCTTTAGCTGCACAGTGGGGACGTTGAGTAGCACAGTGGGGACCCTCCTTGTGAAAGGTGAGCGGGTGGGTGTGGTGTGGTGAGGAGGTGGTATTGGTGGTACTGTGACAGAAGCAAAGGTGGGCTTAGTGATATAGGCCTGTGGAGGGATATAGGCCTGTGGAGGGATATAGGCCTGTGGAGGGATATAGGCCTGTGGAGGGATCCTCCTACAACTTGTATTCAAAACAATTTGAACATTGCTAGAAACAAAATATCATTGTCATCGGTCTCAAATAGGGGTACATCCTTTGGTGACAGGTACATGTACATGCGCATACTCCTGTTAGTATGAAATGCCACACTGGCCAAGGTCATGTGATCAGAGTGGGCCAAGGCCATGTGATCAGAGTGGGCCAAGGTCATGTGATCAGAGCGAGCCAAGATCATGTGATCAGAGCGGGCCAAGGTCATGTGATCAGAGTGGGCCAAGGTCATGTGATTCTTCTTGTCTCCTGTTTACATCAGTGGTTACAACCTTATTGACAAAACACCTCACTAATGGAGATGGCATGTAGTAGTAGATGAGATGAGGGAGGGAGGGAGGGAGGGAGAGAGGGGGAGGGAGAGAGAGGGGGGAGGGAGGGGGAGAAGGGAGAGGGAGGGGGAGAGAGGGAGGAGGGAGAGAGAGAGGGAGTAGAGAGAGAGAGAGGGAGGAGGGAGAGAGAGAGAGGGAGTAGAGAGAAAGAGGGGGGAGGAGGGAGAGAGAGGGAAGAGGGAGAGAGGGAGTAGAGAGAGAGAGAGAGAGGGAGGAGGGAGAGAGAGAGGGGGAGGAGGGAGAGAGAGGGAGGAGGGAGAGAGAGAGGGAGAGAGAGAGAGAGAGAGGGAGGAGGGAGAGCAAAATATGATACTGGTGCCCAGACCACAACACCACTACATTGCCCTTAGGCTATGTCTCTAACATTGTGTGTACACGCAAAGCTGCAGTGCCTGCTGTGCTCAGGGCAGTGATCAAAGACACAGAGGCCCGCTAAGTGAGATGTAAATACACTGTGCTTCTGTCCAACATGAGGTAGCAAACATGGGCCCTCTGAAGTCCTATCAGGTGTGTGCTGTACCACACCTAGTGTTCAACAAAGCTTTGCTAGCGGTGATGAGGATTTATTTCAATGACTTGGGTAAGACCACACCTTTTTGTAAGAGGGCGATAGGAACTCTAGTAATAGGGGGTGGAGGCCTTAGATGTGCACATATAACCACCTGGAAGTGGGGCTGTTACTTTGTGAGGAGGTATCAGGTATGAGCATTGAGTGTCCTGATCAAAGCAAGGACATCGCCGCTAGCAACTGTTCAGCCATTCCTGTGAGTGCCTTCGTAAACATGGCATATTTAAGCCCAGTGGTTTCCAGTGCACATGCACGTGGAGATAGATTTAAGTGCCGAAAACACCAGTCAGGGTCAGCTGAAAGGTAGTCTTTATGTTGTGTTTGGTCCTGTGATCATGGGAACTGACAAGTAGAGTGAGAATCTGCATATGTACGCGTGAGAAGTAGTATATGGGATGGCTTACACGTGTAGAAGGAAAATGTATTCTTCATGATCTTAACCACACACACACTCTCTCTCACACACACAACACACCACACATGCACACACCACACACACACCACACACACACACCACACACACACACACCACACACACACACACACACCACACACACACACACACACATACCACACACACACACACACACACACACCACACACACACCACACACACACACACACACACCACACACACACACACACACACCACACACACACACACACACACACAACAGATGGTACACCTGGAGCAGTCCAGGGTTTGGCCCAGGTCAATCAGCCATCTCTCTACTGTGTCACTGTGGGATGGTCTGGGGCACCCTTCCCTCCCAATGGGCCCATCCTCCTCTACACTGTCACCTTGACAACAGAGATGGGTGTGGTCAAGGCTACATATAATGTGTCAGCAGAGGATGTGATGCAGTGCACACTATGTGGGCTGCTCCCTGACACCAGCTACTCTGTCGCCATGGTAGCACTGAACAACTATGGGTATGGGGACCCGTCTTCAAACGTTACCGTGAGAACAGCCACTCCTATAGGTGTGTGAGGCTTCGTTGATGGGGGAGTAGAGAATGCAGTGGGATGGAGGGTGGAGCCGCCATGTTGGCACATGTGGAAGACTTAGTGAGTACATCACCTCCATAGGACCATTACATCACCTTCATAGGACCATTACATCACCTCCATAGGACCATTACATCACCTCCATAGGACCATTACATCACCTTCATAGGACCATTACATCACCTCCATAGGACCATTACATCACCTCCATAGGACCATTACATCACCTCCATAGGACCATTACATCACCTCCATAGGACCATTACATCACCTTCATAGGACCATTACATCACCTCCATAGGACCATTACATCACCTCCATAGGACCTTTACATCACCTCCATAGGACCATTAGTGAGTACATCACCTCCATAGGACCATTAGTGAGTACATCACCTCCATAGGACCACACCCCCTTGGTGGGATGTTTGTTTGTGCCCTGGCCCAGAGGTTCCATCACATGATACTTAAAGTTTGTATGCACACGTTGCAATGTCCACTTAGGGCATCCCCACATTACTAGAAATGACTTTTGTTGTGTTCAGAGAATATGACAAACTAGTGTACACAAATAAGCATACCATATAAGGGTGGACAATAACATCTGATTTCAGGTACTTGTTTTACATAGTGTCCCTCCCTCCCTCCCTCCCTCCCTCCCTCCCTCCCTCCCTCCCTCCCTCCCTCCCTCCCTCCCTCCCTCCCTCCCTCCCTCCCTCCCTCCCTCCCTCCCTCCCTCCCTCCCTCCCTCCCTCCCTCCCTTCCTCCCTCCCTCCCTCCCTCCCTCTCTAGTCCTTGCTCCTCCTTCAGACATCCAAGCAGTACCCCTGACTTCCCAGGACAGCACTACCACAATCAACATCTCCTGGCAGGTGAGGGTGTGGGAGGTGTATGTGGATGAGGGAGGGTGTGGGAGGTGTATGTGGATGAGGGAGGGTGTGGGAGGTGTATGTGGATGAGAGAGGGTGTGGGAGGTGTATGTGGATGAGGGAGGGTGTGGGAGGTGTATGTGGATGAGGGTGTAGGAGGTATGTGTGGATGAGGGAGGGTGTGGGAGGTGTATGTGGATGAGGGAGGGTGTGGGAGGTGTATGTGGATGAGGGAGGGTGTGGGAGGTGTATGTGGATGAGGGAGGGTGTGGGATAAAAGGAACAGATCTAACAGGGTGTGTGTGTTGGAGGAATTGCAGATGTGCAATAACAACTGCAAACATTGATGGGGAATGCGGCTCAGTTAGCTACTATAAAGGTCTCCTTTAGCCCGGAGTACCCTGCCTTGGCCCGGAGTACCCTGCCTTGGCCCGGGGTACCCTGCCTTGGCCCGGGGTACCCTGCCTTGGCCTGGGGTACCCTGCCTTGGCCTGGGGTACCCTGCCTTGGCCTGGGGTACCCTGCCTTGGCCTGGGGTACCCTGCCTTGGCCTGGGGTACCCTGCCTTGGCCTGGGGTACCCTGCCTTGGCCTGGGGTACCCTGCCTTGGCCTGGGGTACCCTGCCTTGGCCTGGGGTACCCTGCCTTGGCCCGGGGTACCCTGCCTTGGCCCGGGGTACCCTGCCTTGGCCCGGGGTACCCTGCCTTGGCCCGGGGTACCCTGCCTTGGCCTGGGGTACCCTGCCTTGGCCTGGGGTACCCTGCCTTGGCCCGGAGTACCCTGCCTTGGCCTGGGGTACCCTGCCTTGGCCTGGGGTACCCTGGCTTGGCCTGGGGTACCCTGCCTTGGCCTGGGGTACCCTGCCTTGGCCTGGGGTACCCTGCCTTGGCCCGGAGTACCCTGCCTTGGCCTGAGGTACCCTGCCTTGACTGCCTTCATACATGGAACATGTTTTTGATACCATTGTAGTAGTGTGTGTGTGTGTGTGTGTGTGTGTGTGTGTGTGTGTGTGTGTGTGTACACGTGTGTGTGTGTGTGTGTGTGTGTGTGTGTGTGTGTGTACACGTGTGTGTGTGTGTGTGTGTACACATGTGTGTGTGTGTGTGTGTGTTTGTATGTGTTTGTATGTGTTTGTATGTTTGTGTACATGTGTGTGTGGATATGTATGTGTACATGTGTGTGTGTGTGTGTGTGTGTGTGTGTGTGTGTGTGTGTGTGTGGTATGTATGGTGTGTGCGGCACAGCTGCCCAGATTCCTCTTGCTATAGCTGTCATTGTGGGACCTTGTACGCACAACAATGTCAGGTACATGCTCTAAACATGTTGCCTTGTCTCCCCTACAGCCACCACAGATGAACTCTGACCTCATGACCCCTCTGGTTGCTTACCTAGTGGTTTATGGGCTGGACACAAGCCACACCTCCAACATCACTGCCACACCCAATGTCACCAGTGCTCTGATTAGTGGCATCAGGAAGGGCGTGGCCTATGTGGTGGGCGTTGCCGCAATGAACAGTGCTGGTCTAAGCAATGTGACGTACTTGTCACACCCTCTCAGTAAGTGTGTGTGTGTGTGCATGTGTGTATGTGTGTGTGTGTGCATATGTGTGTATGTGTGTGTGCATGTGTGTATGCATGTGTGTATGTATGTGTGTGTGCATGTGTGTATGTGTGTACGTGTGTGTGTGTGTGCATGTGTGTACGTGTGTGTGTGCATGTGTGTATGTGTGTGTGTGTGTGTGTGTGTGTGTGTGTGTGTGTGTGTGTGTGTGTGTGCATGTTATACATTGTGTGAAATTGTTTTACACTGCACTGCAAGCAGACTATGGTTATACGAACTGTATAACTTTGGGTAAAGCACACATAATTAAATCATGTCCCAAAGTTATACTGTCTGTGTATAACCATGGTGAGCTGCCAGGCAGGAACTGTACACATTTACTGACCTATACAAGGGATTTGATTAAAGCTGATGTCACAAAGGAAAATTAAAATTTAACATCCCAAGGCTAGGCCAAACAGTACACATTGTTGTGATATTTAAGGTGTTAACAGTTTAGTGTGTGAGCACAGGTTGTAGGGTTGGTACAAAGACAATAATTCCCTGCACTTTATACCAGCATCCTAACTTATATAATACTCAGCATGCAGCAGTAAGATGTTGTAGTATATGTACGTGTGTGGAAAGGATGATTTGATGTCACGGAAGGGAAAGTACTAGCTAGAGAGGTCTAGGACAGAGGTGACCAAAAGTACTAGCTAGAGAGGTCTAGGACAGAGGTGACCAAAAGTACTAGCTAGAGAGGTCTAGGATAGAGGTGACCAAAAGTACTAGCTAGAGAGGTCTAGGATAGAGGTGACCAAAAGTACTAGCTAGAGAGGTCTAGGACAGAGGTGACCAAAAGTACTAGCTAGAGAGGTCTAGGACAGAGGTGACCAAAAGTACTAGCTAGAGAGGTCTAGGACAGAGGTGACCAAAAGTGCAGACACTCGCGCAAGACGTATTAACAGACAACGCACTATATGAAACAAGTAACGAAACAGTAACAATTTGAAGCATCTTTGAGGTACCTTGGTATATGTATCTGTGCTATTATTATTTTTGTTTGTTTTTGTTTTTAAGCACTAATTAAAGCACTTATCACACAACACATTCCCCCCCCCCCCCCCCCCAACTCATGAAGAAACGTTGATCCTGAGCCTTTGTCAGAAACGGGGAAATAGAGGGGGGAGGGGGGGAGGTTCCCTTCACACATACATGTACTTCATATCATGAAGAAAATTGGGTTCCACGGCATCAACGTTGGACTTTGGTAAGGGACTCTGGTACAAGCCTTCCACCCCCACCCCCATTATTCACCTTAAGGGTTGCTGTTGAGTAGGCAGCTGTATTCATGTGGTGTGAATTCATTAACACATCTTTTGATGCCTTTGTGTTGACTGCTATTGTTGACAATGGGGGAAAGAAGAGGGTGGGGGGGGGGGGGGGGGAGAGGAGAGGGTAAGGGGGAGGAGTAGGGAAGAGAAATAGGAGCTGAGGATGGGGAGGAGTAGGGAAGAGAAATAGGAACTGAGGATGGGGAGGAGTAGGGAAGAGAAATGGGAGCTGAGGATGGGGAGGAGTAGGGAAGAGAAATAGGAGCTGAGGATGGGGAGGAGTAGGGAAGAGAAATGGGAGCTGAGGATGGGGAGGAGGGGAGGGCACAGGGATCTGGCAATAGTTATTGTTTGGGGATGGGAATTATGAGGGCAGATGGTTAGCTAGCTGTATAAATTAGAGACTGTGTGGGCAAACACCTACATTGTTGTGTTGGCAAATGTGTACATGTTGTGTTGGCATTAGTTACTGCAATATTTAAGCTGCTGGCCTGAGGTCACTACACACAAGAATGTAGGCCTGTGGGTGCAGCCTGGCTTCTTTCTTAACCTTACATGGACATGTTACCATTTTGTAGTGTTTAAATTTTGTTTTAATTGGGTATGGATCTATTTCTAATTCCCACTTGCAAGCTTGTTTGTTGTATGTGCAAAGTGATAGCCGGAACAATCTTAATAACAGACCAGCTGGGTATGCTATAGTGCCTTTTGGAGGTATCTTCAGACAAACATCCTGACCAAAGTTTACTCACTATTCCATTCCCTTTCATTCACTACATGTGTACATGGTACAAGTGGTGGTGTTTCCTAATGGAACATACATGTAGCCCCAGACCACACCCACAATACTTATGATTATAATTATGATGGGGGAGTGCCCTACATGTGAAGGGGCTGGGCTTTGGGTGGGAGGTGATCGCAGTACTGGGCTGGATGATCCACAAATGATGATTTGTTTGGGGAGGAAGGGGGTGAGAGGGGGGGGGGAATACCTGTACTCCTCCCCATCACCTTGCCATGCCCCCCCACTTGGTCATGTCACATCACGCTACCATCCAGCTTATGAACTGTGTTCTATATGCAGCGCTTGTGTAGGTTAATTTAAACAGGTATGGCCCTCTGGGGAGGGAGGGGGTGTGGTCCTCTGGGGAGGGAGGGGGCGGCCCTCTGGGGAGGGAGGGGGTGGCCCTCTGGGGAGGGAGGGGGTGTGGCCCTCTGGGGAGGGAGGGGTGGCCCTCTGGGGAGGGAGGGAGTGTGGCCCTCTGGGGAGGAGGGGCGGCCCTCTGGGGAGGGAGGGGTGTGGCCCTCTGGGGAGGGAGGGGTGTGGCCCTCTGGGGAGGAGGGGGCGGCCTTCTGGGGAGGGAGGGGTGTGGTCCTCTGGGGAGGGAGGGTGTGTGGCCCTCTGGGGAGGGAGGGGGTGTGGCCTTCATTTTTGAGAGCCAGTTGGTCAATAGACTAAAGTCCAACAAGGTCACATGGCTGGTTGCCATGACCACAACCACATGTACATGTAACATGTAGTTGTAAATTTTCTTTGGGTTGGATGTATTTCTGATTACATGTAGGATGCTATGAAGTCCTGTCGATAGTAAAACATTACATCATCTTCCAGTTCAGGCTTGCACCATATTACACACCATTACTGGAGAAGAGTCAAGAGTATTGGAAATAGGTGTGGGGGAGGGGGGGGGGGGGGAGAGGGGGGTGTGTGCATTACATTACCCACTGTTGCTAACTTATGCAGCAACCATGCCCATGTCACATGACCATGTCACATGACCATATCACATGACCATGTCACATGACCATGTCACAGTGAGGCCATACCTGTTGCAGGCACACCTTGCTGACATGATGTGCAGTTGTATGTTATGTTATAGGATCTGGGTACGAGGCAAGGTGACTGCACTGCGTTCATTTACCGCTTCCATAGCTGCTATACAGAATAGTGTAAAGGAATGAAATTCTGCAACAGTTACGAAGCTCTACCCCCTCACCCCCACCCCCACCCACCCCCAACTCAAAATCCTGGATCCACCACTGTTAAAGAAGCAATCACTTGTACTAGCAGATGATCGCTGCCCACTACAATTTTGTTAAGACAGTGTAACAATTAAATTTATTGCTACGATAGTATGTACATTATTATCTGCCACATTGTTCAAGATTGCATAATTTAGCTCTATGTATTGTCCACACATCTGAGCTCCATATTTTACGCCATATACAATGTACCTCTCCCACTAGATATCTCCACTGAATCGAGCATGAACGAGTACATCATCATTGGCATCACCTGTGGCTTGTGCGTCCTCATCCTCGTCGCCGTGGTGCTCATAGTGTGTGTGTGGTGTAAGAAGAGACGCATCAGCGCCATCCACATCCGGAGGCTGGAGGGGGGTTCCCCAAACAGTGTGAAGAAGTTCAGGGCCGCTGTCCCCCTGAACGACATAGGGGTATCCCCCGTCCTGGGCAGACACCACCCTGCGGGGTACCATCCACCTATGGGCACGCCTAACAGCAGCGAAACGAGCAGTGTTGCTACCGATTCACCTTCCCTTAGATACGTTTATTGTGTGACTGTTTTATATTCATCTTGTGTGCTGTTCAATAATATTATATTACCGTCATCAAGAAATGGTTGTGGAATTGGGGGGGGGGGGGGGGGGGGGGATGGGGAGGTGAGTTAAGATGGGCACCTGAGGGGAACTCACATAGTGAACTTGCTGCATGCAAACAAATGCATGTAAATGTCTAGATGAACGTGCTGAATTAGAAAATGTATATAGGGGAGGGTTGTACGTGAACTCCGGATTCTTACTTTCCACCAGGGAATCAGATCTGGCCGGTGTCAAATTGCACCCATACAGCATTTCAGATGCAATGGCAAAATCGACATCACTGTCATGCATTCAGTCTGCATGAAAGCCATGCACTTTGGTGACAGCTAGATGTTAGAACTTGCTCAAGGCCTCCATTGCTTGTTGCCAGGCAGCAGCAGTCAACAAAAGCATTAGCAGGCAACAAAAGGCATCAGAAACCAGTGCACGGGATGTAACCTGCATAAACCTACTCAGGTTCTCCATGCGCCTGTAACAGACTCCCCCGTTCCTCAAAGTCCTTTTTATAATGATGATGATTATTATTATTATTATTTATTTATTTATTTATTTTGAATTTTTTTTTTTTTTTTTTTTTTTTTTTTTTTGTAGTAAAATCAAGACAAATTTCTACCGCGCATAATTTATTTATAAAAACAATATGTCATAAGGCTAACAACAACACAACCTAACATATACAATGTACTGGCACACTAACACACTCGATCACTCGCACACAGAACTAAAAGTCATCTAAACCATCAAAGGAACTTAATGTTCCCAAGACGGAGGTAGAATTTCCTCTGAATTTATTTATATTTATTATTATTATTTTAATTCATATTGGATTGATACAGTACAAACATGACACAGACACATGATATGCACAAAACAAGTTGCTAGCCTACTGAAGCTCAGGAGGAGGTATGGACCTGGACAGGATCGCGGTGGCATTGGCCCTGACAAGATTCATGCTCAACCTCCCGTACAGCTATTATTATTATTATTATTATTTTTTGAAGGCTTACATTCCACTGATTCCAGTTATACGTTACACAATGCACTCAAAAGGAAGGTGTCCTTCACCCTCCCACAGCACCATCAGATGCCTGGACAATGCGCCTGGTCAAGTCCCGTCCGACGTCTGTGGTTTTGTGTAAAAAGATCCACGTGGTCTTCCGAGACAGCCTTGGGGTCCTGTTCCTCTTGCGTGGCCCTAATCCGCAGAGGGGATTCCTCTCTTTTCGTGGCCACTCCAGAAGTCAACCCCTCAGCCCCGTCACCAGATCGAAAAGTCCAGACATCCGGAAGGACGTCTTCCAATAAAAGCGCACCCAGCACGTACATTGTGGCTTCGGCCAAAGATGGCAAGTAGCGTGAGGTGGCCAGCCTACACGTACCCGTCGTAGAGACAAGTTCTTGGTTCAAGGAGCGAGGGTAGCAAGTAGCTATAGAATAGACTTGAAGTACAGCACCGCTTTAACCGCACGCGCAATTATTATTATTATTATTATTATTATTATTATTTTTTTTTTTCACAGAACTAAAAGTCATTTTTATTATTGGACATGCACAAATACACTGATATATAAACATATACAACTAGACTAAACACAATGTACACAAAATGCTAACTATATATCTACCCTACATCACTTTGACTGATGCTACGGGAAAGGATAGCAATGGCATTAGCTCGTACCAGGTGAAGGTTCAGCCGCCCGTAGAGTTCGGTAAGAACCACAGACTTTGTCTTGGACGAGCAAGTGGCTAGTCGAGAGGCTAGCTGAGAGATGGACTCCAAAGCCTCTTTTCCCCAGGCTCCATACGACTCCACCACCAATGGTACACAGACCCAATCAAGTTCCTTACATTTGGTGTCATTGGAGGAGTGCTTTCTCAGCTCAGTGGTCAGTGCAGCTACTCCTGTTGTCACACTCGCTTCCAAAAGAGTTGTAGGATTAAGCGGAGATGTGACAGACAGGTCAAAAGCTGCTGCCTTGCCCAAGACCCAGTTTGGAACTAAAAGGTCAGCTGGACGGGTGTGGCTGTGATTGGTGAGATTATTACCCATTTCCACCTGGACACCCAGATGAGCTCGCCGGCAGGACTCTGCAAGGACATCACGCAGTTTGTTGTGGCGGGAAACCACATCACCACCCCTTTTGCAGGTAACAGCATGATGGCCAAGTGGGTCCAAGGCAATCTCAGGGCACAGTGGGCAGCATGAACCATAAGAAAGGTCCAGGCCAAGCCACCACTTGATGGCAACCTGAAATTGGGAAGGGTCAAGATGGAGTCCAAGACCTTCTGACGGAGTAACAGACAGCCATGAACCTGCATGAGGGGAGGAAACAGACAGCAAGCGAGCCTTGTCAGCAATGGAGGACATGTCAAGTAGAACCTTGAAGAGGTGGTCATCCAGCTTGGAGGAAAGGCTCTTTTGGGTGACTGAAGTCAACAGAAGTGCCTCTAAGTTAATAGCCTCTGATGGTGGTAGAAACGAATTAAACATACGAGTTGCTGAGGCAAGGTGGTGCTGAGACTGGGAGCCAAAACCCGAGGTACAAAGTGAGGCAATGTAAGCTGCAGGGGAGTGTTGTGCGAGGGAGCGCAGACCCAGACCACCTCTACTCAGACTCAGCCTAGCCTGGTGCCAGGCACGATCAGATGTGTCCACTGCAGTACATTGTGCAAAGCACTTACGTACATCGGCATCAAAAATTTCAAAGGCTTTATTATTATTATTATTATTATTATTATTATTATTATTATTATTATTATAACGAAGCTCAACTAGGCCTATACGGGGCAACAAGACCACCTGCCTAACAGGTGGAAACGATAAACATTGGACCAACCTACAGCAGTACCAGACAAATCTGACACAGATGTGTGTGGATCATAGGCCACTAATGCATCTTAGCCTCAAAACATCACAATAGCATCTGACAACTAGCTAATGAAGGTTATTGGTAGCTTCAACTTTAGCACTTAGATGTGTTACATGCATATGCATATGCCTTATGACAAATTACAAGACAAGACATCACCCCAAGTTTTGATACACTCTGGTTATGATTATCAATTATAATGGCTGGTGCTGTGTTCCTTCTTTGAACATGTGATTGAATGTGTTGTGAATATACTATGCATGGTGGTGTGAACTGTCTGTATGATTTTCTGTACCCAACTTTGGGAACGATGTTAATGTAGATGGTCATGTCTAGCCAAATCTGGCTGTTGGCAGCATCTATGTATGAAAAAAACTTGAAAAAGCAATGAAACAATCAGTGAAGTAAAACAATTATGCTCAAGCTGCTGAAACCATTCATGCATTTGCTGTAATAGCTGATGGATCACTGGGTCATGAGGCAAGAGCCATAGCTTGAGGCATGATGAGGCAGGGGTATTTCCAAGTCATTTATCTGACAGGATTGGTAGTATTTGGCATAAATCACACAGGGAAGTGATGGGTTATGTGCTTGTGCCAGAATGCTCTTTGCCATTAATTCTTCATGCTACAAATCTCATGCCTGCTCTAGAGGAGGAGGAGGAGGAGGAGGAGGAGGAGGAGGAGGAGGAGGAGGAGGAGGAGGAGGAGGAGGAGGAGGAGGAGGAGGAGGAGGAGGAGGAGGAGGAGGAGGAGGAGGAGGAGGAGGAGGAGGAGGAGGAGGAGGAGGAGGAGGAGGAGGAGGAGGAGGAGGAGGAGGAGGAGGAGGAGGAGGAGGAGGAGGAGGAGGAGGAGGAGGAGGAGGAGGAGGAGGAGGAGGAGGAGGAGGAGGAGGAGGAGGAGGAGGAGGAGGAGGAGGAGGAGGAGGAGGAGGAGGAGGAGGAGGAGGAGGAGGAGGAGGAGGAGGAGGAGGAGGAGGAGGAGGAGGAGGAGGAGGAGGAGGAGGAGGAGGAGGAGGAGGAGGAGGAGGAGGAGGAGGAGGAGGAGGAGGAGGAGGAGGAGGAGGAGGAGGAGGAGGAGGAGGAGGAGGAGGAGGAGGAGGAGGAGGAGGAGGAGGAGGAGGAGGAGGAGGAGGAGGAGGAGGAGGAGGAGGAGGAGGAGGAGGAGGAGGAGGAGGAGGAGGAGGAGGAGGAGGAGGAGGAGGAGGAGGAGGAGGAGGAGGAGGAGGAGGAGGGGAGGGCTGAGATGGAACTCATGGAGGATGGAGCTGTGCTTCCATACTTATCATGGCACCACCATATATCCAAGCTGCACTCTGTTCTTATGTATTTGTGTACCACACCTGCTTATCGCTTGTGTACCACACCTGTTTGCTTGCTTTGTTCTCAATTTTGCAACAAAAAATGAAACAAGTAAACTTGTATATGAGAAAATTAGACCTCTAGTGGCTTACCTAGTGTTTTACTGACAGGCTGGACACTAGCCACACCTCCAACATCACCTCCACACCCAATGTCACCAGTGCTCAGATTAGGGGCATCAGGGAGGGCATGGCCTACAACCTAACACTAATTCATTGATACGGATTCATTATAAGGCGACATGATAATGTGTTTTACTTTAATTGCACTTCAAATAGCACAAGATAGATATTACGCTCAGGACTGAGGGGGTGGGGGGGAGGGGCACATTCTAGGTGTGTCAGAGGGTGGAAGACCGCATCCCTTAGCCTAACACACCACCAAATGGTGCCTACCCTCTAACATGGACCAATGACACTTAATGACACTTCAATAGTATCTCGGATACTATATCATGTGTGCATGTGACTGTGTGTGACTGTGTAGCTATGTGTGCATGTGTAGTATACATACAACCCCACGGACATAATCTATGGGAGTGGTCAGTGGGTGTGGTCGTTGGATATGCTCATCATCTGTTCTAAAACTACAAATGCTGAATTGACGCATAATCAAAGTCGGGCATAGCTTATTTAAGAATCTGGCCAATCAGTGCACATGTTCCCATTATTGCTCACCAGTTAATTTATAAAACAAGTATTCACACATGCACACACACACACACACACACACACACACACACACATACATAACACATACATGCAATACATACACTTATATATTAGCAACATAATTAATGGTATTTGTGCTACGTGAATTCACTCTTTCAAGGTCTGTGGTACTTATACATGTAGGTCAATTATGGTAAACCAACTTAATAATATTAGCACATGTACATATACATGTATGTATGATAGAAACTTTCTTTTAAAAAGTGTGGCTTTTCTCTTTGTGTGCGCATACTGAATGCAATCATGCAGTTAGTTGTTTTAGTTCTAATCACCGGCTAATTATAGCACTTATCAATTCCCCAATATTGTTGTAAACAGTACTAATTATTAAAACGTTGATCTTTTACCTTGTGCTCCATACATACTTGTATCAAGATTTGCCCTATAGCTTGATCATGTGGACTGTTGAGTAGGCAGAAGTATCCATGTGTCATTAGAACATCTTTTGATGCCTTTGTGTTTACTGCTACATGTATTGTTGACAATGGGGAAAGGAAGGGAGGAGTGAAGAGAAAGAGGAGTGTGAGAGGGGAGGGGAGGGGAGGGGAGGGGAGGGGAGGGGAGGGGAGGGGAGGGGAGGGGAGGGGAGGGGAGGGGAGGGGAGGGGAGGGGAGGGGAGGGGAGGGGAGGGGAGGGGAGGGGAGGGGAGGGGAGGGGAGGGGAGGGGAGGGGAGGGGAGGGGAGGGGAGGGGAGGGGAGGGGAGGGGAGGGGAGGGGAGGGGAGGGGAGGGGAGGGGAGGGGAGGGGAGGGGAGGGGAGGGGAGGGGAGGGGAGGGGAGGGGAGGGGAGGGGAGGGGAGGGGAGGGGAGGGGAGGGGAGGGGAGGGGAGGGGAGGGGAGGGGAGGGGAGGGGAGGGGAGGGGAGGGGAGGGGAGGGGAGGGGAGGGGAGGGGAGGGGAGGGGAGGGGAGGGGAGGGGAGGGGAGGGGAGGGGAGGGGAGGGGAGGGGAGGGGAGGGGAGGGGAGGGGAGGGGAGGGGAGGGGAGGGGAGGGGAGGGGAGGGGAGGGGAGGGGAGGGGAGGGGAGGGGAGGGGAGGGGAGGGGAGGGGAGGGGAGGGGAGGGGAGGGGAGGGGAGGGGAGGGGAGGGGAGGGGAGGGGAGGGGAGGGGAGGGGAGGGGAGGGGAGGGGAGGGGAGGGGAGGGGGAGAGGTCATAGAAATTTAGCAATTGTTATTACTTGGGGAAGGGAAGTAGGTGGGCAGATGGTTGAATTAGAGACCATGTTGGCAAATGTGGACATTAGTTACTGCAATGTTTGAGCTGCTGGACCAGATGTCACGTGTGGCCATGGCTTCTTTGTCTGGTAACAAACTCTATGAAGTAGAGTAATTACATCACCTGTCATTAAAAACCATGTATGAACATGTTACTATTTTGTAGAGTTTGGATTTTTTTAAATTGTGTTTACACCTATTTCTAATGTGAGACAGCTGTAGTGCCTTTAGGAGGTATCTTCAGACAAACATCCTGACCAAAGTTTACTCACTGTTGCATTCCATGCAGGTAGCGCCAGACCACACCCACAATGCTTATGATAATAATTATGATGGGGGAGTGCCCTACATGTGAAGGACAGGCAACAGACACACCCACATTCCTTGCTTTCACATCGAGGCTATATACATGTTAGTAATCTCTGCATTTCATGTATCACTTATGTGATGTGCATACATTCTATGTCATAATTATTAATATTGTAGAAATCAATCAATGAAATATCTCAGCTTGATAATGAAAATTTGTGGGGGGCTTTGCTGCACATCCCAATGGTGCAGAAATTAACTTTAGCGTCCCGCAACTCAAACCTTAAGCATGGATAACCATTGAACAATACTAGCTAGCTGCTTTAATATCTTAGGCTTTAGGGGTGGGGGGGGGGGGGGGGGGGGGGGGGGGGGGGGTGTTCAAAAATATGCCCCAATCTCATGCATGCACGCATACATACATGTATAAATTAGAACATCAAATGCACGGACAGATTACAGATATCATTTCCCCACTTCCACCCACTTTACTACAGCCACAATACAAGCCAGCCTAGTTCATGTGCACATGCATGGATTCATATTCAGGGAGGTAATTGGCAGGGCTGCCGCGGTAGGCCGGCCAAAATTACAGGAAATTTTTAAATGGCAACGGTACGTTACGTTACGATGTCGATCAACGAAGCGTGTAACTCATCGCCGTCGGTTTCAATGATTCCTATACTATCTGCTCAAACCTGTTTCATACCCGGATCTGCGGGAATGCACGAGGATCACGCTGTTGTGAAGGTCTAGCAGTCGTGACTCGTGCGCATCATATCTTGGTCTTGAGAGGAGTACCAGGCTCCAACGCTTTTAGCAATTTTAATTTCGGAGCTCACGATTTTATTTATGTAGTTTTGGTGGTTATTAAATGCATGCAGCCATCGTAGTATGAATGGCTACAATCGCAGTATTCCATCACGTGTACCACGAATGGGGGGCGCCAATAGTGCATTTTGCCCCCGGGCACCCAACACCCTCGCTACACCACTGCAAAAATGAAGACACATGCTTTCTCTACAGCGCTAGAGTGGTTGCAGCAGGTTTGAATTAATTGACGGGTGTCTGAGGCAGAGCCCCAGACGTCAACGCTTTTAGTAGGTACTTGCACATTTTTTCACGTAACGTACTTCCGCATATCCAAAAATCTGTAGTAAAAATTGTGACTGGATTTTACGAAGGTTAAGAGAGGTAGGTGTCTTTGAAAATCTAGTTCTCGATAGTTTAAAGACGATAAAACTTCAAACTTGCCTTGATCATGGAGCTTTGAGCGCTCTTTCACGCAGTATTGTATATAAAATCGTACGCAATATCTAAGTTAAGGATGTACTGCTTTCTAATTAGAGTATAAAGTCAACGTTGTTTATTCTACCCTTTCAATTGCAATAACGGGTCCTCCTCAAAAACGTCAAAAAAAACGTTGCAGGCAAGCAATTTCTATCTACAATGAAACTTATAGGACGATCAGGCTATGCGCAATGGCTCATTTTCAGCTCGCCGTTGAATGTGTCACAGCTATATCATTGCTAATCGTATAAATACAGAATTTGGTTTTCATAGAAAGGAATCAATACTCTGTTAGGAGATATAGTAATTGGATTTGTAGAATTGTGCAATCCAATCAACCTTCGAGACACATAAATACGCCCTTTTTTGAGAGTATATACTCGGGTCCTGTGTATAAACACATTGCATCGTTGTATTGATCTATGAGCGTTATTATATGCAACTTTCAGAATTTCTGGACTGTGCGCAATGATTTATTTTCGCCACAGACCAAGTTATAGGATTGCGTTAACCATATACATGCATGTACGATCAGCCTGAAGTGCATGTGAATGCTTAATATGATTCAATCGCAGAAAAACTGTTTCAGCACATACTTTTAGAGTTACAATGTAATGTGCATCTACTGGATGGTAGATCAAATATAAGAATAGAAGTGCATTAAAAGTATATGACAATGACAATGGGATACAAAGTTGCACATTTGGCTGTTACATATGGACTAACCAAAATGCGATTTAAACAGGGCACAGGAGACCCAAGTGGCTTTGTGCTGTGAAAATACTAAGCCAGGGACTGTTATTTGATATGTAGGAAATCGATTCAATGTTTATTTTATTTGGCTGGACGTTTCTTTTTTTTAAGTTCAAAGAGAGATTATTGTATTATCTGCAAAATATGTGTTACTGCAACTAAAAACAGTTTGAAGTCTAGCTTAATTTCAGAATAAACCGATAATATTTCAGCTAAGAGTACTAGGATTGATAGGAAAATTCATCACTGGGCCTTGGATGAAGATCTTTTACATTAATAGTAAATGTAAGGCTAACTTTGAAATAGTTCCCATGATTAAGATGTGCACAATAACATTGCGGGACCTGATAGTCTGATACAGAAGCCAACTTTCTTTCTAACTGAAACATCCAATGTCTTTGGAGAGAAGCTAAGTGAAGACGATGAGACTCTACTGTGTTTGCAAGCACAATTAACAAGTGATGAGAAATCTCAATTTCATGAAGTTATGAGCTTGCATCAGTGGCTGTAAAAAGCACTCTTGAAGTTCTTGAGCATCAACTGTGGAGCCATATTTGCATGGTTCTCTCAATAACCCATCAAAAGATATGCTAGTAAGAAGTCAAGCTGCTCCAGTGCATAATATGCTATCTGAAGAGACCCTTGGTTTTAAATACATCTTACAGATTTAATGTATTCAAAATGTACCACAATGTCGTTCATATCATTTATTACTTGGGGTAATTTTATCTTTAATTTATTTGAAACATTCAAACGGACGTCAAAAATTTAGTTTCATATATAAATGCACGTTGAAATCCCACTACATAACTTATAAGGAAATTGTATTTGCACATTCTTTGTGTAGGCCTACAACATGCCATTCTCCATATAAAATTTGGAATCGAAATGTTGAAAGACAAAAATCTTATGATCGTTTGGATATCGGCATTACGGGAATCACAGTTTTTATAATATCTCCGCATCAATCGCCATACATTGTCCGATCGGTACTTAAAGGCCCGTTTCTCCGGTTAGGATTAAGCTACAAGAAAGATAAAAACTGTTTTGAAAACCATTCAATATGGTCTTTAAACTGATGCATTTAGTTATGCGTGAATCTTTGTTTCAAACTTTTTTGTAAAGTACCTACTTTTAGTCTACTATTCGCCAGACGTGCATGCTATTATATAAGAAACTCTAATCAGTGGCTAATTTGTGACATCATAGTGCCAATTCAGCCTCCAATGCACGGGATTTTCCTATTATGGTAAACGGAGGAATTTCAGTTAATGAATTTAATAAAGTTGGTCAAATAGCACTGGTACGCGCGCATGCTACTAGTACGCTACTGAATTTTAGTCGTTTAAGAGGGGGCAGTGCCCCATTTATGATATTAATTTTTATATTTTTGCGGGGGGGGGGGCGAACGTACATGTATGAGTGTCAGTCATCATGCACAGTAAGCCATTGGTTGTACACATAAATTGCATGGAATTCAGTAGCTCCACCCCATTGATGGACTACACCGTAATTTTAGAGTTTACGGAATTAGAGAAAGCCTAGTGCGATATGTCGGATGCCGAGGTTGAGGTCAGGAGCGGTGACACTAGACAGTGTGTGATCGAGCTCTACACGTCAGATGGGTGTAGCTCGTGCCCCCCGGCCGAATACTGGATATCGAAGCTAAAGGACCAGATAGGCGTGACCATCCTTTCCTTTCATGTCGACTACTGGGACTATCTCGGCTGGCCGGACGCATACGGAAGCAATACGTTCTCTAACCGTCAGAGAAATAACGTTTCATGGACGAAGCAGCGATCCTGCTACACACCACAGATCGTCGTCGACATGAAAGACACACCGTCATGGGGACGGCTGCGTGCGCAAGACCTGACAGGCAAGCGGCCGCCCGCGACCGTCGACATAGTGCTAACGCGCAAGGGCGCCGCTATCGACGCCTTGGTGACTCCGAAGGACGGCGCCCCCTCCAAAATGGCCGCGTACTGGGCCGTGACCCAGAATAACCTTACCCAGGATATCCGGAAGGGCGAGAACAGAGGGCTGAAGCTGACGCATGATTTCGTGGTGCGCCAGTACGCTCCAGTGGCGGAGTTCAAAGGTACGCAGAAGATGAGCCTGAACGTGGATGCCGGATTATTGAAGGACGGATGCATGGCCAACCTCGTCGTGTTTGACCCTGCTACGGGGGTACCTCAGCAAGCCCTAGGGGTGAACATAGAAGCAAAACCCTAATCGGGGATACACGTACCATTTTATAAACATATCATGTAGCTATATATTATTCTGTTTACGTGTAGGACTATATAGCTAGTGGTAAATGTGCTTATATAATATATCATGCAGCAGACATTGATTAGCCCATATCATTTGCTATTGTCAGAACGTCTCATGAACTTCGACGGTATTAACGGATATTATATTCAAGAACTTGGCACTTGACCAATATATGAATAATCTATGATATGACGCAAGCATTGCATGGTCATAAGTTCTAGTTCTATCGATGACGTACGTATTGAATAGTGTTAAATGAAAGCAAAAAAAGCGCAAAATCGTGATCATGCAGCTGGCAGCTGAGTAAGCTTGCATAGGAAAAAGTTCCAATTCCAAAGATTCACGGCGACCGATGTGTATGCTATGAATACGGATCTCCTTACATAGTCCAAATCTGTATGATAATTATAATTATGAACAAGGAAGTGACGACGTATGATCACACCCCTCACTTCAAATTCCTCCCTTCCTCCTTTCCTTTCCTTTCCCTTCCCTTTCCCTTTCCCATCCCCTCCTTCCCCCTCTCGTCCCCTCCACTGCTAAATGCATAAAGCACTATCATGTGAAATCAGCGGCTCTACACAATAGTTTCACCAACACTTAATCAAAAGACAGAGGTAAAATTTTCACTCTTGATAGCATATGGGCTCTCCTCAGGTGCAGCTTCTTTCCCATCAAAAGAGAGCGTATTGGGCAGAAATGCAGTGTCGTACAGAGGGTTGTGGACTGAGGATTGCTGCTTGATTCTAATGTAACGTTGACACAGAAGAATGAAACACGATGCAAAGACTAATCCAATGCAGAAGAGCGGAATTCCAGCACTGAGTGATGCAATGATGACCAGATGCAGAGCAGAGGGAGGGACAACTGCATGGCCAAAGTACAAGTCAGAAGGGATAAAACAGGTAGACATACGTAGTACATGTATGAGTGTGTTATGTGTGTTGTTGCGTGTGCGTTTTATGTGTGTGTACTGTTTGATTTGATTGGATTTGTAAAATGTTAATGTATGGGGTATTAATGAATGTACGAAGACCAAATCTGTACTAACTGTGTAGCATGCTTACCTGATGGCAAAGGTAGCTGTGATGATGATGGATTGCCTGGGAAGAAGATGACAAAGAAGATTGAAATGTAGCAGGCATATAATTAGCAAGCAGCAGACAAGTAAATACATGTACACACATATACACATACCACTCGGTACAAAAGAATAACAAAATATTGCATATGAGCATGAGTGTCAGTTGCTGTACACAGTTATATTATGCATGGGATCTAAATCTGTCCTAAATGGTGCTCACCTGATGGCAGAGGCAGCTGTGATGGTGCTGGTACTACTGCAGTGTCTGTTTAAAAAGAAAATTACAAAGAGCATAACATGCACGCACACACACACATGCACACATTATGACATATGCACACACATGTAAAAGGTATCTGAAATACTTCACGAGACACATTCAGGCTAAAAACATTTACTAACTTTCAGTGATAAAATTTTGAGAGGCAAAGATAGAAGAGCCATTCTTGTTGTTAGTACACAGTTGAACATCATAACTGGTGTTGGGTGTCAAGCCAGTCATTGTGAACATGGTGGCCGAGGCTGCAATGATGTAAGTGGTGGCTTCATCCCATGTTTGCCCTGACAGCTTGTACTGGAGAGTGTAGTTGTCTATGTAGCCTCCTGGGCTGAGCCAGTTCACCACTGCAGTTGTGTCTGTCCTGCTCGAGACCTGGGGCTTCTCACCAAGAGGCAATGGGGGGCCTGGAGTTGAAGGAGAAAGATTAGATAAGAAGTTTTGATTTTTTTTTTAGGTCATCTCATCAGTATTAGGGAGTCATTGCTTTCTTGTTTCAGCTAGCTACAAAGGACATGTCACTCCCAACAACATGGACTTGTGTATACATAAACCAATGCAAAATATATTTATTTCCATATTGGAGATAAGGGGTACAGGAGGAGAAGGGGAGAGTGAAGGATATAGGGATGAGGGTATAGGGAGGAGGGAAGAGGAGGGATATAGGGAGAGGGAAAGGTTGATGGGAGGAACAGAATGGTTTACATAGTTGCATGATAATACATTTCTGACTCACAACAACTAACCAATGGAAGGCGTAGTCACTATTGATAACGATGGAGTACCAAGCAGCACTCCATTGGACGCAGCCACTTGTACTCTAGAGGATGTTGAGCACATTAGCACACACACCCTAGCTCCCTTTCTATTTTTGTCCACTCACTCAAATGTCATGTCATCTTGTAAGCCAGTGACAATATCCATCAGGCCTGTTACTTGGTGCACAAGAGTGAACATGCCTCCTCCCCCAAGCAGTCTGATCTCAACTGCATAGTACTGTATGCTCCTCCCACCGTTGTCAATGGGTGGAGCCCAGCTCAAACCGATAGAGGTAGCATTGATTGGGAATGCACTCTGGTTCAGTGGTGCACTTGGAGCTAGCCATATGATGGTAGATGGCATGTGCCATCAAATATACAACTGTGTATAACAATTAACATACCATCAACAGCAGTGGCGTTCACCACATAAGAGGAGAAGGACCCAAGTCCAGCCACATTCACACCAGCTAATCTGACACTGTAAGAGGTGCCCTTAGAAAGTCCAGTGAGAGTGTAGTTCCGAAGAGAACCTTGGAAGGTCACATTCAAAGGATTGCCACCAAATGGAGTATACTGAAGAATCCAAGAGTCTGCAGGGGCCATTGTTGCATCCACAGTGACCTAATAATGATGTGGTGTGACATTGAAATGTTTTTAAAAAAAGTTCCACATCCCTAACAATATACACCCACCATCCATCTGATTGCAAGTTGTGTTGAACTGACAGCATACAGAGCAGTAATGCTTGGAGCAGCAATAGCTGTGGGAACAAGCGTAACAGCAAATAGTTACATGTAAGTGTAAATACTGTGCTTTATTTAGCTTACTGAGTGAAAGTGTTGATGAATTAATGGTTGTAGGACTGCTGGTGATTCCTTCAGCATTCAACAACGCTGCATGAATGGAGTAGTTGGCATTAGGGTGAAGACCTGACAGTGTAGCTGAATACACCAGTGGTAGGAGTATATATTGTGTTCCATCAGAAGGGTAGTTGGATGACTCATAGCTAATGCTGACATTCACCAGAGGGGAATTCCCATTGAAGCCGGTGTCCCAACTCAGGCCGATGGAGGTCACGTCTTGACTTATAACCGATAAATTGGATGGGGGATCAGGTGGCACTAACAGGGCAAGATAAAAATGTACAATGTACACATTTTGTGAGATTCAAATGTGTGGTCTCTAGTCATTTTAATCCTTACTAACTCCCATACGTAGAATCCTTTGTTGAACAAAAGGAGTTGGAATGGAAAAGAAAACTCCATTGAATACTAAAACTTGCACCCTGATGAATGAAAGAACATAATCAAATTAGACCACATGACCTTAGACCCCAGCTCACTCATAGATGGAGTCATATGGCAGGCCTACTCAAGATCCACTACCTGGTCCACAAGCATCAGGTTGTACCCTCCCACCATCCCGTATTGGATCCTGTAGTACTGTATGCCACTTCCTCCATTGTCAAGGGGTGGAGCCCAGCTCACCAATATGGAGGTGGCATTGGCTATGGTGGTCCTCAGGTTTAGTGGGGCACTGGGAGCTGAAGAGGATGCAAACCATGAGAACTGGTATGGATAGCGGCTAACATACCATCAATAGCAGTGGCGTTCACCACATAAGGGGAGAAGGACCCAAGTCCAGCCACATTCACACCAGCTAATCTGACACGGTAAGAGGTGCCCTTAGAGAGTCCAGTGAGAGTGAAGGTTCGAAGAGAACCTTGGAGGGTCAAGTTTATAGGATTGCCACCAATTGGAGTATACTGAAGTATCCAGGAGTTTGCTGGAGCCATTGTTGCATCCACAGTGACCTATAATAATATGGTGCGACATTGAAATGTTTAAAATCTATTAAGCTGAATACATGAGTGATTGGTTATTTAATCATACAATAAAAGAAATGTGTATTCCAGACATCATAATAAACTTACAGCCCACATCACTACAAGCTGTATGGAGCTGTTCGCATACAGAGATGTAATGATTGGTGCCAACAGAACTGTAATGTTACAAATAAACTTCATGACACAGCTAGGACCATAATGAATTATGAGCACTTACGAAGAGATGGAGTTGATGTCATTATTGTAGTGAAGCTACTGGTGAATCCTGCAGCATTCACCAGAGCTACATGAATGGAGTAGTTGGCATTGGGGTGGAGACCTGACAGTGTAGCTGAATACACTACTGAGAGGGTTAGATACATTGTTCCCTCTAGATCAAGGTAGTTGGGTGACTCATAGCTAATGGATACATTAACCAGAGGGGAGTAGCCAGTAAAACCACTGTTCCAACTCAGGCTGATGGCATAGGTGTCATTATTGGTTACCACGAAATTAGAAGGAGGATCAGGAGGCACTAAATGGAGATATTGATATAACAAGATTACAGGTTATCAGTACAATATGACCAGCAATCCATACCTTGTACATACACAGCTGTGGCTAATGATGAGGGGCCAAGGTAATTTGTTGCTGTACAAGTGTAGTTTCCAGTATCACTTCCATTTACGGAGTTTATGGTTATCTGTGTGAAGTTGCTTGATGACTGCACCATTAAATGTGAGCTGGATTGTATGGTCAGTCCAGAAGGGCTTGTCCATGTTATGTTTGGAGTGGGCAGTCCAACAAAGGAGCAGTTGAGTGAGAGAGGCAATCCTTGAGGTATGTATATTGTTTGAGCTCCAGCCACAGACACAGATGGAGGGTCTGCAACAATAACATTCAGATAAAAAGAAATTTCTAGCACTATATCGTGTCAACATACACAAGACGATTACAGTAGTGGAGGATGTAGTGCTGGATGAGGCAGTTTGAATGATGCAGGTGTACAGCCCTGACTGGCTCCTCTGAATGCCCAAGACCTGCAGAGTGCTGCTGTTTGACACCACCCTCCTGAGGGGGTCTACCCAAGACACAGATGTAATGGTTGCTGAAGCATTTCCCACGAGGGAACATGAGACCTGTAAGATGGAGTTTTCCACCACTTGAATGCTTGGAGGTGTAATAGGAACTGTGAAGGAGTAATTCAAACATTGGTTATTTTTATATCAAGTTGTGCAATTGGTAGAATCTACCTATGCTTTCACACTGAAATACATTGTTTAGATGATAAAATGCTGCTTATATAATGTGAACGCACAGCATTGTTTTATTGCTGCCAATGCTTGCAGTGTTTTGAAAAGAAGAAATTACCTTGAAGTAAAAAACTTGAGCTTGTCAGTCCTAGTGATGCTCCACCAGTGGTACTTGAAGCAGTGCATGTATACATATCAGAAGTAGTAGACAGTGTAGGACAGATCTCGAGAACGGACACCACATAGCTGTACTGAGCAACCTTTATGACAGTGGTGTATATATTAAATGAGGTGAGATTCACATAGGTGGATGTCCAAGTGATTGTGGGAAGGGGCTTTCCCCATGCTACACATGTGGCAGATAGCTTGACATTTGTTGTTGTGACGACGTCTTGGGAGCCAGCAACAACCACAGGTGGTTCTGCCCAACAAAATAGCATGCAAAGAACACCATATAATTAATTTCACACATATATTTATTAAGCTACTACATATGGGCACCATGCACCAGGGCAGAATTGCACACATGCAGGATTTATGCATGCAATCATACATCGTACACAGGAGCCATACACATATACCCACACATACACATATACTCCTGCACACACATGCAAACTCACACATACATGAATGCTCACACACCAAATGTGCATGAAGCGTACTCACCACTAAGGGTCACATATGCCACATAACTGAATACTTGTTTCTGGTCATAGCATTGCACGGTGAGGACACCCGTGGCACCAAGGAGAAGAGCCAGAGGGTCTTGGATCAGGAGCGAGCCATTGAAGAGGATGTATGCCCCAGCCTGCCCTATGGCACTGCTGTTGTTGATTGTCCATGAATAGGCAGGCACCCCTCCAGGCAGGGAGCACCCAATACAGGACACCTCTTCATTGACGTAGACATACTGAAGGTTTGATGACACTGTGTAGCTGGTTGCACACGAAGGCTGTGAATTTACTGCAAGTCAAAAATAACACTTACACAAATGGATAACCAAATACACCAATCACAACATTTGTTTCAAAGTTCCCTATACTGGCACAATATTGCATTGGGTTTCAAAGAGGTTACTCGAAATTCTTTATCTGTACATGTGTGCTATTCATGATCTCAAAGGATGTCTCCCCAAGCAGTAACATTAATTGATTACAGGTCCCACAATCTTGTGTTGCTTGCCACTAATGAGGTCCTGCAGCATGCTGTCTACATCAAAGGGGTGGTCAGTTGCACTTAAACCCTTCCCCCACATTTCTGCTTTTCTCAATGATTATGTTATATCACAAGAATCAAAATTGGCCTGCCTTGCAGCTGGAATGAGGCAATGTTCCCTAGCTCCCAGTGATGTAGCTGCAACACCATTGGAAGCTAAGCAGGAGTAGTTGCCAGAGAACTGGGGCTGTGTGTAGCAGATCTCCAGAATGGATACCACGTAGGTTAGGGTATTTAGAATGATACTGGTGGTATAGACATTCTGATACGATAATTGGGTGGGATCTGGTGTCCAGGTAATGTTTGGTGAGGGATTTCTCCATGCCACACATACAATGGATAATCGCGTTCCTGCGCTCACAGTGATGATATCAGGAGTAGCCAGTAGCAATGGGGCTTCAGCTATGTGGTGTGAAAATCACAGAACAACATTAATTGTACCAGTATAGTATTTATTTTCTTTTAAACTATTGTACACTGTGTGCAATTATCAGCTTGACATTATATATTCTTGGATTTGAAAAAGGCTAATGTTGAGGCTACAGTGACATCCCACGCAGCTGGCCTTCCCCTCTCCCGGTCCGCTACCAGCATTTCAGCTGGGTGAGCTTGCCATAGATCAGGCGTTAAACGGCTACCAACCTCCACCTTAACTCCCAGATGAGCACTGTAGCAAAAGCCAACAATTGCATCTCACATCTGATTATGGTGCATCACTACATCACCTCCCTGCATGTCTGCAGGTCACTGCATGTCTGCAGGTCACTGCATGTCTGCAGGTCACTGCATGTCTGCAGGTCACTGCATGTCTGCAGATCACTGCATGTCTGCAGATCACTGCATGTCTGCAGGTCACTGCATGTCTGCAGGTCACTGCATGTCTGTAGGTCACTGCATGTCTGTAGGTCACTGCAAGATGGGTCAATGCAGTGTCTGGGTAAAGTGGACATAACCTGGACAAATCATGGCCAAGCCGCCATTTTAAGGCTACCAAAAACTCATTGGGTTCCAAGTGGAGGCCAAGTACGATTAAATCATTTTGTCAACTACTTACCTAGACTCGCAAGCCAGACGTACTTCGATGTTCACGTAACTATGACTTGGACTGGGGACTAGCACGAGAAGTGCTAGTGCCCAAGTATCCAGTCCACGTCATAGTACGGGTACACCTGGCTTAGCCATGCATTACATGTACGTGTAAGTCTTCACTCGTCGCGCGCGAC
Organism: Spongilla lacustris; assembly: GCA_949361645.1. Classification (NCBI taxonomy): domain Eukaryota; kingdom Metazoa; phylum Porifera; class Demospongiae; order Spongillida; family Spongillidae; genus Spongilla; species Spongilla lacustris. Next base: position 7,107,183 of record OX442428.1, read on the forward strand.
GCACACCGGCGTGCCGGTGGGCCACCTTATTTCCGATTGCCATTTACCGAGCAGCAAGGTATGGTGAGTGGGTGGTAGGGGTGTTGCCAGCGAGCAGAATATTAATTACCTGATGCAGTAAACTCTCCATTGGCATTGAGATTGTTATATTTTTATTATTACAGCAGATTAGGTAATATACACATATACAGGGAAACCAGAGATACTATCTCTGGGGAAACACAGGGATACACTATATAAATTACAGCTCTCTGCCTTTATGTGTCGTGGTATAACAGGACTAAGGTAAGTGTAGGCTGGCCACCTCACGTTACTTGACAACGTTGGCGCAGGCTGAATCGATAAAGCTGTACTCACATCGTGCGCGCGCTTATTTGAGTATACAAAGGTGACAAAACTGGAGGGTACAACTGCTAGCTATAGATGAGGCTAGACCAAAGGCTTGCTCAAAGAACTTGACAAGGCGTAGAAAGAAAGAAGTAGGGTTTATTTACGTGTCATAAATAATTTTAAATAATAATCATTATTATTGTGGAAAGAGCGGGCGTACATGCAGTATTGGGGGTGATGGGGTGTAGAATTTAACTCGCTGGACGAGGAGACCGTAATTAATATTACAAAGCTAAACGAATTCGTGTTGAATTCGAAAGTACATTGCAGTCAGTCTAAAAAACACACACATAGGAATGCTCACTTGAATAGTAAGTCTGTGCATCCAAGACTCCAAGGAAGGTACTCTGTCACGGCAGAAGGGGTGTTATATGTGATTAAGGTAGCGTTTGGTCTTACCATAAGCAGTATTACGAATACCGTCTCCATTTTTACCCTTGCGGCATGCATTGAGTCGCTACACGGTTGGATGTCCTCCTCGATAGAGTCATGTGCTGGGGTCTCCCAAATTCATGCTGACAGTTTAATTGTATTAATGACGTTGCCATGCGAACGGTGTGTAAAAGATGTGGCTTATACATGTATATCGTTCTCTCAAGTGGTATACAATGTTTTCGTCAAGCCTAAGTGAGCTGGTGTTGGGTGCACATGACTGTGGATCCACTTTTTCTCATCTTCACATTGAATGTATCGCACAGTTGCATGCAACAACCTACAACGAAAGAAAATTAATGAAATAATACGGTGTAGTTTTTTCCTGCATACGTAGTGGTATGCACTTACAAAACTATATACTTTCCCCCCCCTCATCTTGTAGTGAAGTACTCCATCAATCATTGTGAAACGTTATGCTTTCGTCCGAACCATCCGCTTTTTGTTTTTGTCACATGAATGATGAATCTTAATTTGTACTTAATTACCTGTGGTTAAAGGCTCAGACTTGGTCTACCAACGCAGATTTACTACCGTCTTCATCCTCATCTTCATCCAGATCTTCACATTTCTCTTCTCCTTCATCCGTTGTCACGGAATATGAATTATAAATGCAGATCTTTTGCCCGACTACTATTATCATTGTTAATTATATATATATATATAATTATATATATATATATATCACAGCAAAAACAGATTAATGCATGTCACTAGAAACAGTGAATAGGGCACTTGTTTTCTCAAAAACGAGTGCCCTATTCACTGTTTCTAGTGACATGCATTAATCTGTTTTTGCTTTCTCATCGTCTTTATACCAGTGCCTTTTCCCTCACTAGCACCATCATCGCACTGCGTGACAGAATGTAGTATAACAGTATCACGCAGACCCTGCATATGAAGAATATGCATGCAGACGCATGTAATTGTAATGTCCATATGCAGACACGTCGACGTGTATATGCCTGCATGGACACTATTGATATGCGTCTGTCTATTCTTCATTTGCAGAGTCTGCACACTACATGCTGTCATGCAGTGATCTTCATCAGTGCGATCGCCATCGTTTCAACGCCTTCACAGTCGCCATTGACTACACCAGCGCCATTGTCTACACTAGCACCAGTACTAACATCGCATTCGCTAACGTCATCGCTCACTCCAGCGTAACCGTGTACTGCGCCACCGTCGTCTAAATAATACGGGCATGAACATGCACTCTCTATTGTATATCTACAGCGAAAGGTCTATGCATGCAGTATTTCAGACACAATTAGTCAAGGGGTATGCGCTTTTTCAACAATAAAAAAAAGGTCCGGGAGACCAAATATATATATATATATATATTTGCTTTGGGGGGGGGGGGGGGGGGGGGGGAGGCCAAAATTTTCCTGACAATCACCACCATACATGGATATGTTAGTGTTGAAATTTTCAATTGGGTTTGCATAATTCCTACTCCCAAGCTTGTGTTTGTGCAAAGTGATAGCATAAAAAATTTAATAACAGACCAGCAGGTTATGAGTCATGTGCATGAGAGCCTTTTGGAGGTATATTCAGACAAACATCCTGACCATAGTGCCATTCCTTTTCTTCCCTGCATGGCACAGTGGTGATGAACCCTAGCACCAGACTACACCCTCTATGCATATATGTCCTGCATATGAAGAGGCAGGGGGAGGTGATGTGATTACAGTACAGGTCTGGATCATTAATATTGACTGACCAGAGCACATTCCCCCCTGATACAGGCTTATAGCACTCAACCCCCTTGTTCCAGCTTAGAACACAATCATGTGAAATCAACGACATTACACATTGAACATTCTATGTTTCACCAACACTTGATCAAAAGGCAGAAGTATACTCTCCAAAATCCTCACTGTTGATTGCATACGGGCTCTCCACAGTTGCAGCTCCTTTCTCATCCAAAGAGTGTGTATTGGGCAGAGACATAGTGTTGTACAGAGGGTTGTTGACCGTATATTGCCGCTTGATTTTATAGTAACGTTGACACAGAAGAATGAAACACGTTGCAAAGACCAACCCAATGCAGAAGAGAGGAATTCCAGCACTGAGTGATGCAATGATGACCAGGTGTGCAGGCAAGAGAGCAGAGGGAGGGACAACTGCCAAAGGGAGGAGTCATTAGTGATAAAACAAATACACAAAGTGTCGTGTGTGTGTGTGTGTGCATGTGTGTGTGTGTGTGTGTGTGTGTGTGTGTGTGTGTGTGGTGTGTGTGTGTGTGTGTGTGTGTGTGTGTGTGTGTGTGTGTGTGTGTGTGTGTGTGTGTGTGTGTGTGTGTGTGTGTGTGTGTGTGTGTGTGTGTGTGTGTGTGTGTGTGTGTGTGTGTGTGTGTGTGTGTGTGTGTGTGTGTGTGTGTGTGTGTGTGTGTGTGTGTGTGTGTGTGTGTGTGTGTGTGTGTGTGTGTGTGTGTGTGTGTGTGTGTGTGTGTGTGTGTGTGTGTGTGTGTGTGTGTGTGTGTGTGTGTGTGTGTGTGTGTGTGTGTGTGTGTGTGTGTGTGTACTGTTTGATTTGATTGATTTGTAAATCATTGTTGTATGGGTGCGATTAATGAATGTACGAAGACCAAAACCAAATCTGTACTAACTGTGTAGCATGCTTACCTGATTTTGTGGTGCGTCAGTACGACCCAGTACGCTCCAGTGGCGGAGTTCAAAGGTACGCAGAAGATGAGCCGGAACGTGGATGCCGGCTTATTGAAGGACGGCTGCATGGCCAACCTCGTCGTGTTTGACCCTGCTTACGGGGGTAGCCCGTACCTCAGCAAGCCCTAGGGGTGAACATAGAAGCAAAACCCTAATCGGGATACGCGTACCATTTAATACGCATATTATTCTATTTAGATATAGGGCTATTATATAGTCATGCAGTGGTGTATGTGCTTATAATTTATCTGCAGACATTGGTTAGCCCATTTAGTATTGTATTGTCAGAAGTAACGTCTTAATAAACAATCACATTGGTGCGGCTTCTCCAACGGATATATATATTCAAGTAATTTGACCTGACTGGACATGGTCTATTGATTACTCAGCTGACGTATTTAGTTGTATATCCCCTGCGCATATATGAAAGTAGGGCCTATATATTAATGACGCCAGCTGACATCTGTCTTAAGCTTGGCCACTAGCTTTAGCCGTCCTCGTAGACCTACGAAGATGATTTTGCACATCCTGTTATAATTTATGCATCAGTAGCGATATAATGCGTCAAAAACACGTACATGTACATGCATTTATACGCTATGCACTTAGAATGAATACCGGTCTCCTTAAAGCACGTCAGCAAAACACATGTAATAAAAATTATCTCATGCTTGTCAATGAATTCAAATGAACAAGCAATTCGAAGTCTTGATGTATGATCTCACCCTCCCTTCAAATTCTTCTATCTTCCATTTCCTTCCTTCCCTTCCTCATCCTCCTTAGCTACCTTCTCTCTTCCTCCTTTCCTCCTCCACCCTTCCTTGCCCTTCTCCCTTCACCTCCCTTCCAGAACCTCCCCCTTCCTTTTCCCATCCTCCATACCCCTTCTTTCCTATTCCCTTCCCCTCCACTCCTAAACACATAAAGCACTACCATGTGAAATCAACAGCACTACACAATGAACATTCCAAGTTTCACGGACACTGAGAATCAATTAAAAGACAGATGTATACTCTCCAAAATCCTCACTGTTGATTGCATACGGGCTCTCCACAGTTGCAGCTCCTTTCTCATCCAAAGAGTGTGTATTGGGCAGAGACATAGTGTTGTACAGAGGGTTGTTGACCGTATATTGCCGCTTGATTCTAAAGTAACGTTGACACAGAAGAATGAAGACAGTTGCAGAGACTAATCCAATGCAGAAGAGAGGAATTCCAGCACTGAGTGATGCAACGATGATCAGGTGTTCAGGCAAGAGAGTGGAGGGAGGGGCAGCTGCCAGAGTTATAAGGGATAAAACAGATATTCACATATATACACAGTATGTTTGTGCATGCGTGTGTGTGTGTACTGAAAATGGATTGCCTGGATAAAGAAGATGGCAAAGAAGATTGAATTGAACGTATCACATTCAGCACAAAAGATATTATGACCATTTCTGTGTTCATTTCTGTACAGTTATATTATGCATGGACTCAAATTTGTCTAGCTCAATGCGTAACATGTACTCTCACCTGATGGCAGAGGTAGTTGTGATGATGTTGGTACTGGTGCAATGTCTGGGTAAATGAAATGACAAAGAAAATATCAATATCCTATAAAAAACAAACACAAACACACACACACACACACACACACACACACACACATTATAATATACTTTACCTGACACATTCAGGCTGAACTCCTCTGAAATTGGGCCCGCTGACCCTGCAAATGTGCACACATAGCTCCCACTCTGCTGGACGTTGGTGAGCAGAAGCAGGTAGCCATGCACGCTAGCCCCGGGGGGCAGGGCAGACCCATCGGACCTACTCCAACTCACACTGGAGTTGTACCCTGACACCACGTCACACACCAGCACCACTGTGCTGCCTACAGGTACACTATTGGGTGGCCCAACCACCTTTACTGTTGGCTGTGCTGTTGTGTAAAAAGATACACGCAAGCATAATGCATTAATGAATGCACATTCAGGCTAAAGGCATTTGAAATTGGGCACAAGTATTAAAGAATCATTTACTAACCTTCAGTGATGAAAGTTTGAGAGACAAAGATAGAAGAGCCATTCTTGTTGTTAGTACACAGTTGAACATCATAACTGGTGTTGGGTGTCAAGCCAGTCATTGTGAACATGGTGGCAGAGGCTGCGATGATGTAAGTGGTGGCTTCATCCCATGTTTGCCCTGACAGCTTGTACTGGAGAGTGTAGTTGTCTATGTAGCCTCCTGGGCTGAGCCAGTTCACCACTGCAGTTGTGTCTGTCCTGCTCGAGACTTGGGGCTTCTCACCAAGAGGCAATGGGGGCCCTGGAGTTGAAGGAGAAAGATTAGATAAGAAGATTTTTTTAGGTCATCTCATCAGTATTAGGGAGTCATTCTTGTTTCAGCTAAATACAAAAGATTGAAATATCACTTGTGTAAATGAAGCACATATTTATTTCCCTCCGGTGGAGTGCAAATAAGAGATAAAGGGTAGAGGAGAAGAGGAGAGTGTGGGTGAAGAGGGGAGGGTAAGGGGAGAGGGGAGAGTGAAGTGGAGAGGGAAGGGCTGATGTGAGGAACAGAACAGTTTAGATAATGCTTTTCTGACTCCTATACATAACATCACACAACAACTAACCAATGGAAGGCGTAGTCACTATTGATAACGATGGAGAACCAAGCAGCACTCCATTGGATGCAGCCACTTGTACTCTAGAGGATGTTGAGCACATTAGCACACACACCCTCCCTTCCCATTTTTGTCCACTCACTCAAATGTCATGCCATCTTGTAAGCCAGTGACAATATCCATCAGGCCTGTTACTTGGTTCACAAGAGTGAACATGCTTCCTCCCCCAAGCACCCTGATCTCAACTGCATAGTACTGTATGCTCCTCCCACCATTGTCAATGGGTGGAGCCCAGATCAAACCAATAGAGGTAGCATTGATTGGGAATGCACTCTGGTTCAGTGGTGCACTTGGAGCTAGCCATATGATGGTAGATGGCATGTGCAGGAGAACATTTAATCCATCAAATATACAACTGTGTATTAACATACCATCAACAGCAGTGGCATTCACCACATAAGGGGAGAAGGACCCAAGTCCAGCCACATTCACACCAGTTAATCTGACACTATATGAAGTGCCCTTAGAGAGTCCAGTGAGAGTGAAGGTCCGAAGAGAACCTTGGATGGTCACATTTATAGGATTGCCACCAAATGGAGTATACTGAAGAATCCAAGAGTCTGCAGGGGCCATTGTTGCATCCACAGTGACCTAATAATGAAGTGGTGTGACATTAAAATGTTTAAAAGTTCCATATCCCTAACAATATACACTCACCATCCATCTGATTGCAAGTTGTGTTGAACTGACAGCATACAGAGCAGTAATGCTTGGAGCAGCAATAGCTGTGGGAAGAAACATAACAGCAAATAGTTACATGTAAGTGTAAATAGTGTGCTTTATTTAGCTTACTGAGTGAAAGTGTTGATGTCATTATTGTAGTGAAGCTGCTCGTGAATCCTGCAGCATTCACCAGAGCTACACGAATGGAGTAGTTGGCATTGGGGTGAAGACCTGACAGTGTAGCTGAATACACCAGTGGTAGGAGTATATATTGTGTTCCATCAGAAGGGTAGTTGGATGACTCATAGCTAATGCTGACATTCACCAGAGGGGAATTCCCATTGAAACCGGTGTTCCAACTCAGGCCAATGGAGGTCATGTCTTGATTGATAACCGATAAATTGTATGGGGGATCAGGTGGCACTAACAGGGCAAGATAAAAATATATATTGATTCAGATGTGTCACACAACAACTGGTCTCACAGCCATTAATACTTACAAACTCCTATAGGCTGAATCTTTTGCTGAACAAATGGAGTTGGAATGGAAAAGAAAACTCCATTGAATGCCAAAATTTGCACCCTGATGAATGAAAGAACATCATGAGATCAGTCCACAAGACCAGAGACCCCAGCTCACTCATAGATGGAGTCATATGGCAGGCCTGTAAGGGTGTACTGAAGACCCACTACCTGGTCCACTAGCATCAGGTTGGACCCTCCCACCATCCTGTATTGGATCCTGTAGTACTGTATGATCCTTCCTCCATTGTCAAGGGGTGGAGTCCATCTCACCAATATGGAGGTGGTATTGGCTGTGGTGGTGCTCAGGTTTAGTGGAGCACTGGGTGCTGAAGAGGATGCAAAACATGAGAACTGGTATGGATAGCGGCTAACATACCATCAACAGCAGTGGCGTTCACCACATAAGGGGAGAAGGGTCCAAGTCCAGCCACATTCACACCAGCTAATCTGACACTGTAAGAGGTGCCCTTAGAGAGTCCAGTGAGAGTGAAGGTCCGAAGAGAACCTTGGATGGTCAAGTTCATTTGGTTGCCACCAAATGGAGTATACTGAAGTATCCAGGAGTCAGCTGGTGCCATTGTTGCATTTGTAGTAATCTGCATATGTGAATATTTTTGTTTTATCATATAACATAATACACTGGTATTCCAGATATCATAATTAACTTAACTCAATTAATAACAACAATTAACTTACAGTCCACATCACTACAAGCTGAATGGAGCTGTTTGCATACAGAGATGCAATGATTGGTGCCAACAGACCTGTAATGTTGCAAGTAGAGTAAACTTCATGACACAGCTAGAACCATAATGAATTATGAGCACTTACGAAGGGATGGAGTTGATGTCATTATTGTAGCAAAGCTACTGGTGAATCCTGCAGCATTCACCAGAGCTACATGAATGGAATAGTTGGCATTGGGGTGGAGACCTGACAGTGTAGCTGAATACACTACTGGGAGGGTAAGGTACATTGTTCCCTCTAGACCAAGGTAGTTGGGTGACTCATAGCTAATGGACACATTAACCAAAGGGGAGTAGCCAGTAAAACCACTGCTCCAGCTCAGACTGATGGTATAAGTGTCAGTATTTGTTATAACCAAATTAGAAGGAGGATCAGGAGGCACTAATAAGAAATGTAAACAGAAAAACATGTTATCAGTACCATCTGACCAGCAATCCATACCTTGTACATACACAGCTGTGGCTAATGATGAGGGGCCAAGGTAATTTGTTGCTGTACAGGTGTAGTTTCCTGTATCACTTCCATTTAAGGAGTTTATGATTAGCCTTGTGAAATTGCTTGATGACTGCACCATTAAATGTGAGCTGGATTGTATGGTCAGTCCAGAAGGGCCCGTCCATGTTATGTTTGGGATGGGCAGTCCAACAAAGGAGCAGTTGAGTGTGAGTGGCAATCCTTGAGGTATGTATATTATTTGTGCTCCAATCACAGATACAGTAGGAGGATCTATTGAAAAGAACAGTGTGACCTTCAAATGCACTCCTAATTGAAAAAAAAAAAACAAAACACTTACAAAACACAGCTACTGCAGTGGATGACATGGTGTTGTAGGTAGGACTTTGTAAAGTACATGTGTATGTTCCTGCCTGAGTTCGACTGATACTTTGGACCATTAGAGAACCATTATTAGACACAACTCTTCCCTGAGGATCCAGCCACTGTATAGATGCATTGATTCCTGATGTATTTCCAGCCACAATACATAATAGAAGCAAGTTTGAGTTTTCCTGGAGTTGAACATTTTGAGGTACAACAAGACCTGAGAGTGGATAGAATGAGAGAGTATAGGAGACGTTCTTAGGTGGAGATTGCATTTTTAGAAGTGTTATATTGCATTATTGTTAAACACATGTTCACTTCAGTTACTCAAATGATTAACAACCATATCATGTAGCTCTAATAAAGCATTTAGATGGTGGAAGTAATGGCAAATGCTAACCATTAAATAAATGCACATGGCAGCTTTGTTGACTATTCTCAGGTAACATACCTATTGACAGGGTTGATGACTGAATTGTAGCAAAGCTACTGGTGAATCCTGCAGCATTCACCAGAGCTACATGAATTGAGTAGTTGGCATTGGGGTGGAGACCTGACAGTGTAGCTGTGCTCAAAGTGGGTACAATGAGGTATTGTGTTCCCTCTTGGAGGTAGTTGGGTGACTCATAGGTAATGTTAACGTAAACCAAAGGGGCATAGCCATTGAAGCCAGTGCTCCAAGTAAGACTGATAGAGATTGGGCTTCTGTTGGTGACTGTCACATTAGTGGGTGGGTCAGGAGTTGCTGTAGAAAAAAGAAACAAATGTTTTTGGTCAGAGTCAAGAATTCATGGATCATATCTTCATTCATTTATGCATGCTCCTCTGTATTAATTATAATTACTGGGTGGATGCTTACCACCAAAGCCCAAGTATGCTGCATAGGTGACTGACTGTGTCTGGTCAAAGCATTGTATTGGTAGGCTATTTGTAGGACTAAGCAGAAGGCCCAGAGGGTCTGCAACAAGCAGTGTTCCATTGTAGAGTACAGTCACCCCAGGTAGTCCAACAGCACTGGTACCATTGATGGTCCATGAGCGTACTGGGACTCCTCCAGGGAGGGAACATGTAAAACAGACCACCGCCTCTGGTGTGAAGAAGGACTGGAGGTTTGAGGTAATGTTGTAGCTGCCAGAGCAGGAGGGTACAGTCACTGTGTGTAGGGAATGCAGCAGGCAAAGTTCAAAGAAAGACAATATTACACAATTAAGCAGCCATCCCACTGTAGATTAATTTTTAGTATGGTGTTTTGACTGCTTAAAGAAGTTCACAGAATATACAATAACTTGTCAATAAGGGTTGCAAACAATGTTGCTGCAGCATCTACTCAGTAATAATTTATCCTGGTTACTACTTCAATGCAGTTCTGCAAATAGAGTGGTTATCATCTTCTTAGTTTAGACACCACACCATAGGACTATTCCTCTACCTACACTCAAAATAACGCGTGAGGTGATGTGAGATGCTCCGAGCTAATACAAAAAATAACTGCAATGACCTATAACTGCAGACGTATTATAAAATACGTATTATCATGCTATCCACAACTATGGGCTGATGGAGGGATGGGGCCTGTCACAGCTATTTTCAGTTTGGTACAAGGTCAATTCAAGATTCTGTAGTTTATTTACAAGCATTAATTTTAATTTTAAACCATTACAATAACCTAACCTTGCAGCTGGAAGGAGGCAGTGTTCCCTCCCAAAGGTGATGACACCACACCATTGGAGGATGAGCAGGAGTAGGTGCCTGAGAACTCGGGCAAGGCATAGCAGATCTCCAGAATGGACACCTGGTATGTCAGTGAATTTAGACTGAGAATTGTGGTATAAATGTTCTGGTATGGGACTCCAAGGGGATTGGTTGACCATGTGATGTTGGGCAGGGGATTTCCCCATGCTACACAGACCAGTGACAATCTTGTCCCACCTTGGACAGCAGTGTCTCCTGGGTTGCTTAGCAACAATGGTGCGTCACCTGCAAAATAGGAGGAACAAGCCACAAACACACAAATGTATCCATCTGCAAATGCATCCCCCTACATGCATGACTCTATGCCAGCAAAAATTAAATTCTGTGTTTACAGTTAGCAAGTGTAAGCTTTACATGGGTAGGATAGTTAGAAATTTTGGTGCAAACTATAACTTACTGAAGGATGGAGTTGATGTCTGTATTGTAGTGAAGCTACTGGTGAATCCTGCAGCATTCACCAGAGCTACATGAATGGAGTAGTTGGCATTGGGGTGGAGACCTGACAGTGTAGCTGAATACACTACTGGGAGGGTTAGATACATTGTTCCCTCTAGACCAAGGTAGTTGGGTGACTCATAGCTAATGGACACATTAACCAAAGGGGAGTAGCCAGTAAAACCACTGCTCCAACTCAGACTGATGGTATAAGTGTCAGTATTTGTTATAACCAAATTAGAAGGAGGATCAGGAGGCACTAAAAAGAGATGTAAACAGAAAAACATGTTATCAGTACCATGTGACCAGCAATCCATACCTTGTACATACACAGCTGTGGCTAATGATGAGGGGCCAAGGTAATTTGTTGCAGTACAGGTATAGTTTCCTGTATCACTTCCATTTAAGGAGTTTATGGTTAGCTGTGTGAAGTTGCTTGATGACTGCACCATTAAATGTGAGCTGGATTGTATGGTCAGTCCAGAAGGGCCCGTCCATGTTATGTTTGGAGTGGGCAGTCCAACAAAGGAGCAGTTGAGTGAGAGAGGCAATCCTTGAGGTATGTATAATGTTTGTGCTCCAATCATAGATACAGATGGAGGGTCTGTAAAAATGGAATCAATGATTTGTGAGTTATTCAATGTATAATGTTTTGAAACTTACAAACCACAGTAACTGCTGTGGATGACATGGTATTGTAGGTAGGACTTTGTAAAGTACATGTGTATGTTCCTGCCTGAGTTCTGCCGATACTTTGGACCAGTAGAGAACCATTATTAGACACAACTCTTTCCTGAGGATCCAGCCACTGTATAGATGCATTGATTCCTGATGTATTTCCAGCCACAATACATAACAGCTGCAGGCTTGAGTTCTCCTGGAGTTGAACACTTTGTGGTACAACGAGACCTGAGAGTGGATAGAATGGAAATACATGTACATACTACATACGAAACAGCTACTAAGCTGTAATTACGGGATATATCACTTTCATATTCACTAAGCTATATAGGAATTATTATTGTAACTGCATGTGAATGCAGAAATGCAGTCCCAAATCTTCAAACACAGGTCAGGCCTACCTATTGATAAAGTTGATGACTGAATTGTAGCAAAGCTACTGGTGAATCCTGCAGCATTCACCAGAGCTACATGAATGGAGTAGTTGGCATTGGAGTGGAGACCTGACAGTGTAGCTGTGCTCAAAGGGGGTACAATGAGGTATTGTGTTCCCTCTTGGAGGTAGTTGGGTGACTCATAGGTAATGTTAACATAAACCAAAGGGGCATAGCCATTGAAGCCAGTGCTCCAAGTAAGACTGATAGAGATTGGGCTTCTGTTGGTGACTGTCACATTAGTGGGAGGGTCGGGAGTTGCTGAAGGGTGAAATCAGATTTTAAAAATCACCCAAAAGTTTCTACCATACTCACCATTAAACTTCATGTATGCTGCATAGGTGACTGACAGTGTTTGGTCAAAGCATTGTATTGGTAGACTATTTGTAGGACTAAGCAGAAGGCCCAGAGGGTCTGCAACAAGCAGTGTTCCATTGTAGAGTACAGTCACCCCAGGTAGTCCAACAGCACTGGTACCGTTGATGGTCCATGAGCGTACTGGGACTCCTCC
>OX442428.1:7120116-7144992 GCA_949361645.1 Spongilla lacustris
TAGCTTAATTTGTGCTAGGAATTACTTTTTATCTGAATGTTATTATTGCAGACCCTCCTTCTATATCTGTGATTGGAGCTCAAACAATATACATACCTCAAGGATTGACACTCACACTCAACTGCTCCTTTGTTGGACTGCCCACTCCAAACATAACATGGACAAGCCCTTCTGGACTGACCATACAATCCAGCTCACATTTAATGGTGCAGTCATCAAGCAACTTCACACAGCTAACCATAAACTCCTTAAATGGAAGTGATACAGGAAACTACACCTGTACAGCATCAAATTACCTTGGCCCCTCATCATTAGCCACAGCTGTGTATGTGCAAGGTATGGATTGCAGTTTATTGGAGGATTGACTCATTTTGGTCTCACTTCAAATCCTTAGGTCCTCCAGATTCACCTAATGTGGTGGTAGCTAACACTAATACCACCACCATCAGTCTGAACTGGAGCAGTGGTTTTACTGGCAATTCACCCTTGGTTAATGTCTCTATCGGTTACCAATCACTCAACTATATCCTGGAGGGAACAATGTACCTAACCCTCCCAGCAGTTTATTCAGCTACACTGTCAGGTCTTCACCCCAATGCCAATTACTCCATTCAAATTGCTTTAGTCAATGCTGCAGGATTCACCAGCAGCTTTACATCAGCAATAGCATCAACATTGCCAATAAGTAAGTAAATGCCCATCCCATTGCTACTTTCACAGTAGTACATAACAAAAAAGGCAGTGATTAGAAAAATCTATAAACGATTTCAAGTTTGTTGCCTTCTGAACAGAAGCCATTCTCCAGGGTCCAGTTTAATATCAGACATAATATCATGATGTAGCCAGGCACCATGCACACAAGCTTTGAAGGCATGAGTACAACGTGGAGAGATACTAATGTTATCAAATCTATTCAAATGTGCATACTTTATTGCATTCTGTGCTGCCTTTTTTTAAGCAATAGATTAGGCCTACTGATGCATTCATTTGCTTACAATTTTAAAATGTTATGCACAAATCTTAAAAAGAACAACTTAAAATTTTAGTCTTAGTAATACTATTGTATTATTAAAAGTATTTTAGTCCACAGATGGTGTACTTTAACACTGTATAATATTTTAGATTTAGAGATAAGGGTGTATGAGAAATTTTCAATCAAGTTATTCAAGATGGAAATACAAACTAATAATTAAGCACATATTTATAAAACTTACTAGAAGTAAGATATATAAAATTTTGCACTATTCTCCTAATTTTTTACCTATCCTAATCATAATGAACATTACTTTTAACTAATTTTGAATCTTGAATATGTGAGTGTTGATTTTCAAATCACGCGATTACCTGCGTAAGTTGCATTAGAACAACTTGATGTAACAACTTGAAATATACACACTGTGCTACAAAAATTAATAGTAATTGTTAATGTAAAGTATACATAATAAAAATATTAAAGTTCAATAATACTTGGTACCAACAAAAATAATGCATTTACACAAATGAGATAAATGTGGCACTAAACCTGCATGTGCAGAACACAGGTACTAGACATGTTATGTGCAATAGCACATGATGCATATGTGACACATGGGATACACGCGTGATATACATGTGACACATGTGCTATGCATGTGATGCACAAGTGACTCTTCTGTTCTTATATGTGCAGCACTAAATGTCACCCGAAACTTTCAAGTTCAAGAAAACGGTGCAGTACAACTCTCATGTGCAGTTATTGGTGATATCTCCAGCCTTATGTCATCCATTGAGTGGCTGGACCCTCAGGGAAGAGTAGCTTCCATTGGCAGCTTTCTCACCATCCCCAGCATACAGCGAACACAATCTGGTGTGTATAAGTGCACCTTACAAAGTCAATTGTACAATACTACATCTTCAACAACCATTACAGTGTTCTGTGAGTTACTTCAGCACAGTACTGTGTACTAGCTGTGATATGTTTTTCTAATTCCAAATAGACCCTCCATCTGTATCTGTGATTGGAGCACAAACAATATATGTACCTCAAGGATTGTCCCTCACACTCAACTGCTCCTTTGTTGGACTGCCCACTCCAAACATAACATGGACGGGCCCTTCTGGACTGACCATACAATCCAGCTCACATTTAATGGTGCAGTCATCAAGCAACTTCACACGGCTAACCATAAACTCCTTAAATGGAAGTGATACAGGAAACTACACCTGTACAGCAGCAAATTACCTTGGCCCCTCATCATTAGCCACAGCTGTGTATGTACAAGGTATGGATTGCTGGTCACATGGTACTGATAACATGTTTCCTTTTTTACATCTCTTTTTAGTGCCTCCTGATCCTCCTTCTAATTTGGTTATAACAAATACTGACACTTATACCATCAGTCTGAGTTGGAGCAGTGGTTTTACTGGCTACTCCCCTTTGGTTAATGTATCCATTAGCTATGAGTCACCCAACTACCTTGGTCTAGAGGGAACAATGTACCTAACCCTCCCAGTAGTGTATTCAGCTACACTATCAGGTCTCCACCCCAATGCCAACTACTCCATTCATGTAGCTCTGGTGAATGCTGCAGGATTCACCAGTAGCTTCACTACAACAATGACATCAACTCCATCTTTCAGTAAGTGAGATTTCACCCTAACCCTTAGCATTGATGCTGCACATTCTTACTGTAAGTAAGGTTGTGCATCTATACTGCAAAGATTTATTTTGTAATGAATATTTAATTCATTGCTAGATGTAACCCACCAATAAGTAAGTAGCAGCATTCAAGTCCTTTTCAGATTGAGCTCACCTCTGATACTGTATCACATATCTAAAATACTATCTACAAGCAATGAGATGCCATTCACTCCATCTATAATTTTCTCAGGTGAAGCACCATTGTTGCTAGGAAATCCAGGAGACACTAGTGTCCAAGGTGGGACAAGATTGTCACTGGTCTGTGTAGCATGGGGAAATCCCCTGCCTAACATCACTTGGTCAACCAATCCCCTTGGAGTTCCATACCAGAACATCTACACCACAACTCTCAGTCTAAATTCACTGACATACCAGGTGTCCATTCTGGAGATCTGCTATGCCTTGCCTGAGTTCTCAGGCACCTACTCCTGTTCATCCTCCAATGGTGTGGTGTCATCATCTTTGGGGGGGAACACTGCCTCCTTCCAGCTGCAAGGTTAGGGTTTAGGCGACTACATATATTAATTTTAACCACTAAAATACCCTCACTTTGTCAATGGAATGATCACCCAAAGTTGTCACTTGAAGCCAGACTTTACGCATTTAATTTTTCTACACAGTGACTGTACCCTCCTGCTCTGGGAGCTACAACATTACCTCAAACCTCCAGTCCTTCTTCACACTAGAGGAGGTGGTATGTTTTACATGTTCCCTCCCTGGAGGAGTCCCAGTACGCTCATGGACCATCAATGGTACCAGTGCTGTTGGACTACCTGGGGTGACTGTACTCTACAATGGAACACTGCTTGTTGCAGACCCTCTGGGCCTTCTGCTTAGTCCTACAAATAGTCTACCAATACAATGCTTTGACCAGACACAGTCAATCACATACACAACATACATTTCTATCACTGGTAAATCTTTTCATATATCAGTGATACTGCATTGTGACAACATTTTTTTTTTTTGGTTATATACAGGACCTCCTGATCCTCCTTCTAATTTGGTGATTACTAATAGAAACACAACTTCTCTTTCCTTGAATTGGAGCAGTGGTTTCAATGGGAATTCCCCTCTTGTGTATGTCAATATTAGCTATGAGTCATCCAACTACCCCTCCAATGGAACACAATACCTACTCCTACCACTTGCATATTCCACCCTGTTAACTGTTTTACACCCAAATGCCAACTACTCCATTCATGTTGCTCTGGTGAATGCTGCAGGATTCACCAGTAGCTTCACTACAATAGTGACATCAACCCTTCCACTTAGTAAGTCTATAGTGTTATTGAAACATGAAGTTTTATTTCAAATGGGAATGCTGTTACTTTTCCACGTATATCATACACATCATGTACATGTGATGTACACCAAACCCAGTCACTTTGAAATGGCACACTCTTGATCAGTAGCAGCATCAACGGCACTCTTCCTAATTTATCAAATGCCTCCAATTGTCTGCAGGTTTAGGCCCAATTTCTTAGAATTGCCACGTACATGTACACATGATTACACACTTGTACATGTGTACGTATTTGTACAAGTGTACATACTTGTATACATGTGTACATACTTGTAACATGCGCACACTATCCACTTATGTGATTTTGTCTCTCAAGTTGTTTTAATGGAAGTCATTTTTCCAAATGCAAATCGTATTATATACTTGTCACATAAAAACCATAATATTATTCCTCAAATGGTGTTTGGTTATAGATAGTAACAGCGTCATGGTAACAGCACTATATTGTTAACAGTGGCTATGTCTTATGCCTCAGCTCTTTCTGTACCACAAAGTGTGCAGATTCAAGAGAACTCTGACCTGCAAGCATTGTGTTCTGTTGTTGGTGACATTTCTGGTATCATGGCATCCATAATATGGAAGAACTCCCAGGGTATAACTGTATCAAACAATGGCTCCCTCTTTATTCCCAAGATCCAAAGGAGTCAGTCTGGAACATACACATGCTACTTCCAGAGCAGTGTGTATACCACAGCAGCATTCTCCACCATTTCAGTATTATGTAAGTCATGTATCGTATCACATGATGTGTGAATAGACTTCAAGAATTCTGGTCTTACCCAACAGACCCTCCATCTGTGTCTGTGGCTGGAGCACAAACATTATACATACCTCAAGGATTGTCACTCACACTCAACTGCTCCTTTGTTGGACTGCCCACTCCAAACATAACATGGACGGGCCCTTCTGGACTGACCATACAATCCAGCTCACATTTAATGGTGCAGTCATCAAACAACTTCACACAGCTAACCATAAACTCCTTAAATGGAAGTGATGCAGGAAA
The DNA here is from genome assembly GCA_949361645.1 of Spongilla lacustris. Classification (NCBI taxonomy): domain Eukaryota; kingdom Metazoa; phylum Porifera; class Demospongiae; order Spongillida; family Spongillidae; genus Spongilla; species Spongilla lacustris. Next base: position 7,125,109 of record OX442428.1, read on the forward strand.
CTACACCTGTACAGCTGCAAATTACCTTGGCCCCTCATCATTAGCCACAGCTGTGTATGTACAAGGTATGGATTGCTGGTCAGATGGTACTGATAACCTGTCATTACTTTACATCTCCTTTTAGTGCCTCCTGATCCTCCTTCTAATTTGGTTATAACAAATACTGACTCTTATACTATCAGTCTGACCTGGAGCAGTGGTTTTACTGGCTACTCCCCTTTGGTTAATGTGTCCATTAGCTATGAGTCACCCAACTACTTTGGTCTAGAGGGAACAATGTACCTTACCCTCCCAGTAGTGTATTCAGCTACACTGTCAGGTCTCCACCCCAATGCCAACTACTCCATTCATGTAGCTCTGGTGAATGCTGCAGGATTCACGAGCAGCTTCACTACAATAATGACATCAACACCATCCTTCAGTAAGCATATATGCATGTAATGCAATATCCACATGTGGTCGTGTAGTGCTAGTTAATAGCCTAATAGATATAATACATGTGTATTCTTTATTTTTGTTCTACAGGTGAAGCTCCACTGTTGCTAGGCAACCCAGGAGACACTGCTGTCCAAGGTGGGACAAGATTGTCACTGGTCTGTGTAGCATGGGGAAATCCCCTGCCCAACATCACATGGTCAACCAATCCTCTCGGAGTCCCATACCAGAACATTTATACCACAACTCTCAGTCTAAATTCACTGACATACCAGGTGTCCATTCTGGAGATCTGCTATGCCTTGCCCGAGTTCTCAGGCACCTACTCCTGTTCATCCTCCAATGGTGTGGTGGCATCACCTTTGGGAGGGAACACTGCCTCCTTCCAGCTGCAAGGTAAGGAAGCACTGGTCTTGTGCAAGTAAATGATCAGTCATGAATGATGTGATCATTCCATGATAAATTATTGTGCTGATTTGAGCAGTAAACAAATAATGAAACAAATTCTAGTTGTAGTAATAAAAAATTGTCTCAATGCATCAATAAATCGATCCATATGCACAATCAGATGATTCCAAGTACTCAATCCATAACTATTAAAAAGTGTCATCACATTTGTGACAGTTACATGTGCATACTTCAGTTTCACCGTCCAAATGCTGTACCTGAGTGATAATTACTCTTTTTATAGGTTAGCAGTATCATATTATAGCTTATTTATTATGAATGCATATGCAAAAAATATAACTTGTAACTATATTTTTACATGTGGCATGCATTAGTCAAATCTCTGTAGGACTGTGCAGCTTCAATTCTACTGTACTCCATCAACTCCAGTGCCCACTTTCATTTGTAGTAGCTATGTGACTATAGAATTGTTCAGTCTAGAGATAGCTATAGTATCGATGTGTCAGTTAAATGAAAGTACACAAACTGTTTCAAAATTTTACTCATCGTTTAATATACAATTGTGAATATTACTTCTACACAGTGTCTGTACCCTCCTGCTCTGGGAGCTACAACATTACCTCAAACCTCCAGTCCTTCTTCACACTAGAGGAGGTGGTCTGTTTTACATGTTCCCTCCCTGGAGGAGTCCCAGTACGCTCATGGACCATCAACGGTACCAGTGCTGTTGGACTACCTGGGGTGACTGTACTCTACAATGGAACACTGCTTGTTGCAGACCCTCTGGGCCTTCTGCTTAGTCCTACAAATAGTCTACCAATACAATGCTTTGACCAAACACTGTCAGTCACCTATGCAGCATACATGAAGTTTAATGGTGAGTATGGTAGAAACTTTTGGGTGATTTTTAAAATCTGATTTCACCCTTCAGCAACTCCCGACCCTCCCACTAATGTGACAGTCACCAACAGAAGCCCAATCTCTATCAGTCTTACTTGGAGCACTGGCTTCAATGGCTATGCCCCTTTGGTTTATGTTAACATTACCTATGAGTCACCCAACTACCTCCAAGAGGGAACACAATACCTCATTGTACCCCCTTTGAGCACAGCTACACTGTCAGGTCTCCACTCCAATGCCAACTACTCCATTCATGTAGCTCTGGTGAATGCTGCAGGATTCACCAGTAGCTTTGCTACAATTCAGTCATCAACTTTATCAATAGGTAGGCCTGACCTGTGTTTGAAGATTTGGGACTGCATTTCTGCATTCACATGCAGTTACAATAATAATTCCTATATAGCTTAGTGAATATGAAAGTGATATATCCCGTAATTACAGCTTAGTAGCTGTTTCGTATGTAGTATGTACATGTATTTCCATTCTATCCACTCTCAGGTCTCGTTGTACCACAAAGTGTTCAACTCCAGGAGAACTCAAGCCTGCAGCTGTTATGTATTGTGGCTGGAAATACATCAGGAATCAATGCATCTATACAGTGGCTGGATCCTCAGGAAAGAGTTGTGTCTAATAATGGTTCTCTACTGGTCCAAAGTATCGGCAGAACTCAGGCAGGAACATACACATGTACTTTACAAAGTCCTACCTACAATACCATGTCATCCACAGCAGTTACTGTGGTTTGTAAGTTTCAAAACATTATACATTGAATAACTCACAAATCATTGATTCCATTTTTACAGACCCTCCATCTGTATCTATGATTGGAGCACAAACATTATACATACCTCAAGGATTGCCTCTCTCACTCAACTGCTCCTTTGTTGGACTGCCCACTCCAAACATAACATGGACGGGCCCTTCTGGACTGACCATACAATCCAGCTCACATTTAATGGTGCAGTCATCAAGCAACTTCACACAGCTAACCATAAACTCCTTAAATGGAAGTGATACAGGAAACTATACCTGTACTGCAACAAATTACCTTGGCCCCTCATCATTAGCCACAGCTGTGTATGTACAAGGTATGGATTGCTGGTCACATGGTACTGATAACATGTTTTTCTGTTTACATCTCTTTTTAGTGCCTCCTGATCCTCCTTCTAATTTGGTTATAACAAATACTGACACTTATACCATCAGTCTGAGTTGGAGCAGTGGTTTTACTGGCTACTCCCCTTTGGTTAATGTGTCCATTAGCTATGAGTCACCCAACTACCTTGGTCTAGAGGGAACAATGTATCTAACCCTCCCAGTAGTGTATTCAGCTACACTGTCAGGTCTCCACCCCAATGCCAACTACTCCATTCATGTAGCTCTGGTGAATGCTGCAGGATTCACCAGTAGCTTCACTACAATACAGACATCAACTCCATCCTTCAGTAAGTTATAGTTTGCACCAAAATTTCTAACTATCCTACCCATGTAAAGCTTACACTTGCTAACTGTAAACACAGAATTTAATTTTTGCTGGCATAGAGTCATGCATGTAGGGGGATGCATTTGCAGATGGATACATTTGTGTGTTTGTGGCTTGTTCCTCCTATTTTGCAGGTGACGCACCATTGTTGCTAAGCAACCCAGGAGACACTGCTGTCCAAGGTGGGACAAGATTGTCACTGGTCTGTGTAGCATGGGGAAATCCCCTGCCCAACATCACATGGTCAACCAATCCCCTTGGAGTCCCATACCAGAACATTTATACCACAATTCTCAGTCTAAATTCACTGACATACCAGGTGTCCATTCTGGAGATCTGCTATGCCTTGCCCGAGTTCTCAGGCACCTACTCCTGCTCATCCTCCAATGGTGTGGTGTCATCACCTTTGGGAGGGAACACTGCCTCCTTCCAGCTGCAAGGTTAGGTTATTGTAATGGTTTAAAATTAAAATTAATGCTTGTAAATAAACTACAGAATCTTGAATTGACCTTGTACCAAACTGAAAATAGCTGTGACAGGCCCCATCCCTCCATCAGCCCATAGTTGTGGATAGCATGATAATACGTATTTTATAATACGTCTGCAGTTATAGGTCATTGCAGTTATTTTTTGTATTAGCTCGGAGCATCTCACATCACCTCACGCGTTATTTTGAGTGTAGGTAGAGGAATAGTCCTATGGTGTGGTGTCTAAACTAAGAAGATGATAACCACTCTATTTGCAGAACTGCATTGAAGTAGTAACCAGGATAAATTATTACTGAGTAGATGCTGCAGCAACATTGTTTGCAACCCTTATTGACAAGTTATTGTATATTCTGTGAACTTCTTTAAGCAGTCAAAACACCATACTAAAAATTAATCTACAGTGGGATGGCTGCTTAATTGTGTAATATTGTCTTTCTTTGAACTTTGCCTGCTGCATTCCCTACACACAGTGACTGTACCCTCCTGCTCTGGCAGCTACAACATTACCTCAAACCTCCAGTCCTTCTTCACACCAGAGGCGGTGGTCTGTTTTACATGTTCCCTCCCTGGAGGAGTCCCAGTACGCTCATGGACCATCAATGGTACCAGTGCTGTTGGACTACCTGGGGTGACTGTACTCTACAATGGAACACTGCTTGTTGCAGACCCTCTGGGCCTTCTGCTTAGTCCTACAAATAGCCTACCAATACAATGCTTTGACCAGACACAGTCAGTCACCTATGCAGCATACTTGGGCTTTGGTGGTAAGCATCCACCCAGTAATTATAATTAATACAGAGGAGCATGCATAAATGAATGAAGATATGATCCATGAATTCTTGACTCTGACCAAAAACATTTGTTTCTTTTTTCTACAGCAACTCCTGACCCACCCACTAATGTGACAGTCACCAACAGAAGCCCAATCTCTATCAGTCTTACTTGGAGCACTGGCTTCAATGGCTATGCCCCTTTGGTTTACGTTAACATTACCTATGAGTCACCCAACTACCTCCAAGAGGGAACACAATACCTCATTGTACCCACTTTGAGCACAGCTACACTGTCAGGTCTCCACCCCAATGCCAACTACTCAATTCATGTAGCTCTGGTGAATGCTGCAGGATTCACCAGTAGCTTTGCTACAATTCAGTCATCAACCCTGTCAATAGGTATGTTACCTGAGAATAGTCAACAAAGCTGCCATGTGCATTTATTTAATGGTTAGCATTTGCCATTACTTCCACCATCTAAATGCTTTATTAGAGCTACATGATATGGTTGTTAATCATTTGAGTAACTGAAGTGAACATGTGTTTAACAATAATGCAATATAACACTTCTAAAAATGCAATCTCCACCTAAGAACGTCTCCTATACTCTCTCATTCTATCCACTCTCAGGTCTTGTTGTACCTCAAAATGTTCAACTCCAGGAAAACTCAAACTTGCTTCTATTATGTATTGTGGCTGGAAATACATCAGGAATCAATGCATCTATACAGTGGCTGGATCCTCAGGGAAGAGTTGTGTCTAATAATGGTTCTCTAATGGTCCAAAGTATCAGTCGAACTCAGGCAGGAACATACACATGTACTTTACAAAGTCCTACCTACAACACCATGTCATCCACTGCAGTAGCTGTGTTTTGTAAGTGTTTTGTTTTTTTTTTTTCAATTAGGAGTGCATTTGAAGGTCACACTGTTCTTTTCAATAGATCCTCCTACTGTATCTGTGATTGGAGCACAAATAATATACATACCTCAAGGATTGCCACTCACACTCAACTGCTCCTTTGTTGGACTGCCCATCCCAAACATAACATGGACGGGCCCTTCTGGACTGACCATACAATCCAGCTCACATTTAATGGTGCAGTCATCAAGCAATTTCACAAGGCTAATCATAAACTCCTTAAATGGAAGTGATACAGGAAACTACACCTGTACAGCAACAAATTACCTTGGCCCCTCATCATTAGCCACAGCTGTGTATGTACAAGGTATGGATTGCTGGTCAGATGGTACTGATAACATGTTTTTCTGTTTACATTTCTTATTAGTGCCTCCTGATCCTCCTTCTAATTTGGTTATAACAAATACTGACACTTATACCATCAGTCTGAGCTGGAGCAGTGGTTTTACTGGCTACTCCCCTTTGGTTAATGTGTCCATTAGCTATGAGTCACCCAACTACCTTGGTCTAGAGGGAACAATGTACCTTACCCTCCCAGTAGTGTATTCAGCTACACTGTCAGGTCTCCACCCCAATGCCAACTATTCCATTCATGTAGCTCTGGTGAATGCTGCAGGATTCACCAGTAGCTTTGCTACAATAATGACATCAACTCCATCCCTTCGTAAGTGCTCATAATTCATTATGGTTCTAGCTGTGTCATGAAGTTTACTCTACTTGCAACATTACAGGTCTGTTGGCACCAATCATTGCATCTCTGTATGCAAACAGCTCCATTCAGCTTGTAGTGATGTGGACTGTAAGTTAATTGTTGTTATTAATTGAGTTAAGTTAATTATGATATCTGGAATACCAGTGTATTATGTTATATGATAAAACAAAAATATTCACATATGCAGATTACTACAAATGCAACAATGGCACCAGCTGACTCCTGGATACTTCAGTATACTCCATTTGGTGGCAACCAAATGAACTTGACCATCCAAGGTTCTCTTCGGACCTTCACTCTCACTGGACTCTCTAAGGGCACCTCTTACAGTGTCAGATTAGCTGGTGTGAATGTGGCTGGACTTGGACCCTTCTCCCCTTATGTGGTGAACGCCACTGCTGTTGATGGTATGTTAGCCGCTATCCATACCAGTTCTCATGTTTTGCATCCTCTTCAGCACCCAGTGCTCCACTAAACCTGAGCACCACCACAGCCAATACCACCTCCATATTGGTGAGATGGACTCCACCCCTTGACAATGGAGGAAGGATCATACAGTACTACAGGATCCAATACAGGATGGTGGGAGGGTCCAACCTGATGCTAGTGGACCAGGTAGTGGGTCTTCAGTACACCCTTACAGGCCTGCCATATGACTCCATCTATGAGTGAGCTGGGGTCTCTGGTCTTGTGGACTGATCTCATGATGTTCTTTCATTCATCAGGGTGCAAATTTTGGCATTCAATGGAGTTTTCTTTTCCATTCCAACTCCATTTGTTCAGCAAAAGATTCAGCCTATAGGAGTTTGTAAGTATTAATGGCTGTGAGACCAGTTGTTGTGTGACACATCTGAATCAATATATATTTTTATCTTGCCCTGTTAGTGCCACCTGATCCCCCATACAATTTATCGGTTATCAATCAAGACATGACCTCCATTGGCCTGAGTTGGAACACCGGTTTCAATGGGAATTCCCCTCTGGTGAATGTCAGCATTAGCTATGAGTCATCCAACTACCCTTCTGATGGAACACAATATATACTCCTACCACTGGTGTATTCAGCTACACTGTCAGGTCTTCACCCCAATGCCAACTACTCCATTCGTGTAGCTCTGGTGAATGCTGCAGGATTCACGAGCAGCTTCACTACAATAATGACATCAACACTTTCACTCAGTAAGCTAAATAAAGCACACTATTTACACTTACATGTAACTATTTGCTGTTATGTTTCTTCCCACAGCTATTGCTGCTCCAAGCATTACTGCTCTGTATGCTGTCAGTTCAACACAACTTGCAATCAGATGGATGGTGAGTGTATATTGTTAGGGATATGGAACTTTTAAACATTTTAATGTCACACCACTTCATTATTAGGTCACTGTGGATGCAACAATGGCCCCTGCAGACTCTTGGATTCTTCAGTATACTCCATTTGGTGGCAATCCTATAAATGTGACCATCCAAGGTTCTCTTCGGACCTTCACTCTCACTGGACTCTCTAAGGGCACTTCATATAGTGTCAGATTAACTGGTGTGAATGTGGCTGGACTTGGGTCCTTCTCCCCTTATGTGGTGAATGCCACTGCTGTTGATGGTATGTTAATACACAGTTGTATATTTGATGGATTAAATGTTCTCCTGCACATGCCATCTACCATCATATGGCTAGCTCCAAGTGCACCACTGAACCAGAGTGCATTCCCAATCAATGCTACCTCTATTGGTTTGATCTGGGCTCCACCCATTGACAATGGTGGGAGGAGCATACAGTACTATGCAGTTGAGATCAGGGTGCTTGGGGGAGGAAGCATGTTCACTCTTGTGAACCAAGTAACAGGCCTGATGGATATTGTCACTGGCTTACAAGATGGCATGACATTTGAGTGAGTGGACAAAAATGGGAAGGGAGGGTGTGTGTGCTAATGTGCTCAACATCCTCTAGAGTACAAGTGGCTGCATCCAATGGAGTGCTGCTTGGTTCTCCATCGTTATCAATAGTGACTACGCCTTCCATTGGTTAGTTGTTGTGTGATGTTATGTATAGGAGTCAGAAAAGCATTATCTAAACTGTTCTGTTCCTCACATCAGCCCTTCCCTCTCCACTTCACTCTCCCCTCTCCCCTTACCCTCCCCTCTTCACCCACACTCTCCTCTTCTCCTCTACCCTTTATCTCTTATTTGCACTCCACCGGAGGGAAATAAATATGTGCTTCATTTACACAAGTGATATTTCAATCTTTTGTATTTAGCTGAAACAAGAATGACTCCCTAATACTGATGAGATGACCTAAAAAAATCTTCTTATCTAATCTTTCTCCTTCAACTCCAGGGCCCCCATTGCCTCTTGGTGAGAAGCCCCAAGTCTCGAGCAGGACAGACACAACTGCAGTGGTGAACTGGCTCAGCCCAGGAGGCTACATAGACAACTACACTCTCCAGTACAAGCTGTCAGGGCAAACATGGGATGAAGCCACCACTTACATCATCGCAGCCTCTGCCACCATGTTCACAATGACTGGCTTGACACCCAACACCAGTTATGATGTTCAACTGTGTACTAACAACAAGAATGGCTCTTCTATCTTTGTCTCTCAAACTTTCATCACTGAAGGTTAGTAAATGATTCTTTAATACTTGTGCCCAATTTCAAATGCCTTTAGCCTGAATGTGCATTCATTAATGCATTATGCTTGCGTGTATCTTTTTACACAACAGCACAGCCAACAGTAAAGGTGGTTGGGCCACCCAATAGTGTACCTGTAGGCAGCACAGTGGTGCTGGTGTGTGACGTGGTGTCAGGGTACAACTCCAGTGTGAGTTGGAGTAGGTCCGATGGGTCTGCCCTGCCCCCCGGGGCTAGCGTGCATGGCTACCTGCTTCTGCTCACCAACGTCCAGCAGAGTGGGAGCTATGTGTGCACATTTGCAGGGTCAGCGGGCCCAATTTCAGAGGAGTTCAGCCTGAATGTGTCAGGTAAAGTATATTATAATGTGTGTGTGTGTGTGTGTGTGTGTGTGTGTGTGTTTGTGTTTGTTTTTTATAGGATATTGATATTTTCTTTGTCATTTCATTTACCCAGACATTGCACCAGTACCAACATCATCACAACTACCTCTGCCATCAGGTGAGAGTACATGTTACGCATTGAGCTAGACAAATTTGAGTCCATGCATAATATAACTGTACAGAAATGAACACAGAAATGGTCATAATATCTTTTGTGCTGAATGTGATACGTTCAATTCAATCTTCTTTGCCATCTTCTTTATCCAGGCAATCCATTTTCAGTACACACACACACGCATGCACAAACATACTGTGTATATATGTGAATATCTGTTTTATCCCTTATAACTCTGGCAGCTGCCCCTCCCTCCACTCTCTTGCCTGAACACCTGATCATCGTTGCATCACTCAGTGCTGGAATTCCTCTCTTCTGCATTGGATTAGTCTCTGCAACTGTCTTCATTCTTCTGTGTCAACGTTACTTTAGAATCAAGCGGCAATATACGGTCAACAACCCTCTGTACAACACTATGTCTCTGCCCAATACACACTCTTTGGATGAGAAAGGAGCTGCAACTGTGGAGAGCCCGTATGCAATCAACAGTGAGGATTTTGGAGAGTATACATCTGTCTTTTAATTGATTCTCAGTGTCCGTGAAACTTGGAATGTTCATTGTGTAGTGCTGTTGATTTCACATGGTAGTGCTTTATGTGTTTAGGAGTGGAGGGGAAGGGAATAGGAAAGAAGGGGTATGGAGGATGGGAAAAGGAAGGGGGAGGTTCTGGAAGGGAGGTGAAGGGAGAAGGGCAAGGAAGGGTGGAGGAGGAAAGGAGGAAGAGAGAAGGTAGCTAAGGAGGATGAGGAAGGGAAGGAAGGAAATGGAAGATAGAAGAATTTGAAGGGAGGGTGAGATCATACATCAAGACTTCGAATTGCTTGTTCATTTGAATTCATTGACAAGCATGAGATAATTTTTATTACATGTGTTTTGCTGACGTGCTTTAAGGAGACCGGTATTCATTCTAAGTGCATAGCGTATAAATGCATGTACATGTACGTGTTTTTGACGCATTATATCGCTACTGATGCATAAATTATAACAGGATGTGCAAAATCATCTTCGTAGGTCTACGAGGACGGCTAAAGCTAGTGGCCAAGCTTAAGACAGATGTCAGCTGGCGTCATTAATATATAGGCCCTACTTTCATATATGCGCAGGGGATATACAACTAAATACGTCAGCTGAGTAATCAATAGACCATGTCCAGTCAGGTCAAATTACTTGAATATATATATCCGTTGGAGAAGCCGCACCAATGTGATTGTTTATTAAGACGTTACTTCTGACAATACAATACTAAATGGGCTAACCAATGTCTGCAGATAAATTATAAGCACATACACCACTGCATGACTATATAATAGCCCTATATCTAAATAGAATAATATGCGTATTAAATGGTACGCGTATCCCGATTAGGGTTTTGCTTCTATGTTCACCCCTAGGGCTTGCTGAGGTACGGGCTACCCCCGTAAGCAGGGTCAAACACGACGAGGTTGGCCATGCAGCCGTCCTTCAATAAGCCGGCATCCACGTTCCGGCTCATCTTCTGCGTACCTTTGAACTCCGCCACTGGAGCGTACTGGGTCGTACTGACGCACCACAAAATCAGGTAAGCATGCTACACAGTTAGTACAGATTTGGTTTTGGTCTTCGTACATTCATTAATCGCACCCATACAACAATGATTTACAAATCAATCAAATCAAACAGTACACACACACACACACACACACACACACACACACACACACACACACACACACACACACACACACACACACACACACACACACACACACACACACACACACACACACACACACACACACACACACACACACACACACACACACACACACACACACACACACACACACACACACACACACACACACACACACACACACACACACACACACACACACACACACACACACACACACACACACACACACACACACACACACACACACACACACACACACACACACACACACACACACACACACACACACACACACACACACACACACACACACACACACACACACACCACACACACACACACACACACACACACACACACACACACACACACACATGCACACACACACACACACGACACTTTGTGTATTTGTTTTATCACTAATGACTCCTCCCTTTGGCAGTTGTCCCTCCCTCTGCTCTCTTGCCTGCACACCTGGTCATCATTGCATCACTCAGTGCTGGAATTCCTCTCTTCTGCATTGGGTTGGTCTTTGCAACGTGTTTCATTCTTCTGTGTCAACGTTACTATAAAATCAAGCGGCAATATACGGTCAACAACCCTCTGTACAACACTATGTCTCTGCCCAATACACACTCTTTGGATGAGAAAGGAGCTGCAACTGTGGAGAGCCCGTATGCAATCAACAGTGAGGATTTTGGAGAGTATACTTCTGCCTTTTGATCAAGTGTTGGTGAAACATAGAATGTTCAATGTGTAATGTCGTTGATTTCACATGATTGTGTTCTAAGCTGGAACAAGGGGGTTGAGTGCTATAAGCCTGTATCAGGGGGGAATGTGCTCTGGTCAGTCAATATTAATGATCCAGACCTGTACTGTAATCACATCACCTCCCCCTGCCTCTTCATATGCAGGACATATATGCATAGAGGGTGTAGTCTGGTGCTAGGGTTCATCACCACTGTGCCATGCAGGGAAGAAAAGGAATGGCACTATGGTCAGGATGTTTGTCTGAATATACCTCCAAAAGGCTCTCATGCACATGACTCATAACCTGCTGGTCTGTTATTAAATTTTTTATGCTATCACTTTGCACAAACACAAGCTTGGGAGTAGGAATTATGCAAACCCAATTGAAAATTTCAACACTAACATATCCATGTATGGTGGTGATTGTCAGGAAAATTTTGGCCTCCCCCCCACCCCCCCCCCCCCCCCAAAGCAAATATATATATATATATATATTTGGTCTCCCGGACCTTTTTTTTATTGTTGAAAAAGCGCATACCCCTTGACTAATTGTGTCTGAAATACTGCATGCATAGACCTTTCGCTGTAGATATACAATAGAGAGTGCATGTTCATGCCCGTATTATTTAGACGACGGTGGCGCAGTACACGGTTACGCTGGAGTGAGCGATGACGTTAGCGAATGCGATGTTAGTACTGGTGCTAGTGTAGACAATGGCGCTGGTGTAGTCAATGGCGACTGTGAAGGCGTTGAAACGATGGCGATCGCACTGATGAAGATCACTGCATGACAGCATGTAGTGTGCAGACTCTGCAAATGAAGAATAGACAGACGCATATCAATAGTGTCCATGCAGGCATATACACGTCGACGTGTCTGCATATGGACATTACAATTACATGCGTCTGCATGCATATTCTTCATATGCAGGGTCTGCGTGATACTGTTATACTACATTCTGTCACGCAGTGCGATGATGGTGCTAGTGAGGGAAAAGGCACTGGTATAAAGACGATGAGAAAGCAAAAACAGATTAATGCATGTCACTAGAAACAGTGAATAGGGCACTCGTTTTTGAGAAAACAAGTGCCCTATTCACTGTTTCTAGTGACATGCATTAATCTGTTTTTGCTGTGATATATATATATATATATGGAACGTTCTATGAGATTTTGATGCTTGTGAATTTTATATATATAGCATCCAATTCAAAGCGCTATATCTTCAAAAGGGTTTGCACTATTGACTTCCTATTTTCAGCACTTCATACTACACCATTTCTCTATGCTAAAATATATTTTGGGGTCTTGCACTTACTCCGTGCCAGGATTGCAACGTCCGATACCACACCGGGTTCAAACCCGACATAACTTTAGGTAGGAGTAATCAAATCGCTTCAAATTCGGTTTGTAGGTAGAGAGGTCCTATACCTATTGATTTGTTCTGTTCGTTAATTTTCATACAAACCGTTACGGAGAAACAGCTGTGCAAAGTAGGTACACGTTTCCCGCTCGAATCGCGCCTTTATATGTACACGGAACAGTTTCCATTCTCCGGAGCGCATGAATATTCAACTATTCCTATAGGGCGTGATAACCACACCTATAAGGTCACCAAACAAACGGGCGGCTGAATTGTAGTGCTTGTAACGGTTGTTTTTCGGTGTAGATAAACGATATGGTGACGTATAACACGAGTGAAGGCGAGCTCGTCGAGTCACTGAATCAGTCGGCGGATGAGTTCGAACTGTACGAATACGACGATCGATATTCAAGCTCGATACATTGGACGAGGATGGAGAGATTGAGAAAAGTAGCGATGGCGGTCGTACCACTGACGTTGGTGGTTGTATTAGTGATAGGGAGTGAGCAGCCCCTGAATTATCAAAAGAGCCACCAGCCCCACCCCCACATAGCCAGGGGCTAATGGGGCTAGGCCCTTCACTACAAGTTCGCTCAGCAGCCCTGGGGCCAAAGAGGCCATCCCCACACAGCAGAACCACAAGCCCCCTCACTGCAAGTGCACACTATATACCTTTGGAACCATTATGCCTCATGCTGCAATTTAAATTAATGGCCTCACATTCCAAATAGTGGAGCCATCAAGTGGAATTAACAGGCCCCATAATTTCAGCAAGGGAGCCACCAGCTAACCTGGCCTATGGAGCTAACATCCACAATGCCAGTGGAGACACCAGCCCTCTCGCAGATAGATCATCAGACACCCACACTGCCAGCAGGGATGTGGCCCCCACAATAATGCCAGTGGAGATGCCAGCCCTCAGGCTGCAAATGGAATCAGCATCCCCAACAATTTCAGGGGAGCAATGAACTACATGTACCAACAACACGTGATGACCTCACTACCAGATCAATCATTAACCCTCACTCTGCAAGTGGTCTTAACAGGCTCCACACATTGGGACCAACCCCCCCCCCCCCCCCCCCACTATCTTTCTTTCAATACAAGTTGAGTCAACTGGGATCCCCCACACAGTAGAACCACCAGCCCCCTCACCGCAAGCTCATGAACAATACCAGTGGAACCTGTAAAGTCTACACTGCAACTGAACTTAATAAATAAAGCCTCACACTGCAGCCAGCAGCCCATGGAACCATTCTTACAGAACACCCTCAGCTACCCAGGGCCAATGGGGTAGCCTCCACAAAGTCAGTGAAGATGCCACCCCAAGTTGAGTCAGCAGCCCCCACACAAACAAGGGCCAATAGGGCCAGCCCCACACAGTACAATCACCAGCCCCTCTCTGCTCACTTCAAATAGAGCCACTAAACCCTCTACCAGTACACACTGCAAGTCCAGACGGCAGGCCACATGAGTGGAGCCCTCTCACCGATGGAGCCCAGCAAGGAAGTACCAGCTGCCACACAACCAGTGGTTAATCGAGCCCCCAGAATAATGCCAGTGGAGAAACCAGCCCTCGCACTGCAAGTGGATTCAGCAACCCCAAAAATTTCAGGGGTACATGTAAATGTACTTGAGGGGGAAAAGAAAACCACACATGCCCTCTTCAAACACTACAACAGAACAAGTGGAACTTTAAGCCCTCATAGTTAATACGTAACAGTCCCCACAGCCCACCCCCCCCCCCCCCCCCCCCCGCTACTACCTGTCCTACATGTACAATGAAAGAGGGGCCAATCAGCCAATGGTACAGTACAACCACCAACCCTCTTCATTAGTCAGGGAACATGTACCAAGAACACATGCCGTCACTACAAGTTGAACCTCAATGCAAGCACTGGTGCCAGCCCTCGCCCCTCCTCCCCCCCCCTCAGCCCCCCTCTGCTCACTACGTGTCCTTCACTGCAAGTTGCGTCAGCTGTCCATGAGCCAATGGGGGCCATAGAACTACCACTCCGCCTCACTGCAATCACACACTACCTTTGGAACCAACCATTAACCCCCATACTGCAAGTGAACTCAATACTGCAAAACCTGACCCCCACACTGCCAGCAAGGGAGCACCAGCTGTCACACAACCAGAGTGTCAATGTGGCCCCCACTTAATGCCAGTGGAGAAGGCAGCCCTCACACTGGAAATGGAGTCAGTAGCCCCAACAATTTCAGGGGACATGTGCATGTACGCACATGTACCAATGGAATAACACATGTCCCACCAATGGAACCATGCAGTGGAACTTTTAGCCCTCACAATAAGTGGACTTATTACTTAGCAGCCCCCACAACCTGTCTTTCACTGAAAGAGGGGGCTAATGGGACCATCACCACACAGTACAACTACCAGCCTTCCTCATTGCAAGCCAATGGAACCTCTGCTCAAACATTGGAGCTACCAGTCTTCTCACAAATAGAGTTATCATACCCCCACACTGCTAGCAGAAATGTGGCCCGCACAATAATGCCAATGGAGATGCCAGCCCTCAGGCTGCAAATGGAATCAGCATCCCCAACAATTTCAGGGGAGCAATGAACTACATGTACCAACAACACGTGATGACCTCACTACCAGATCAATCATTAACCCTCACTCCGCAAGTGGTCTTAACAGGCTCCACACATTGGGACCAACCCCCCCCACTATCTTCACTATCTTTCTTTCAATACAAGTTGAGTCAACTAGGATCCCCCACACAGTAGAACCACCAGCCCCCTCACCGCAAGCTCATGAACAATACCAGTGGAACCTGTAAAGTCTACACTGCAACTGAACTTAATAAATAAAGCCTCACACTGCAGCCAGCAGCCCATGGAACCATTCTTACAGAACACCCTCAGCTATACCCAGGGCCAATGGGGTAGCCTCCACAACGTCAGTGAAGATGCCACCCCAAGTTGAGTCAGCAGCCCCCACACAAACAAGGGCCAATAGGGCCAGCCCCACACAGTACAATCACCAGCCCCTCTCTGCTCACTTCAAATAGAGCCACTAGACCCTCTACCAGTACACACTGCAAGTCCAGACGGCAGGCCACATGAGTGGAGCCCTCTCACCGATGGAGCCCAGCAAGGAAGTACCAGCTGCCACACAACTAGTGGTTAATCGAGCCCCCAGAATAATGCCAGTGGAGAAACCAGCCCTCGCACTGCAAGTGGATTCAGCAACCCCAAAAATTTCAGGGGTACATGTAAATGTACTTGAGGGGGAAAAGAAAACCACACATGCCCTCTTCAAACACTACAACAGAACAAGTGGAACTTTAAGCCCTCATAGTTAATACTTAGCAGTCCCACAGCCCCCCCCCCCCCCCCCCTGCTACTACCTGTCCTACATGTACAATGAAAGAGGGGCCAATCAGCCAATGGGACAGTACAACCACCAACCCTCTTCATTAGTCAGGGAACATGTACCAAGAACACATGCCGTCACTACAAGTTGAACCTCAATGCAAGTGAACTTAACAGGCCCACCACACACTGGTGCCAGCCCTCGCCCCTCCTCCCCCCCCCCTCAGCCCCCCTCTGCTCACTACGTGTCCTTCACTGCAAGTTGCGTCAGCTGTCCATGAGCCAATGGGGGCCATAGAACTACCACTCCGCCTCACTGCAATCACACACTACCTTTGGAACCAACCATTAACCCCCATACTGCAAGTGAACTCAATACTGCAAAACCTGACCCCCACAGCAAGGGAGCACCAGCTGTCACACAACCAGAGTGTCAATGTGGCCCCAACTTAATGCCAGTGGAGAAGGCAGCCCTCACACTGTAAATTGAGTCAGTAGCCCCATGCAGCAATTTCAGGCGACATGTGCACGTATACACATGTACCAATGGAATCACACATGCCCCCTTCAAACACTACCAATGGAACCAGTGGAACGTTTAGCCCTCACAGCAAGTGGACTTATTCCTTAGCAGCCTCCACAGCGCCCACCCTCACCCCCCCACTACCTGTCCTTCACTGAAAGAGGGGGCTAATGGGACCATCACCACACAGTACAACTACCAGCCTTCCTCATTGCAAGTCAATGGAACCATTAACTCCCAAGCTGCAATTGAACTTAGTAACCTCACACTGCAAGTCCAGTCAAAAGCGCTGCACAACCAGTGGAGCCACCAGCCCTTCCACATGTGGTGTTATCAAACCGTTCACTGCCAGTCGTCAATGGAGCCCCCATAATAATGCCCATACTCTACAAATGGTTCCCCTTCATGTGTGGGTTACACTGGTAGTGAGGAGGCTGGTGACTTTGCTGACAGTGTGGGGTCTGCTAACTTCACTTGGGAAGGTGTGATGCATAATATTGTTGCCTTTATGGACTGTGCCTACGTGTGCAATTTACATGCAGTTGTATATTCCACATGTTACTTTTATGACATTTAAAATGGTACTTATTGCTCCATGTACATAAAGCACTAGTTTCCAGCAAGAGGGTACATGTACATTTTAGATGTACAACTCAAACCTTCTTGTATGCCTTGCTTGCCTATATAAACCAACTACCACCCTAAATTAGTACTGATAGGGCAGGTAATGATATTCACCCACCAATAACAAGGCTTCACTTCACCTCAGATAAAATTGTGTGCACAGAAAACAGGTATACATGTACAGTGGCTCCAATAGGGACTGGTAATTTACACATAGTGTGGGGGCTAGTAGCTCCACTGGTAGATGATGGCTTGCCTAAAACTGTCGGGGTGCCAAGTCCATATGCAGTTTGGGGGAGGGGGGGGGGGGGGGGGCTCTGGACCGTTGATTGTAAAGGACAGGAGCTGGCCCCAGTGCTAATATAAGTCCAATTGCAGTGAGGGCTAATGGTTCCTGGTTCCATGTGTTGTGTTAGGAGCAGGGAATGTGTGGGTCCATTGGTACATGTAGTTCAGAGGGCTGGCATTATTGTGGGGTGATGCCTGGTTATGTGGCAGCTGATGGCTGACTGGACTTGCAGTGTGCCTAGTGGCTCCATTTGAAGTGAGCAGAGAGGGGCTGGTGGTTGTACTGTGCGGAGCTGGCCCTACAGGCTCCTGTTTGTGTGGAGGCTGCAGACTCAACTTGGGCACTGGCTTTGTGGAGGCTACCCCATCGGCTATGTTGTGCATGGGCATGGACATGTGAGGCTATTAAGTTCAGTTGTAGGGAACACTTTACAGGTTCCACTGGTATTGTTCACGAGCTTGAGGTGAGGGGGCTGGTGGTGGCCCCTCAAATGCTGACTCAACTTATATGCAGCAATAGAAAGGTAGCGGGGGCGTGGGCTGGCCTCAGTGCGTGGTACCTGCTAGGTCCACTTGTGGAGTGAGGATTAATGGCTCATCTGGTAGTGAGGGCATGTGTTATCGATACATGTAGTTAGTGGCTCCCCTAAAATTGGTGGGGATGCCGACTCCATTTGCTGTGTGATGACTGGCATCTCCACTGGCATTATTGTGGGGGCCACATTTCTGCTAGCAGTGTGGGGGTATGATAACTCTATTTGTGAGAAGGCTGGTAGCTCCAATGTTTGAGCAGAGGTTCCATTGGCTTGCAATGAGGAAGGCTGGTAGTTGTACTGTGTGGTGATGGTCCCATTAACCCCCTCTTTCAGTAAAGGACAGGTAGTGGGGGGGGGGTGGGCGCTGTGGAGGCTGCTAAGGAATAAGTCCACTTGCTGTGAGGGCTAAACATTCCACTGGTAGTGTTTGAAGGAGGCATGTGTGATTCCATTGGTACATGCACATGTCCACTGAAATTGTTGCATGGGGCTACTGACTCCATTTACAGTGTGAGGGCTGCCTTCTCCACTGGCATTAAGTGGGGGCCACATTGACACTCTGGTTGTATGACAGCTGGTGCTCCCTTGCTGGCAGTGTGGGGGTCAGGTTTTGCAGTATTGAGTTCACTTGCAGTATGGGGGTTAATGGTTGGTTCCAAAGGTAGTGTGTGATTACAGTGAGGCGGAGTGGTAGTTCTATGGCCCCCATTGGCTCATGGACAGCTGACGCAACTTGCAGTGAAGGACACGTAGTGAGCAGAGGGGAGCTGAGGGGGGGGGAGGAGGGGCGAGGGCTGGCACCAGTGTGTGGTGGGTCTGTTAAGTCCACTTGCATTGAGGTTCAACTGGTAGTGACGGCATGTGTTCATGGTATATGTCCCCTGACCAATGAAGCGGGTTGGTGGTTGTACTGTCCCATTGGCTGATTGGCCCCTCTTTCATTGTTAGTAGGGGGGAGGGCTGTGGGGACTGCTACATATTAACTATGAGGGCTTAAAGTTCCACTTGTTCTGTTGTAGTGTTTGAAGAGGGCATGTGTAGTTTTCTTTTCCCCCTCATGTACATTTACATGTACCCCTGAAATTTTTGGGGTTGCTGAATCCACTTGCAGTGCGAGGGCTGGTTTCTCCACTGGCATTATTCTGGGGGCTCGATTAACCACTGGTTGTGTGGCAGCTGGTACTTCCTTGCTGGGCTCCATCGGTGAGAGGACTCAACTGGTGTGGCTTGCTGTCTGGACTTGCAGTGTGTGTACTGTTAGAGGGTGTAGTGGCTCTATTTGAAGTGAGCAGAGAGGGGCTGGTGATTGTACTGTGTGGGGCTGGCCCTATTGGCCCTTGTTTGTGTGGGGGCTGCTGACTCAACTTGGGGTGGCATCTTCACTGACTTTGTGGAGGCTACCCCATTGGCCCTGGGTAGCTGAGGGTGTTCTGTAAGAATGGTTCCATGGGCTGTTGGCTGCAGTGTGAGGCTTTATTTATTAAGTTCAGTTGCAGTGTAGACTTTACAGGTTCCACTGGTATTGTTCATGA
>OX442428.1:7145192-7201879 GCA_949361645.1 Spongilla lacustris
CCTTTATAGCGTCGATTAGTCGTATACGTATGCGCACCACTGACGTCACTTGCATGCGTGGATCGAAAACATGTTGCATGGAACGATCAAGATATTAGGATCAATTACAACTTACTAATTACATGAGTACGTCAAGTAACTCCCCCCCCCCCCCCCCCCCCCCCCCCCCCCCCCCCCCCCCCCCCCCCCCCTTGTCCCCGCCCCCACCAAAAAATGGCTCGTGTTTGAAACGAGCGTAACTTGCCAGGTTGTTGTATGTACAGACTGCCTGGCACAAAGGTAGTATGTTGCCACACTGTACTGTCTATGGAATGTGTGCCTAGCTCCTGCAGGACATCCTTTTGCACTGTGGTTCCTGCAATGGTAATATCAGGGGCAGCACAACATTGGACAGTGTAGTGCCAGCCAAGAAAGGTGTGCATGCTTACTTCACTTCAGGATATCACTGGTTTTGACCACACTCCATCTTGTGGTCCTTTTATAAATGTCATGGGTGTCCCCAGGGGGGGACCATGCCCCCCCCACCCCCCTTCGGGACTGAATGGCTTCGATCACCCCCCCCCCCCCCCCCCCCCCCCCGCGCCGTTCAAAATCTTGTTAAAGCACCATTTCTTTCGAATGTTGAAACAGGTATGCGCTAGCGTTAATGGTTACAACGATACGCTCGTTTAAACACGAGCCTATTTTTTTTGGTGGGGGCGAAGGGGGGGGGGGGGGGGGGGGGCTCATCTGTTACAGCCCTAAGAGTAAGAACTGAAAAAATACGCATGGCATCTTTCAAAGACATGCTAAATCTTGGAAGGATCTTGAATGTTATTCGGACATTCTTGCATGACCATGCATGGTTAAAAAAATTACCATGCAACGGGCACATGAAACATTACGTCATTTTACGGATAGAGTATACGGATTGTCCGAAAAACATGCATGTTGAATCATGCAAAAAAAAATCCTTGGGTCCTCGTTATGTGCTGCTTACGATTGGCTAGAGTCACCTGATTAATAATAGCACTCTATTTGGTAGACAAAGCTCCCAGCGATACCTTAATAACACCAGGGTGCACGTGGAATATGTTCTGAAATTGGAGCTGCCTTTCGGTTGGACTTTTGGTTTGATTATTTCTATCATTTCGTATGTTTAAAAAACAATTTGTTATCTGCAGGGACTTATCAGCACTTTATAGACTCTATAAGGCATGATACAGGTGTACTTGCATGCACTCCTCCGCCCCAGTAGAAAAAATCGTGTTTAAACAAGTGTAACTTCATTAACGCTCCTGTGTACATGTTTCAACATTTCAGGAGCAGATTTAAACACGAGCCTTAGTTGAAGGGAGTTTATATTATATGCAGTACTAAGTGAATAAACTTTAAAACTTTTTAGTAGTAACAAATGACAGTTACTATATAGAAGTGAAGGTAGAATTGACATCTAAAAGGCTTTTAAATCAACAGTATCAGTCAATGAAGTACACTCCCTTGTACACTGCTTGAATACAAGTTGTACCATTCAAAAGTTTAGCACACATGTAGTTGCACTAGCTTTAAAAAATAATTGAGGTCATTAGGTTTAATTGTGATGCCAGGTGCATGTGACAAATGGCAGACCTGATAGTGATTGTATGTGCAAATTGCAACATAACTGTGGACTGCCTTCCCCTACTATGTGGGGCACATATCCCCCTCACATCCTCACAGATCATAGCCCACCTTCCACTCCTATTTCCTTGCTACCTCACACGCCTTTTCAACCCTCTACCCCATCCCATGTACCTCTCACAACCCTTCCTTCTCCTTCATTCTACTAGACCACATTTTACCCTCAATCTCCCTTTCAGTTGGTTTCTCTACCTGCCATGTAGGGCTTTGCCAGAAGCAAGAAGCCCATGCAGTTTCTTTGGCGGCAAATCAGGTAAGTGTCATATGTCTTTGTGGAGTATCCCCTCACAGTTTGCAACAGATGGTAGCATGTGTGCCAATTTACTTTCAACCTATTAGCTATAATGGGTGAAAACATCTCAAACATCATCTCTTACAACCAACCTCATTCTTTTGGTTTGGCTAGGCTAAACTGACTAATTGCTAGTAAGCCATGAATACACACATGTGTGCTGTTTAAGTCCATGCAGGCTACATACTGTACATGACCCCAACCTGGCTATCACATTTTGTATAGCATAAGTCATGTGTAGTGCATACATGTGTGCATGTGTGTGGTCTGACATGTTGATCTCTTGAGACAAACTAATACCCACCCCTTATCCCACCCCTCCTGGTCTCCCCCCCACCCCTTTGACTCCTTTCTGCAACTTAACTCGACAATACGAAAAACTTGCTCAACATCATGGTAATTGATACATGTATAGTTATTGAGTAAATACAAAAATAATATAAACATAACATCTGTCTGCTGAATAAAAAGATTGAAAAAGGGGGGGGGGGGGGGGCAATGTGATTTCCATTCCATTAATCAGAGGCTGGCTATAAGCACAGCTGAGCTGATCTGCTCTGCCTCCAATCCACCAATGAGACTGCGCCATGTGGAGGAGAACTGAGCCTTGACTGCATCAGGGACATTCTAGAAGGTTGGGGGGGGGGGGGGGGGTACTTACTAAGCAAGCCAGTGGGAACTAGGTCTGGGAACCATCAGGTACGGCCTGATAAATAAAAGTTCCCAAATCCATTTGCTCCATCCTTACAGGTGTAAGGATGGCACAGCAATGAATAACAATTCAGTTAGTAGGTAATCTACACAGATGTGTGTACATGCATCTGTAGGGTGGAAGATGACTGGTGCATGTTGGGGATGTGAGCCAATTATAAGGAACAGTGTGTGCTGCATACATACACAGGCCTATACAAAGAGCTGGCCAAGCAAAGGACATTATGCAGCTATGTGTGAAGTTCGCATGATCTCTGGTATAGCTGCTAACATAAAAGGCGCAGCAAACGAAACTCATATTGGATCAGGGGTGCTTGTATACATGTAAGGGGAGGGCATATGGAGTGCCTCATGTTAGCTTGTATATGGAGGGTATACCTCATGTTAGCTTGTATATGGAGGGCATATGGAGTACCTCATGTTAGCTTGTAAGGGGAGGGCATATGGAGTACCTCATGTTAGCTTGTAAGGGGAGGCCATATGGAGTACCTCATGTTAGCTTGTATATGGAGGGCATATGGAGTACCTCATGTTAGCTTGTATATGGAGGACATACCTCATGTTAGCTTGTATATGGAGGGCATATGGAGGACATACCTCATGTTAGCTTGTATATGGAGGGCATACCTCATGTTAGCTTGTATATGGAGGACATACCTCATGTTAGCTTGTATATGGAGGGCATGCCTCATGTTAGCTTGCATATGGAGGACATACCTCATGTTAGCTTGCATATGGAGGGCATACCTCATGTTAGCTTGTATATGGAGGGCATATGGAGTACCTCATGTTAGCTTGTATATGGAGGGCATATGGAGTACCTCATGTTAGCTTGTATATGGAGGGCATACCTCATGTTAGCTTGTATATGGAGGGCATATGGAGTACCTCATGTTAGCTTGTATATGGAGGGCATATGGAGTACCTCATGTTAGCTTGTATATGGAGGACATATGGAGTACCTCATGTTAGCTTGTATATGGAGGGCATATGGAGTACCTCATGTTAGCTTGTATATGGAGGGCATATGGAGTACCTCATGTTAGCTTGTATATGGAGGACATATGGAGTGCCTCATGTTAGCTTGTATATGGAGGGCATATGGAGTACCTCATGTTAGCTTGTATATGGAGGGCATATGGAGTACCTCATGTTAGCTTGTAAGGGGAGGGCATATGGAGTACCTCATGTTAGCTTGTAAGGGGAGGCCATATGGAGTACCTCATGTTAGCTTGTATATGGAGGGCATATGGAGTACCTCATGTTAGCTTGTATATGGAGGACATACCTCATGTTAGCTTGTATATGGAGGGCATATGGAGGACATACCTCATGTTAGCTTGTATATGGAGGGCATATGGAGGACATACCTCATGTTAGCTTGTATATGGAGGGCATACCTCATGTTAGCTTGTATATGGAGGACATACCTCATGTTAGCTTGTATATGGAGGGCATGCCTCATGTTAGCTTGCATATGGAGGACATACCTCATGTTAGCTTGCATATGGAGGGCATACCTCATGTTAGCTTGTATATGGTAGGCATATGGAGTACCTCATGTTAGCTTGTATATGGAGGGCATATGGAGTACCTCATGTTAGCTTGTATATGGAGGGCATACCTCATGTTAGCTTGTATATGGAGGGCATATGGAGTACCTCATGTTAGCTTGTATATGGAGGGCATATGGAGTACCTCATGTTAGCTTGTATATGGAGGACATATGGAGTACCTCATGTTAGCTTGTATATGGAGGGCATATGGAGTACCTCATGTTAGCTTGTATATGGAGGACGTATGGAGTACCTCATGTTAGCTTGTATATGGAGGACATATGGAGTGCCTCATGTTAGCTTGTATATGGAGGACATATGGAGTACCTCATGTTAGCTTGTATATGGAGGGCATACCTCATGTTAGCTTGTATATGGAGGGCATATGGAGTACCTCATGTTAGCTTGTATATGGAGGGCATATGGAGTACCTCATGTTAGCTTGTATATGGAGGACATACCTCATGTTAGCTTGTATATGGAGGACATATGGAGTACCTCATGTTAGCTTGTATATGGAGGGCATACCTCATGTTAGCTTGTATATGGAGGGCATATGGAGTGCCTCATGTTAGCTTGTATATGGAGGACATATGGAGTACCTCATGTTAGCTTGTATATGGAGGACATATGGAGTGCCTCATGTTAGCTTGTATATGGAGGACATATGGAGTACCTCATGTTAGCTTGTATATGGAGGGCATACCTCATGTTAGCTTGTATATGGAGGGCATATGGAGTACCTCATGTTAGCTTGTATATGGAGGGCATATGGAGTACCTCATGTTAGCTTGTATATGGAGGGCATACCTCATGTTAGCTTGTATATGGAGGGCATATGGAGTAAGTACCTCATGTTAGCTTGTATATGGAGGGCATATGGAGTACCTCATGTTAGCTTGTATATGGAGGGCATACCTCATGTTAGCTTGTATATGGAGGGCATACCTCATGTTAGCTTGTATATGGAGGGCATATGGAGTACCTCATGTTAGCTTGTAAGGGGAGGGCATATGGAGTACCTCATGTTAGCATGTATATGGAGGACGTATGGAGTACCTCATGTTAGCTTGTATATGGAGGGCATACCTCATGTTAGCTTGTATATGGAGGGCATACCTCATGTTAGCTTGTATATGGAGGGCATACCTCATGTTAGCTTGTATATGGAGGGCATATGGAGTACCTCATGTTAGCTTGCATATGGAGGGCATACCTCATGTTAGCTTGTATATGGAGGACATATGGAGTACCTCATGTTAGCTTGTATATGGAGGGCATATGGAGTACCTCATGTTAGCTTGTATATGGAGGGCATATGAAGTACCTCATGTTAGCTTGTATATGGAGGGCATATGGAGTACCTCATGTTAGCTTGTATATGGAGGGCATATGGAGTACCTCATGTTAGCTTGTGTATGGAGGGCATACCTCATGTTAGCTTGTATATAGAGGGCATACCTCATGTTAGCTTGTATATGGAGGACATATGGAGTACCTCATGTTAGCTTGTATATGGAGGGCATATGGAGTACCTCATGTTAGCTTGTATATGGAGGGCATATGGAGTACCTCATGTTAGCGTGTATATGGAGGGCATACCTCATGTTAGCTTGTATATGGAGGGCATATGGAGTACCTCATGTTAGCTTGTATATGGAGGGCATATGGAGTACCTCATGTTAGCTTGTATATGGAGGGCATATGGAGTACCTCATGTTAGCTTGTATATGGAGGGCATACCTCATGTTAGCTTGTATATGGAGGGCATATGGAGTACCTCATGTTAGCTTGTATATGGAGGGCATACCTCATGTTAGCTTGTATATGGAGGGCATATGGAGTACCTCATGTTAGCTTGTATATGGAGGGCATATGGAGTACCTCATGTTAGCTTGTATATGGAGCGCATACCTCATGTTAGCTTGTATATGGAGGGCATATGGAGTACCTCATGTTAGCTTGTATATGGAGGGCATACCTCATGTTAGCTTGTATATGGAGGACATACCTCATGTTAGCTTGCATATGGAGGACATATGGAGTACCTCATGTTAGCTTGCATATGGAGGGTATACCTCATGTTAGCTTGCATATGGAGGGCATACCTCATGTTAGCTTGCATATGGAGGGCATATGGAGTACCTCATGTTAGCTTGTATATGGAGGACATACCTCATGTTAGCTTGTATATGGAGGACATACCTCATGTTCAAGCTTGCTCACTGCATCTCCTATGTCAGCTAAGGACTCCTGAGATGTATCATACGTCTGGTGAGTGGCAAAACCAGCCTTCTGCAACATCTGACAGAGAGAAGGTCCATCAGCATATGCACAGGGACATGCCAATGTGCTGGGGAAGAGGCCTCTTCAAGCCCCTCCCATGTATGTGCTGGGGAAGAGGCCTCTTCAAGCCACTCCCATGTATGTGCTGGGGAAGAGGCCTCTTCAAGTCCCTCCCATGTTTCAATGTATATTATCAGAACATGCACCCTATCCAACCCTCAGACTACACATCATGTGCTCCTCCTCAGACCACTATGCTGCAGTATACAGGGTCTTCACGAAAGAGCGCAACGCTTTTACATCACTATAACTTAGGATTGAAATTTAATTAACTGCTTGATTTCTTTAACCTATGTTGCAGAAGTTAGGCAAATACGAACAATCCAATTAGATTTAAATTATTGTAAGCGGTTAAGTAATTGTATCAATGCCCTCATAAATCAAAATATATTCAAAGCCAACTATTATCAACATTATTCAAGATTACGGTTAGAGATAATTGATTTTAATAACTACTAATAAGTAACACAGGATCTTAGTATGCAGTGGAACAGCACTGATTTCAAGTTACTGAGTTCAATAGTGAGTTTTTAACATTTAAAACCGTAATTTGCTTTAAAGTTATTAAGATTAAAGCTGTTTTGGGTTAACTAATTTTAATAACCATCACTGATTAAATGAAGTAAAAAAACATCATGTAATGGTGAGTTGCTATAACTCAAAGTTAATTACAATTGTAGTGGCCCTTTAGCATTTTCAAGTTTGATTTGTTGTTTTGAATATTAAACTAGTAAAACGCCAATTAAATTTCATACGTTAAATTTCACAGCTATTCTTTAGATTATAAATCTTGTAATTATTTAAAAGTTGTCATACATTTCTGTGTCAAATTAATCAATTGCAAGGTATTTGATTTTATCTTTTGAACTGTATAAGATAATAATGCATTTGGTATTTGCGTAACCATGGTTATTGTGAGATTGATAATCCTATTTAAAAATTATACTCATTCAAAAGCGTTGCATTCTTTCGTAAAAACCCTGTATATATGACAAGTATTGACAGAGTTGGAAAAGCCCACATACTTATGAATGGATTCCAGAACTGCCAAGGATTCTTTACCGCACTCAATGATGTACACAGTTGTACGCATACAGTAGTGTAATTTACACCTTAAATAAGGAGTTACCATATAAAAAGCACTTGCCTGGCAAGCGGTCAGCAACGTGTTGCCTGCAACTCAAATGAATAAGTTAGTAAACTAAAGTTTTACTAGACTTATTTCAGTAACAGGCAACAAAGTTGTATGGTGTGTGGCCTTGGCACCTCCCCTGTGAGGTGTGAATAGTGGCCGCAAACCTAAAACCACAAAGCAATCCCAGGTATCCCGGCATTTGGCATTTGTAATAATCCACTTACACAATTACTGTGGTGGTGCTTAAAGTGTACATGCCTTATAAGGGGACAAAGGGTACCTTATCCCATCAGTGCCCTGTATAGCATGCTTTGATGGTTATCATTAGTTAGGTATAGCAGTCAATTAACTACATATTTTGTACTTACATCAGGTGTGCCCACGTGTAACAACTATTAATAGTGATGTATAAGAAATTAAAAAAATGAGAAAGTTAGTGGTATATAGGATTTGAAGGCAATGGTGGTGTAAAAAGGAAGGGAACAGGGGTATGTGATAATAAAAGAAGAATGAAATAGTCCTATATTGTAGAACATTGCCTTGTGCTGTACTAAAAATCATTTTTCTTTTATTACTACCTTTGTTCCCTTCCTCTTTACACCCCCATTGCCTTTAACTTACTATCTTAGAGTGGATTTTTTAAATTACTTATTTCATTAATGGTTGTAGGTTTTACAGATGAAATAAGCCCTACATGTATAATCCCACGGTTTTGCAACATAAACACATAAAACTGCTCGTTCTTTGTCTTCTTAACACAATACAGAGTCAACAAGCTAAACGATCCAATCATCTGGGGTATTGTTAGAAGCATATTCATAATGGGGTCAGACATGTAGGTCTACATTTAATTGTCCTCTACATTTAATGGTGTCAGATGGCACTATTACATGTAGGTGCTGGGGAAGTGTAGGTGGGTGAGGGAGTGGGTGGAATGGTATGTGGGTGAGGGAGTGGGTGGAAGGGTATGTGGGTGAGGGAGTGGGAGGGTATGTGGGTGAGGGAGTTGGAGGGTAGGTGGGTGAGGGAGTGGGAGGGCATGTGGGTGATGGAGTGGGAGGGTAGGTGGGTGAGGGAGTGGGAGGGTAGGTGGGTGAGGGAGTGGGAGGGTATGTGGGTGAGGGAGTGGGAGGGTATGTGGATGAGAGGGTACTCCTTTCTACCTCGGTCCAAGTGGCCACCTCCACTGGCTGAAGTCCCTCACTCTCAATGAAGGCAGACAGAGGATCAGTGAGGGGCTTAGCACCAAGGCAATAGTCACTGAGCAGCAGCTGGCCCCCAGGCTTCAGCCAGGCCTGTGGGAGGTGGCAACATAAGAGCACCTCATGGGAACACAAGCATACACGTGTATACATCCAACACAGATACATCACACTACATACACATACACCACACACACAACACATACACACATACACATGTACACATAACACACACACACACACATACACATGTACACAACACACACACACACACACACACCCACACACACACACACACACACACACAACACATACACACATACACACATACACATGTACACATAACACACACACACACACATACACATGTACACAACACACACACACACACACACACCCACACACACGCACACACACACACACACACACACACACACACACACACACACACACACACACACACACACACACCCTGAATTTGTCAAATGCTACTTGTTGGTTACTGAGGTAACCGAGAGTCTCTCGGATGTAAATGACGTCAAAGCAGTTGGAAGGAAAGTTGGTATGGAGCAGATCTCCAACATGAATGTGCCCCTGCAAGGAAACGATGACCACACCCTTTAAAAGCCACACCCATTGACCATTGACAACCATACCCAAGTGCTTTACATACTTGTGTCTGATGTAGGAATGCATAACTTCTCAATGGACCCACCATGTAATTAGCATTAACAAATCACAATTAGATAATAATCAACTGTACAAGCTCCAGTCATGGTCTCTTCTTAGTATTGTACACATCCATCATTAGCACATGCTAGGCCTACTCCCAATATTGATGCCCAGTTATTAACAGTTATCACCACCTTACTCACCCCATTGACACTCAGTTATTAACACTTATCACCAGCTCACTAGCCCTATTGTTGTCCTTTTATTAACAGTTATTAACAGTTATCACCAGCTCACTGGCCACAGTTATTAACAGTTATTAACAGTTATCACCAGCTCACCCTATTGATGCCCAGTTATTAAAAGTTATTAACATTTATCACCAGCTCACTCACCCTATTGACGCCCAGCTGGTCAAGTCTCAGCAGAGCACACTGGGCAGCAGCTGGAGACAGCTCCAGTCCTGTTACATCTACGTTCAGCTCCTGTGGTACATCAAGGGTGAGGTGTGTGTGCAGGTACGTGTACCACACAAATACCATGTAGGTACCGCATCCTACATACCCACCCACACACACACACACACCCCACACACACACACCCACCATACATGCACAATACATGCACATACACCCACACCCATACACACATACACACACCACCCACACATACATGTACACACCACATGCACATATACACACACCCCTCTCCCCCACCCCCACACACCTTGACAAGGTACGCCATGGTTCCACCAAGACCACAGCCAACATCCAATACTCTGGTCTGTGGTGTAAATGTTAACTTGGAGAGCAACCTCTAGAGAGAAGAAAGACATAATCACACAATTCCCTTCCTCCCCTTCCTCTAGACATGCACATTACTTCCCTCCCCCTCCCGTCTAGACATATCCCTCCCCTCCTCCTCCCCCCTCTAGAGATGTCCCTCCCTCTCCTCCCCCTCCCCTCTAGACATGCCCCTCCTCCCCCTCCCCTCTAGACATTACTTCCACCCCCTCCTCCCCCTCCTACATCTCTTGATCTTTGGCAAGCCTCTGTTCTTGTAAACACAAATGTGTATGCTACAAGACACATTTGTGCCTTCAGCACAACAGATGCCACAAAAGAGCTCTATCCAAGGCACACCCCACACACACTCCACACACCACACAATGCACACACACCCACACACTCCACATCACCAAGGGCAACACCTACCACCCCTGTGTAGGACTCACATGACCATTTGAAATCACCCTCTCACTATGGCAACATTAGCTACACACGTCAACTGCTGCAAGTCTGGTAATATTGTTACATCATTCCCTTCACTATAGTAACATTAAGCCTGTAACATTGTCACCCCTCACCATGGCAACATCCCCCTCACCATGGCAACACCCCTCACCATATGTCACCCCCACATAGTGACATTAAGCAGTAACCCTAATACCCCCCCCCCCCCCTCCCCCCCAACCATCAATGATCACATAACTTTGCTCACCTTGGTTGCGCAAAGCCCCCCAGGGGTCACAAAACCATCTCCAATCACCCTCTCGTACACACTCAGACAATCATCAGAGTACACAGAGGTGTCCAGGAGCCTCTGTATGTCCACGGTCCTAGGGCTGCTCTGGTCCCCAGCCTCCCTCTTCCTCCACACCCAGTACACCTGGCACGGGTTTCCCTTCACCACCACATAGGTCTGGCAGTTCCCTGAAAACACAAACTCAAAGCAGTATGACTTTCCACTGCTATCGTCTGTATAGACCACATTACTGAAGAGGTCGTGATACTCCTAAAGGAAAGGGGTAAGGGGGTAGACACACAATATTGACATCACTCCTGTCCTTCCACAACATGTCAACACATATTCACATATATGCACAGGCCAGTGGTGTATCCATGGGGGGGGGGGGGGGGGGGGGGGGAGGGAGCTCCAGGTGATTGAGCAACCCCCACGGCCAAAGCTGCTACATTAATTAAGTAGCCCAATTGCTAAATTAAGTGTGCCATATTAACAAAGAATTCAGGAGCGTACAAAGATCCTAGCACCGGGCCTGAAATGAACAGCTCCCCCCTGCTCCCCTGGGCCTAAAGCACCCTGCCCCCCTCACTCAACTCCTGGATACGCCATTGCATAGATAAACTACAAGTAGATGCCTTGAAAGTTGAAAATTGCATTATGCATGCACATAAACATGTTTCCCCCTCCTCCCCCTCCCCAACTCGTCACCTTGTATTTTATGTACATATTGCAGCAAGACTTCAAAGCCATGAAGACATACCTTGATAGATCGGTAAAAGGTTGGGTTGTCCTGACGCACGGCCTTGCTGGCCGAATGAAAACATGACTCCCGCATGAACAGGTGCCCACCTGTGTGGAGAATCCTGCATTGCAAGGGAAGTGGGCGGGTGATAAAGTGCATGTGACTGTCACATGATCCCAGCTAAGTGATGCACACCTGCCCTTATATGCCGCACTTCTAAAATTAAATTACCTGGTACATGTAGAATACATGTAAGCATAACAAAAGAGATGTCAGAAGATATAGAAATTCCATTGTGGTGGACATAACCTTTGGACCACATAGTAGTATTGCATCATCTTGTGGGGCAACCACTGTACCAACATGTGTACATGTACCACACCACACACCACACACACCACACATACACAACCACACATACACAACCACAGGTACACACATACACACATACACACACCACACACACACACACACATACACACACCACACACACACACACATACACACACCACACACACACATACGGACATACACACCACACATACACACACAACACACTCATGCTGTACACTTGCACATACTGTTACATGCATACTTGAGTGCCTGTGCTGCAAATCTATCAACCTCAGTGTTGTCGAGGTACATCAAGAGCCAGTTGGTGAAGATGAAGTGAAAGGTCTCTGGGCCATAGGGGAGGTTGCTGGCATCAAGCTGTGCAAAGGTCAGGTTTGGGTGCCTTGGACCATTGGTGGCCATATTTTCATCAACGAACTTCTGCATGAAATCTGTGCTGTGTACGTGTTCGGCCCTCGCAGCAAGCTCAGCAGTGAAGCGACTACATGTACAAGAGGAAGGGAAATTAATGCTAATTGGAACCACATTCACCCACGCGTGAACACTCATTCATTGATAACATAATAGATACAAGTTTACATGTATAATCACGGGACGTACGCCGACCGACCGACCACAAGCGGTTGCCACGATAAAACACCACGCCGCAGTACCTTGTAAACTCACCCCACGCCTGCTCCCAACTCGAGCAGGTCAAGGCCGTGCAGATCTGGGAGTAAAGATATCATCTCCGTCACGTCCAGGTCGCTCAGCTTCTTCGTGTAGTCATACCCGCTCGTTTCAAGAAGCATCATCTCGAAGGAAGTCCCGCTCTCAGTTTTGTAGGAGGCCCACTTATCCCAATACTGCTTCATCGCCTTGCGTGCGGGAGTCGCCATGTCGAAAGTACACCAACTTAATTGTCACGTGAATCTGTCTGTTGTTCATTATATACAGTGATATTACCTTTCAATTTGTGCAATGACGAAGCCGTGGACTGGGGACTAGCCATAACGCACCGAAATAAAAAATACGCGCATGCGCGGCCAAAATTTGTTATTATTTGACTCATGGCTCTACAGCTCCAGCCTCTCCCTGCCGCTGTCGTTCGTCCCGCTGCTGCTCCTCAACCAGTGAGCGTGTATCTAGTTCCGGCTGTGTTTAGCTACCGCACCACACCTCCGTGCAGCTTGTGCGTTCTCAGATCAAAGCAGCACTTCTCAACGCATACACAAGAAAGGACACCAACCCCTTGTACTGCTATCAATGTCACGAGGGATATAAAATAACTTGGCAGGTAACGGAAACAGCTGAAAGGGTTCCATTTTTTGTTGAACGACCTTCTCTACCTTCACTCTCACGCACACCTTCATCCAGGGCGCCGGACGCCACAGGTTGAAAACCCGCTCCCCAAAGGCCGACGTGGTAAAAAAAATTACGTCGCAAGTGACTTGCTATATGAAACATTTACGCCATCGCCATGGTAAGCGCCAGGCCCTAGTGCTTGTGTGTACACGTGCTTATTGCGTACTGTATAACAGTGCTTGTGTGTACACGTGCTTATTGCATACTGTATAACGGCGCCCGAACTGCGCGCGTATCGGTGTTACATATAGTGAAGCGCTAAACCTCCTCCCATCTTCCCCACATTTCTGCTTCTTTTGGTTTATGGTTCACGCGTAATGAAAATGAGATGTATGTTATAATTGTGTGCTCTAATCAGAGTACTGGAAATTGTACGCAGCCATAAGTTACTTCTTGTTTTCAAACCTGTACCCATGCCCAGTGGTGAATCAGACTTTACCAGACCCTGGTAGACCTGGTGCAAAACCTATAATTCGTACGAGATATTAAAATCTAATCAAAATAAAATTGGTGATGTAGGATTTATATATAGCAAAGTGAGGAAACAATTAAGGGATTATGGAAATTATACATTCATTGATTTATAACCTACATTATTTAGCAAATCTACCTGCTTATTTATAAACCAATGAATGTTGCTGCCTACATCACCAGTTAGATTTTAGTATCCTATTTATCTGTCTGGAGAGTGCTGTGTATGTCTAGCCATTCAGGTGGGGTGTATGAGGTTTCTGGCCACAATGAGAGCTGACCACATGTACAATGTACAGCTGTAGGAGGATCCACTTACTAACAAAAGATTGAAACATAACTCTAACTTATGGAAAGTCATAATACCGAAAAAGATTTGGCACTAAGTTTTTAACTTGTCTTCTCTAGGTCCTTTCCATAACCGCTAACATTAAGCTTCAATTGTGACAAAGATACAGTACAATACACATCTTATCCAAGTGAATCATATATGGAAGAAGAAGCGGGGGAAACGTTTAGAAGGTTTGACGAGTGACATTGTAGGTATTTGATGGCTCTATCTAAGTACGCTCGCTAAAGTCCAATTGATTCTGCGGTATGTTGGCAATAGTGTTTTGCTAATCTGTATTCACGACACTTTAAATCCTACATAGAGCCAACAAACATAGGTTCTGTTAGGATGGAGTAATAGTGAGTCTTGGTTGTATTACCAGAGGATTAAAATATGGCTGCCTACGGCATCCGATGAAAGGCAGATATTCCCAATCTTTAGTGTATTTTACGAGGATCATCAAACAAAGTACATAATATTAGTCCAATTATGCGTGAAATGCACATTTGAGTTTCCATTCAATCATTCTGGATCTTTCTCTGTTCAAATGCAACCATTTGAGCTCTCACTGTTGCATTGAATGATTCACTTAAAAAAAAAAAAAAAAAACACGATCTGACGTTCAATATGAATATAACACTGCAAACGCACACACACAAACATGCACACAAACCATGCACACAAACACACACGCACACAAGCACAAACACATAATGCTGAGCATGGTACGAAATCTTGCAAGGATTGAACAGGTGTGAAGCAGCAGATGTATTGCAGGTTTTCTTAGTAGCGTAGAGATATAATTCTTTACGTTGGTAACAAAGTCCTTGCAGATATGTTGCCACTGAGTTGACAGAGAAAAGTGGCAGTGACTCGCGTATGCAATTTGGAATACCTGTATTAATATTCACTGATCCATAACTATGTGAAAGTACATACATCAATGGGCTTCAACAGCCATCTGAGCCCATTCCTTGACCATCCCCAGATCCCAGGCAAAGTAAAGCTCCTTTCTCGGGAGGGACAATTTCATGCCATATGGCCCAGAACTTTATTATGCAATTGTAGCAGCGCATAGTTCTCACCAGAGCTATCTCTTCCCGACGTTTGTGAATCCGAAAGCCTTTTGTGGCACTCTTCTGTTGAATGCCCGATTAAACGACAGAAATTGCATTTTCAGATCGGAACTTCTGCCATTTTCAGGTCCATAAACCTTGCTGCAAGTTGCCTATTTGTTTCTCCATTGCTCCGAGCTGTTGACTGAAACCGTTTGCGATGTGCCTACTCATTAATGTCATATCAGATTAGATTATCGTTATCCATAGCCTCGTAGTCATCTGCATCCACTGTTGGGAGAGCAGCAAACGTGAGGTGCAAATTAGTGAGGCCAACGTTCCTTATCCACTTTGTGAGCGTCCTTTTCCAAGTGAGGGACCAATTTAATGCCCAGCTCTGGGTTTCCGCACCCAGCTTCCTTCCTCTTCTCAACCTTACTAGGACTTCCATTTCCTCCTCTTTCTTTCTGAAGCCGTCTTCACTCCATTACCCAGTCCTTCCTTCTCTCTCCTCCTATCATCCACAAATGCCATCAACACTGTTTCCAATCCTTCTATATCAGATTGCTTGTAGTTCCTTCCAGAGCGTGTTGTCATCCACCGTAAAGATGATTAGGCTGTTCAGCTATGTCCGGGGCAGACTTCCCTTACGATCTGACCCCACTTCTGAATGGAGTGCTTATTACGAACTCTTACATGTTTACATTTATACACAACAGGTCGATGAGAAGTGCCATAACATAACACCTCTTGAATTAGGTCCCATTACTCCATTCAGTGAATTGTTCCTTGAATAGGTACTTTGAAGGCACAAGTACTTCAGGGTACATGAAGTACTTTTACTGCTGCGAACATTATAAGAAAATCCATAAGTAACATACACGATATATTATTGTACAGTCACTTAGCTGTAATCTCCTACATTGGGCTGGCTGTAATCTCCTACATTGGGCTGACAGTAATCTCCTACATTGGGCTGGCTGTAGCTCTCAAGCCGTAAAGTGTCTGCACTTCCTTAGCACTCGGAGCAGTTGGTTGCAAATGAATAGCCACTATCTGATTGAGAGTGCCTCTTTCTTCGTCTATCATGTGGGCAGTCACAAATGACAGGTTTCTTTCATGACTTTGTCCTATCATCAGATGATGAGCTTTCCGACACATTAAAAAACAACACTTCTTTGTTGTAGGTGTAGAAGTGCCTAGCGTTACTCCGTCTGCTTTTGGACGTGTGTGGGGGCCACTATTGGACATATGTGGGGGCCACTATTGGACATGTGTGGGGGCCGCTATTGGACATGTGTGGGGGCCGCTATTGGACATGTGTGGGGGCCGCTATTGGACATGTGTGGGGGCCACTATTGGACATGTGTGGGGGCCACTATTGGACATGTGCGGGGGCTGCTATTGGACATGTGTGGGGGGCCACTATTGGACATGTGCGGGGGCCACTATTGGACATGTGCGGGGGCCATCTTCTATATATTTCCTTTTGAAGGCATAATCAAAACAATTTAATATACCTCACAAATACGGCAAAATGTGTTGGCTGTACCACCCAGATGGTTTATGAGTTCTGAAGCATGTGGGTTGTCACAGATAATGAGCACCAGAGGTGCCACAGCCAGTACTTTCTCCTGCCTTAGAGCATCATGCATTTCTATACCCTCATTTTGCCAGCTCTTCAGATATTGGTCTCACCATATCTAAAGGGGGATGGGATCACCATATCTAAAGGGGGATGGGATCACCATATCTAAAGGGGGATGGGATCACCATATCTAAAGGGGGATGGGATCACCATATCTCATATGGAGAAATGGCCCATACATAGGCGGTCATCATGCTTTTATTTTTAAATTGAATTTTAAACACATTTATAATTTACTATAAATCGGTCTGATTGTGAATCTGTGTTTTATATAATTATGACATGAACCATTCGTGTAGTAAAATCAAGACAAAAAATTAATTTCTACCGCGCATAATATATTCATAAACAATATGTCATAACGTAATACCTTGCGTCATCTGGGATTAAGTTCCAGTTATTGCGTACGTTGCAACTAGTTAACTGTTAATTGCAGATGAATTATTAACGATAATACACAATCGTAGCTTTGGAGATGTGGAGGCAGCAATAAACGGATTGCCCTGCATGATTTCAACTTCTGAGATTCAGGTGTTTTGGTGAGTATACTGTGTGAATTTAGTATGTGCAGAACAGGCATATATTCGATGCAGTGAAGGGGGAGGAGATATGGCCTTCTCCCTATACTAGTACTGTATGGAATTCTCCCTGTACTGTTGGCCTTCTCCCGGACCGTTAATTGCCCGTCTCCTTATACTGTTGGTCTTCTTCCTGTAGTGTTAGACTTGTGGCCTTCTCGCTATACTGTTGGCCCTCCCTATACTGTTGGCCTTCTCCCTATACTGTTGACCTTCTCCCTATACTGTTGGCCTGCTCCCTATACATTGGCCTTCTCCCTATACATTGGCCTTCTCCCTATACTGTTAGCCTTCTCCCTATACTGTTGGCCTTCTTCCTATGCTGGTGGCCTTCTCTTTATAATAAGCTGCGCTTATACTGTTGGCCTTCTCCCTATACTGTTGGCCTTCTCCCTATACTGTTGGCCTTCTCCCTATACTGTTGGCCTTCTCCCTATACTGTTGGCCTTCTCCCTATACTGTTGGCCTTCTCCCTATACTGTTGGCCTTCTCTCTATACTGTTGGCCTTCTCCCTATACTGTTGGCCTTCTCCCTATACTGTTGGCCTTCTCTCTATACTGTTGGCCTTCTCCCTATACTGTTGGCCTTCTCCCTATACTGTTGGTCTTCTCCCTATACTATTCCTATACAGTTGGCCTTCTCCCTATACTGTTGACCCTTCTCCCTATATGGTTGACCTTATCCCTATACAGTTGGCCGTCTCCCTATGCTGTTGGCTTTCTCCCTATACTGTTGACTTTCTACCTACATGTGTACTGTCGGCCTTATCCCTATACTATTTCCTATACAGTTGGCCTTCTCCCTATACTATTGGCTTTCTCCCTATATGAACCACTGAGCATTGTCCATTTGTGTAGCATCTCTGTCCCTTTGTTTACCATGTGTATAGCTGACCAGTGGGACACACACACCACACACGTGCATGGACACTTCCAGCAAGTCACGCACGCTCAGTTACAGTGTGGACACTCAATGTAGTAGCTCTACTGGTGGCGATGCACATATTCACAAGTGTCTCCATCATGTGCACACTACACACGCTGATGTAGAGCTGTGTATTGTGTGCTTCAAACATGGGCACACGCACCAATGATGTCCACACATATACCTGTACACAGTGGTACTTACATGTACATCCATATACATCAGATATAAATAATAATAATTTGGACACAAACACACACATGCATGTACATGTACACACACACACACACACACATACACACACACACACACACACACACACACACACACACACACACACACAGATTGCTGTACAACCACAACAAGACACAACAATCTACCAGGAGAGAGCTACCATACTACTGGAGGAGCCGAGGATCAATGAAGACCTACTAACTGTAGTACTACAAACCAAAGTATTTACTGGTCTGGCTACTTCCCCAGTCCTTTGAACACAGTGACGACAGATAACAGGTGTGTGAATGGCTGTTTGGGGGCTATTGTGATGGTGGTTACATGCACTAGAGTACGCATGGTATTTTTGGACATGCTAATTTTTGTTTGCATGCATTGGTGTTGAGAACACTTCCTCACTCCCCTGGAGGGGTGTTGGTGGTGTCATTGGATCACCTCTCCAAATCCCCCAGAAGTGGGGAGGTGTCCATTGTACACATACAATGCATCACTTGGGTGACGGCTCCATCAGAAGTCTTTGAACATGCATGTTAAAGTACTTCTGTTTAAGGGCCTGGAGAGGTACATTAACTTGTACATGTACTCTTTGTTACATGTACTATTGTCTATCTTTATAGACACCATCTACTGTTACATAATCCTGTACCTAGTATATGTAATTTCAAAAATGGTCTCATCTGGTGGCTACCAGATACAGGTATAAACCCTAACCCTGACTACCTACACAAAAGTTCTGGTAAATTTAATATTACTACATTTGCATCTGAGGCTGTGCTTTAAAAGGCTACCATGCGCTATATTCATTTGAGTTGCATGCAACATGTTACCTACATGTACGTGTGGTAACTTTAACCCTTCTATACATGTATGTAGCCAAGTCATCGTATGCCCTTCATGCAACTTTTTTGGCTGTAGGTCACTACATGTACATGCAGTGGTACTTCAAAGATAGGTAGTGATTTTAGTGGTTACCTAAGTTTTGCAAAGCAACCACATCCATTGTGTGGACAAGGAAACCACAAGCCAGCCCTAAGCTACTGGCCTAACAAAGGATAATGGTTCTGGGGCTATGCTAAAGCTTCATACATGTAGGTTGGCCCATGCCCATTTAGTGTTTGCATTAGTTATCACAAATAGAATAACCTTATGGGCCCACTTCGTACATACATGTATGGACACACCTCCCTTGACAACTTACATGTACATGTACATGTTATATACTATACTGTTGGTCAGTTGGCCTTCTCCCTATACTGTTGGCCTTCTCCCTATACAGTTGGCCTTCTCCCTATATAGTTGGCCTTCTCCCTATACTGTTGGCCTTCCCTAAAGGTTTTCATTTTTAGTATGCACGGCATTACATGTAGTACCTTGCTCTCATTACTATCAACAGTAAGGCTCTCAACTGTAGTACTCCAAGCCTAGCTGGCAACAAGTAGACAGGCAATAGAATAACCCTGGGGCTCACCAAAAATGTACATACATGTACATGTATGGACACAAGTAGTAGTGCTGCACATCTGTTAACATACTATGAACTTCCAGGACACAGCTATTCCCTAGGCCTAGGGGTTGTATTTGCACAAAGCTGCATGGCATTGTGCATGAGATTATTCACTGTATGTACAGACCTAGACCTTTTATCAGCAGTCTGGCCACACAACAAAATTCATGACATTGGGCCTTTGTTACTTTGTACAAACATCCAAATAAGATAGGATCAGCAGGTGTTTATGTACACACACACATACATGCACACACACACACACACACACACACACACACACACACACACACACACACATCAGCTGAACGTGGGGGAGGAGGAGGCAGGAATTGGCAACATCTGCCAGTATCACTTACGGTTTCCAGTCATGCATTTGCTACAGTACAAGATGCACACCATTACATGCATGTACTTCCTATAACACCAGGGATTTACCGCACCTACCCCCTGGTGTACACGTGGCATGTCACTTGCTGTTCTATCAATTAATCCAGGGTTCACAAACATGCCATTTAACTGTACATATGAAGGGAAGACTTCCTACAATAATACTACAGCAATGGAAGTAGAACATCATAACACAAACTTTCATGAATCCCTCAATTGTATTTAGCCAGTCAGACACTCAATGTTTTGGCATATACAAACTGCCACCACAACCTGTACAAAGAAAAACAAATAATACTTTCTCTTTTCCTCCTCCCTTCAATTTCCTTACCTCCCCTTCCATCTCCCTCCCTCCTCATCCCATCAATTTTCCTACCTCCCCCTCCCTCCCATCACTCTCCTTTCCTCCCCTTATCCCCATTCACCCCGCTGGCCCCGGCTCTCATCTTATAGCGCATGTCAAATGAAGTACTATCCGGCTGAAAGGATCGTGTGTGAAAGGAAAAAGGTAAGCTAGCTGGGTTTGTTTTAAAAAAACAAAATAAAACTGAATAATACCATGCTTTCCAGAATGGAAGAATAGTTTATCTAGTGTTGTAAAGTGGTTTTAAGAAGACACTTATATTGGGTTGAAGAAAAGGACGTAAGTTAATTAACCTGTTCTCTTCTACAGTATGTAATATGTGTGTTCAGGTGTATTCTAGTAATCACTGCATTTTTATTTCAGGGAGTTCAAGTGTCAGCTTAAATTGATTTTTCACATACAACGCTCACTAGCTGCAGGAACAATCAGAAGGAACAGTGCATGTGCATGGATGTCACTATGGATGTAATGTAGCGTTACTGTTGTGTTAATTTAACTGCAGGTGTCACAACAAAGCACTGTTGTACATGTACATGTGATCATGTTTCAAAAGATTCAACCACATGCAATGGCGTCCTAGGCTGGTTTGTTTCTCAGACACTCGATACCTCAGGATGCACTCGGATAGCTCACAACATCAACAACCATTCATTCATTATAATTATACTGAATCATACACGTAATCACATGCACACACATGATCCTATATATCTCTAATCACTGAATGTTTCCGGACATCACAGTTCCTCCCCATTTCACACTGGTGACAGACCACCATCCATTCTCAACCCTGAAAAGGGATTACCAGCAGTGACAGCAGCACGGTTGCATTGGTATATGCGGTAGGCTAGCCCTGTCTTGATATCAGGTACAAGAGTACCACTCAGCACACAAATGCTGATGCACTTTCATGTCTCCCAGTGGTGGCCAACATGCAGATGGCACAAATGGACGAGGAGGAAGGAGGGACATTCCCAACTACAAACCCTCCTGGTCGAGGTGGCAGAATTAGGAAGAACAACAACAATTAAGGGACCTGGTGTTAGCAAGGGTGTTTCAGCCTATTCAGGAGGGATGGCCACCCAAAACTACAGAAGAGGTTATAAAGCCATGCTTTGAGTAGAGACATGAACTATACATGTACAGCAGTACAATCCTGTGAAAGGGTACAGGGAGAGGTATAGGCCTGTACCACTGTTCACGGAGGGGTACAGGCCTACTCAGGGATACAAGCATGTTCAAGGAGGGGTACAGGGATACAAGCCTGGACAGGGGGCGGGGGGGGGGGGGGGGGGGGGGTGTACAGGAGTACAGGCTTGTACAGGGGTAAAGGCGTGTACATGCAGGGAGGGGTACAAGCCTGGACAGGGGTACAGGCCTGTACTGGGATGGGTGGGGGAAGGGGGGGGGGGGGGGGGGGTTGGGGGTACAGGACTGTACAAGGGTACAGGCTTGTACAGGGGTGCAGGCCTGTACAAGGGTAATGGCGTGTACAGGGAGGGGTAGTGGCCTGGACAGGGGTACAGGCCTGTACTGGGGGGGGGGGGGGGGGGGGGGGGGGGGGGTGTACAGGACTGTACAAGGGTACAGGCTTGTACAGGGGTGCAGGCCTGTACAAGGGTAATGGCGTGTACAGGGAGGGGTAGTGGCCTGTACAGTGGTACAGGCCTATAAAATTGTACAGGCCTGTACAATTTGGGGTACAACCAATTGTATTGATACATAGCAGTTGTTCATTCATGATGAACTCCACATACATATAGGTTTACCCATTGTCCTCTGTTTCATTCCATTTCTCTTGTCTTTTGCTAGGCCATCTAGTGATCCCCATTTCAGTCTGTCCCATTCTTCTTTGCTTTCATCGTCCCCCTTTAGTTCCTTCACAGAGTGGTCTCTAGTGGGTACACCCTTTCCAACACCTGTTCCTTCTGCCCTTTTCTTTGCACAACACGCCCTCTCAATTTGCCCCCATTTCCTGCAAACTTTGTTTCTGAACCTGCACTGTTGAGTATCATGCGCTCCTCCACACCTGTTGCAAGCCCCTAGGCCCGACGGTCTCCCCCTTCTTGGTGGTGCTGCCACTTGATGTACTTCCTGTTTTGTGACACTCTGCAACTGTTCTGCGCGTCTTTAGTCTCCCTTTCCGCTATTTCCGCTGTCTCCAGCACCTTGGCAAAAGTGAGGTCTGCCTTTGTGAGGAGTCTCTTCTGTACCCCCTCGTCCCTCATACCAAAGAACACCCTGTCTCTCAGCGTCTCTGATAACGTCGCACCAAACGCACAGTTCTGCAAACTTGCTGCATACCACATATCACTTTCTCCCTCCTTTTGTCCCGTTTGTGGAACCGTACGTTCTGCGATGACTAGAGGTTTAGGCGCTACGTGTGTCGTTAAGGCTGCGACGTACCAGTTGCTCGTACGTTCGGTCTTTCAATTTCTGGGGTGCTACGAGCGCTCGGAGCAGGCCAAATGTAATACAGGCGAGGAAAGCGTCCTTTTTCTGTTCGGCTTCCACTTTATTTGCCAGGAAGAAATGTTCTAGTCGCTCGACGTATTAACTTAACCAGTCTTCCGTTGACGCGTCACACTCCCCTGCCATCCTTCTTAGCTATCCCATGCACCCTCGTCGCCACTGTAGACCTCAGGATGCACTCGGATAGCTCAGATCCAGCTACAGCTACGTGTATGCCTACATCTCTTGTCTGAGCAGCCGGTCGAGGTAAGCAGCCTAACATCATTTCAATACATCGATCTGTCTTGCAGAAAACACAGACTCGAAGCTTTTAGTATTCCATGGCATGTACTAGTAGTTACCCCCGGCACGGGGCGGCACCTGGCCCACCACGCCCTCTCAACGTACTTAAGGGCTGGCACCGTTCATTTCTCTATAATTACGCGGCGCGCGCATGACGTCATCAAGGTATAACAGTTTAACCACCTTGCACCAGCGGATATTGAATGACGAGTAAATAGCTATCGTGTGACAACTTTTGAACAGAAGGAGTTTTGAATGGAGCTGTTTTCAAAATCGGCCTCAACAGTGGATACGCTACACGCTAATGCCAACCGATCGTTTGCAGGATATAGAAAAGGCAACTAGTGCTTGGATCAATTGGTTTGTTACAGGCGCCGTGGTTGATATGGACGCTGTCAAGCGGAATGACGAAAACTGTTGTTGTTTCATTACAGAGTAAGTACCTGGGAGTTGAACTAAGGGTTAGGCAGTCTTATTGTGTACGCGGATTATGCAGAAGAGTGTTTTTTGCGGCACTGCCATTGTACGATTCAAAATGGATAATTCGTTTTAGAGCCACCTAAGGAAGTGGGGGGAAATGACGGCGCAACTGTACATCGGGTCCCTATGCCCATTGTCAGCGAGGTTTATCCAGTGGAGAGGTAAGGCTGTTGTAGTTTTATGATAAAGTGAGTACTTTGGAGTTAGAATAAGTGTTAGAGAATTATTTTATCCTCGTGGATTGTGCAGAAGTGTGGTTTTTAAAGATGCTGTCTGTCTTGTGTGTACATAGTGTGTGTGTCTGCTTGTGTATAGGGAGTAAGCATCCCCTAGGAGACACCAACCCCACCCCTACATCTCTACATTGCCTGCTTCTGTGTGCCTTGTGTGAACTTGGTGTGTGTACATAGTGCTGTGACCTTGTGTGAACTTGATGTGTGTGCCTTGTGTGAACTTGGTGTGTGTACATAGTGCAGTGCCTTGTGTGAACTTGGTGTGTGTACATGTTGTGTGCCTTGTGTGAACTTGGTGTGTGTACATGTTGTGTGCCTTGTGTGAACTTGGTGTGTGTACATGTTGTGTGCCTTGTGTGTGTGTACATAGTGTGTGCCTTGTGTGTGTGTACATAGTGTGTGCCTTGTGTGAACTTGGTGTGTGTACATAGTGCAGTGCCTTGTGTGAACTTGGTGTGTGTACATAGTGCAGTGCCTTGTGTGAACTTGGTGTGTGTACATAGTGCAGTGCCTTGTGTG
This sequence comes from Spongilla lacustris, assembly GCA_949361645.1. Classification (NCBI taxonomy): domain Eukaryota; kingdom Metazoa; phylum Porifera; class Demospongiae; order Spongillida; family Spongillidae; genus Spongilla; species Spongilla lacustris. The sequence goes on from OX442428.1 coordinate 7,170,216, forward strand.
AACTTGGTGTGTGTACATGTTGTGTGCCTTGTGTGTGTGTACATAGTGTGTGCCTTGTGTGAACTTGGTGTGTGTACATAGTGCAGTGCCTTGTGTGAACTTGGTGTGTGTACATAGCGCAGTGCCTTGTGTGAACTTGGTGTGTGCCTTGTGTGAACTTGGTGTGTGTACATAGTGCAGTGCCTTGTGTGAACTTGGTGTGTGTACATGTTGTGTGCCTTGTGTGTGTGTACATAGTGTGTGCCTTGTGTGAACTTGGTGTGTGTACATAGTGCAGTGCCTTGTGTGAACTTGGTGTGTGTACATAGCGCAGTGCCTTGTGTGAACTTGGTGTGTGCCTTGTGTGAACTTGGTGTGTGTACATGTTGTGTGCCTTGTGTGAACACGGTGTGTGTACATAGTGCAGTGCCCTTGGTTGGAAGGTTACATTTGTGTGTATAGAAAATGCATTTGCATTAATTGGTGCCATGTGCCTATCTTTGATCCCCTTTTTAAAAGAGGGATTTATACGTAAGGCAGACTGAACACCACAATACTTAGATCCACCTAATATTTACACCTATATTTACACACATGTATAGTACATGTAATATTTTACTGCATGTCGTATGCATTGTAAAGGATCTGTTGAAATGCTCTATGTTCTACCCCCTTCCAGACACTATTCAATACACAACAGAGCAAGACAGCATATGCATAACAGATCTGTACTACACTGCAGAACTGTACACGTTCTTAAAGATCGAGTGCGCGTGTAAATACAGCGCAATGCGTCATTCGTTGACGCACGCGCAGCGCCGGAGGATTCTTTTGTTGAGGGTATAAAAGGAGCTTGCCTGGAAAAAGGTTTTTCCCCGTATCACGTGATACACAGCTAGTCCCCTTTGGGTGTGCGACGAGAGAGCCTCAGGGGGGTCTTCGATAAACACATAACATTGCATTAGGGACACATAACATTGTAAGGGGTAGGGTTATATGTATATGTCCTCAAAGGATATGGAGGACCGTCGGATTACCGTATACCTTCGCAGGCTTGGCTTCGCGTTGGAACTATGTTACTCCGGTATACGTACGCTCCGTAGCAATGATGAATGATCTCGTAGCAGCCCAGGGCTATGAGCTGTCTTTATGGTAAGTTTAAGCGTACGTACCGCTAGTAAAAAATAAAAATAATAAGTCACGCGACCATTGACAAAGCCACGGCAATAATGTTTATATAATACTAGTACGTCAAAATGCTGTTCAAAGGTTGTTGTTTGCCACTAAGATGAAGTGCCATATTACATTTCAAGGACATACATGTAGAGACTGACATTACTCATGCCAGGTAATGATTGCAACTAGGCTACCATAAATGCTTATTAGTAGGAGATGTGGCCACATATCAGAGGAGCCAATGAATGGTGGTCCTCAATGTGCACCTTGTTTATGTGGACCATGCATAGTGTCGTAGCCACCTGATTTCCTGCACACACACACACACACACACACACACACACACACACACACACAACACACACATACACACACACACACAAACACACACCATATACATGTATTAGCAAGATTGGCATATATGTAGTCAGTCTTTTGTAATGTAGCAGTTCTGAAAAGAACTGTTTTTTATTACTGAGTACTATGGTCCACAGGTGTGTGGACCATAGTACACAGGGGTGGGGTGGGGGAGGGGGATTGGTCAACCCCCATATGCCCTCTCCAAGGCCTGGGTGGACTTCTCCTCTCCCCTCACCCCCTCCTCCTCCATAGTACACAGGGGTGTGGACCATAGTACACAGGGGTGTGGACCATAGTACACAGGGGTGTGGACCATAGTACACAGGGGTGTGGACCGTAGTACTCAGGGGTGTGGACCATAGTACACAGGGGTGTGGACCATAGTACACAGGGGTGTGGACCATAGTACACAGGGGTGGGGTGGGGGAGGGGGATTGGTCGACCCCCATATGCCCTCTCCAAGACCTGGGTGGACTTCTCCTCTCCCCTCACCCTCTCCTCCTCCATAGTACACAGGGGTGTGGACCATAGTACACAGGGGTGTGGACCGTAGTAAACAGGGTGTGCACAGGGGTGTGTGGGCCATAGTACACAGGGGTGTGGACCATAGTACACAGGGGTGTGTGTGGACCATAGTACACGGGTGTGGACCGTAGTACACAGGGGTGTGGACCATAGTACACAGGGGTGTGGACCATAGTATACAGGGGTGTGGATCATAGTACACAGGGGTGGGGTGGGGGAGGGGGATTGGTCGACCCCCATATGCCCTCTCCAAGGCCTGGGTGGACTTCTCCTCTCCCCTCACCCTCTCCTCCTCCATAGTACACAGGGGTGTGGACCATAGTACACAGGGGTGTGGACCGTAGTAAACAGGGTGTGGACCATAGTACACAGGGGTGTGTGGGCCATAGTACACAGGGGTGTGGACCATAGTACACAGAGGTGTGGACCATAGTACACAGGGGTGTGGACCATAGTATACAGGGGTGTGGATCATAGTACACAGGGGTGGGGTGGGGGAGGGGGATTGGTCGACCCCCATATGCCCTCTCCAAGGCCTGGGTGGACTTCTCCTCTTCCCTCACCCTCTCCTCCTCCATAGTACACAGGGGTGTGGACCATAGTACACAGGGGTGTGGACCATAGTACACAGGGGTGTGGACCGTAGTACTCAGGGGTGTGGACCATAGTACACAGGGGTGTGGACCATAGTACACAGGGGTGTGGACCAGGTGTGGACCATAGTACACAGGGGTGTGGACCATAGTACACAGGGGTGTGGACCATAGTACACAGGGGTGTGGACCATAGTACACAGGGGTGTGGACCATAGTACACAGAGGTGTGGACCATAAGATCCCTATTGTGTACAAGGTCTCCTACATCTACATGGTTCAGATAATCATTACACTTGATGGCTGTTACCATACCACTACTATTACCCCTACTCCTCCCCTAGTGGTAGGTAAGGGGAACAGTAGGGGTAGTAAGGAGTTGGTATAATAGTAGATAAAGGGAGTAAGGGGAAGAGTAGGGGTGGTGATAGGTAACCCCTACTCTTCTCTACCCCTACTCCTCCCCTTACCTACTATTGCCCTTAGTAGTAGATAAGGGGAACAGTAGGGGTAGTGATAGGTAAGGGGAGGAGTAGGTGTAGGGAAGAGTAGGACTATTACACCAACTCCTCCCCTTACTCCCCCTACTGTTCCCCTACCTACCACTAGAGGAGGAGTAGGGGTAATAGTAGGCTAGGTGAAGAATAGGGGTTGTGGTAGGTAAGGGGAGGAGTAGGGGTAGTAGTAAGTACTAGTAAGGGGAGGAGTAGGGGTAGTAGTAAGTACTAGTAAGGGGAGGAGTAGGGGTAAGGGGAGAAGTAGGAGTAGGGGTAAGGGGAGAAGTAGGAGTAGTGGTTGTAAGGGGAGGAGATACTGCTTTGACCATATATATACGTACCACAGTTGTCCAGTAACGAAGTTCAGTGGTGTAATGCTGGTACCAGGTGCGTCACAGTAAGTTGCGCGATCAAGTATGGCATTTAAGAAGATGGAGCGGACCGTGTGGCAAGAGTAGCCTCTTTTTAGTATCGGTATCAAGCTTCCCTTTCCTTTGCTCCGAGGCAAAAGTGGCTTCAAGAGTCAGTCTCTGACAGTCTGCCTGACCGTCGCCATTCTCAATCATAAACACGTGTTATTCGATTTTAATAGTCGTGAAAATTAGTTATTGCTGCCAGGATGTAAGAGTACGTTACGTAGTAAGGGTAATATGAAGGAGTTTGAGAGGTTTATAGACACCCCATGTTTCACAACGCTAGACAGACGCCATTTTTAGCCCATTAATTTGGCCGCATGGCCGGCTGACCGTTTTCCAGGCAAGCGCTTTTTATACGCGCACTCGATCTTTAACAGGTCTGCATGTAAACAACGGACAGGAAATGTAAAGCAAACTTGTAGATGATAATGTTGATGCTCACATGTCCAATGAATAAACGGATGTTGAGTTGATTTTACCCACAGGTGCGGATATGCGTCGATTTCACTGCCACTGATGTACAGCTGCAAGAGTACCCGCCACCGCGAAAATCTTTCACGTGATATGCAGCCGCATGAAATGGTGAATAATGAACATCACAATAGTTGTCTAAAAAGGCGAAGGTCTAAACCGCACTTTTTCTCATTAACAGTCCGATGAAAACTTCAGGCAGTGGTTACATTAATACGTGTGGGGTCCTGCTTGCGGAGAAAATGCATGTACCAGCCATAACAACTATAAATAACAAATATACAACATCAATTTCATATAATTTACAACATTTCATCGACTAGTATCAAAACGGAAACTCAGTTCAACAAGCAGGACCCATAGCGACATAGTTCGGAAGTTGCTCTTCATAACAAGCCCTCTCCAGTGATTAAGCGTGTGAGATAAGTGCTTCGCCTAACGCGTTGAAGTGTTTTAAAGTTCCCTCACGGAACTGTCTTGTTTTCCTTACGGCAGTGGAGTTAGAGGTTTAAAAGCCACTCTCTTGGTTGTAGACAACTTGCCGTGTCAGAAACAGTGTCTTCTTTTGGATACAGTGCTTCTATTGTAGACAAAAACAAAGCAGCATTATCTGCAAAATTCATTCAATAAATTAATTAAAACGCGGGTGCCCGACCTTAAGTGCGTTGAGCTCTGCTCGACTCCAGCTTTGCAAAATGCTGGCATGTCCTAGTCTCATTTTATTAACTATGGAATATCCTTGATTTTACTAAATATCTATGGCAACACATAGAAACGCCATTTAAAAATGGCGCCTTATTGCACCAAAACTGATTTACTATTTTTAAAAATGGTCCCCAAATTCTTCACGACAACATCCACCTTTTTTCATATATTATATTATTTGGATAGTTGTAGAATTGTTTCAGAGGGTGGCAAAAGTTCTAACCCCCCTCTGTTCATTAGTTATAACTAATGGAATATCTTAATTAGCATGATTTTTTTCCATTTTCTGTACAAGTCTATGGAATATCATATTTTCAGAAATGGTCCCAGAATTTTGGACGATACAAGGTATAAAATTTGAAATTGCCTACATTTAAACATCATTTAGAGTAGTATTAGAGGGTGGCAAAAGTTGCAGGTCCGTTAGTTAAGTAAATAATAATCAAGTTAGTAAAAACGCCATACATTCTCTATGGAACGTACCGCGGAATGAAATCCAAAAATTTACAAACCGCAACTTTCGTGTCCGTTGATTTCTCCATATGTAAAGGGGGATGGGATCACCATATCTAAAGGGGGATGGAATCACAGCAGCAGACTAAATGTACATTGTCGTGCTGTCCATTTGCTTGTCTTGGAAGCCCGGCCAAGGGTAGATACCAACTCTCAAACTTGTACCACTTACCAATATTCATCCCTGGCTGTGATGTGCAGTCTGGGCACGAGGTAAGCAGGGGTCTAGGGGAGTGCAGTTAGCCACACACACACCCCGTGGGGATCTGGAGCTATGCCCCCAGCCACTTGTTTACTTTTGCATTCATTTAGCATGATAATGAACATAGTGATATCACCCCCAAAACAACTTAATATTGATAACTACCAGTGGCATCACCATGGTGATAAGGAAGCACGATGTGCAGGAGAAGGATTGAAGTCTGCATGGATAGAGATGGGAAATCTCTTCCTCACAATGGCTGTGGTTCCTCACTGCTCAGTAGGAACTCAGCAATTCAATCGGTGATGCGAAGCTATTGTGACCGAAGTGTGTGTTCACCAGCTGCACACATGTACTGGTCTAATCATAGATTGACTGAAACGGGAGTGACTTAAGTCAGTGACTTTAAGTCACTACCCTGGGATACGGTGAAATGAGATTTATACCTAGCTATTCAAACAAATTCTTTACATGTGGTTGATTGTTAATACAGATAACAACAGGTTCACATAAATGAATTTCATTTAAGCTACAGATCATGATCACTTCTCGGAGCATGCATGCTTGCGTACAAAGGCATGGTATTACTATACAGGCACTTCCTTGCTTACATAAGGCAACAATGTTGTCATTTTCCATTTCAGAGCACACACTACAATAGTTCTTGCACAGGCTTTTGCATACACTGCAAGCTCTACTAGCATTGGTAGCTACACAAGTAGCAGAGTTTTTGTCATACAATGGATGCAGGCACAATGGGGCAATGTTGTGTGGAAATGTTTCATGTTAATCCTGTTGCCGAGCGTGAGTAGGCTTACGTTTATTGGTACTTGCACTGATGTATATAAGTAAAGCTCATTCAGCAACTGCTTCTGTGAACCTGGGTGAAACCATTTGAACAGAGAGTACGCATCGTCCAAAATATGATACCTATTTGCAGCTCTCATGATCAAACCAATAAGTATTCAGTGGCCTTAGGGCATCCTACAGGCAATCGGTCTTGAAATCACATCTGGCAGCATGCATTTGTAATGGAAAGACAATTTCCAGTAGTCCTGTGTATCTCTTCTACATCATTACCCCACAAAATGTGTGTATCAAACTGAGGTGAGGATCTCCAGCCTTCAACAATGCCATCTACTTGGCCTTCCATTATACGCCATGACAAGATAAACTACTGCCATCACCGACGTCATCGCTTTCTTGCTCATGTGGTTCTTCAATCGCCGGATTTGGGGAACTATTTGCTATAGAAATGGCTGTGGGAATGGATGCTTCAGCATTGCCGCCTGCTGCAGTGCTGTGCCGCCTAATGCTGCGTGTGGAAAACGCCTTCAAAGTAGCGACTTCATTAAAATAAATGATGCATTTTAAACTACACCCTTTACCGTTAATTCTCTGTACACCCCCAAAGAGTTTTGTTTCGTTAAAAAGCCTTCCATACCTCTGCTTTGCATGTTTGTTGCCTAATACCTTAGCTGCACAAGTAACACGATCGCCAACAAGGAAAGGCATCGCGGTTTGAACACAAAAAAGGGGCGTATTATGTAATGTTTGCCGCCAAACAGCGATACAAGCTGCCCTGTTTGCTACGCTCCTCTGGCTTAAAATACAACCATTTTAGAATATTTTAAAGCTACATGCCACCCAGTACGTGCACAATTAAAAAAAAAAACGCACTGGCGTCACCAATTCGAGTGTTTTATCGTTCCAAAAGTTCAGTGACTTAAGTCACTAATTAATGACTTAAGTCACGATCCGTCAATCTATGACTAAACGACACACATGTTATATATACATACTTGACACCGTGTTTTAGTTCTGTCTCCTGAGGAAAAGCGGAAAAGAATGAGATCCATCCATTATGCTTACTGCTTACTTTCGGCTCGCACCATCCGATTTCACGGTAGTACTACTTAACCACACATCTTGTTGCTCAGAGGGTCTTGGCTTTCGACTCCTTCCTCCTCCTGAACACTTCAGCTGGAATACTAACTCGCATGCTTTTAATAATTATCCATGTTAACTATTCATAACTGGTCAGGTTGAAGAGGTGGGGAGGTTGTCTTTAAAAAATGACCCCCCCCCCCCCCCTCCCCCCAGATTTACCACTGCTGTTGGGACAGGGGACATGTACGTATGTTGCCTTTTTCACCATTTTAATCGGTTTCTATCTATGTTGCAGGGATTGTCAATCCCACCCAGGATCACGCCCCACTTACTCAGCAAGGTAGATGGCATTGCTGCATGTACATGTAGGTAAGGTGTCTAGTGCCATTGGTGGGAGTGCACTTGCCCATGATGTCCCATTGAGTCACATGTAGATGTATGTTAGGCCTAAGGGTTGTACATGTATGTTAGGCCTAATGCTTGTACATGTATGTTAGGCCTAATGCTTGTACATGTATGTTAGGCCTAAGGCTTGTACATGTATGTTAGGCCTAATGCTTGTACATGTATGTTAGGCCTAATGCTTGTACATGTATGTTAGGCCTAATGCTTGTACATGTATGTTAGGCCTAAGGCTTGTACATGTATGTTAGGCCTAATGCTTGTACATGTATGTTAGGCCTAATGCTTGTACATGTATGTTAGGCCTAATGCTTGTACATGTATGTTAGGCCTAATGCTTGTACATGTATGTTAGGCCTAATGCTTGTACATGTATGTTAGGCCTAATGCTTGTACATGTATGTTAGGCCTAATGCTTGTACATGTATGTTAGGCCTAATGCTTGTACATGTATGTTAGGCCTAATGCTTGTACATGTATGTTAGGCCTAATGCTTGTACATGTATGTTAGGCCTAATGCTTGTACATGTATGTTAGGCCTAATGCTTGTACATGTATGTTAGGCCTAATGCTTGTACATGTTGCTTGTACATGTATGTTAGGCCTAATGCTTGTAAGATCGCTAGTGGAGATTGGGGCCGCAGGTTGTCCTATTTTTTTACTTCATAATCACCCCCATGATTTTGAAATTGGCCAATCAAATTAGCAGTTAAAGGACATCATCTACCAACACTTTGTAAATACTGTTCTGTTTGGCTTCACATATACATTTGTTGCATCACTGATTGTTATTAAGATATGTTTGTGACCACTCTCGTGAAGACTTCAATGTTTTTGCACACAATCCTTCTAGACCTAGCACAACGGATGGACTACCTAGCACAACGCGTGGACTTGGTGAGGAGGCTTGACGTGGCTGAGGCAGCACTTATGCAGATGAGAGCTGACTGGGACGATGTGGTGAGGCAGGCAGTCGGGAGGGTGCTCGAGATCGTCAATCCTGACCAGTATCATGCCCCACTTATTCTGCAAGGTAGATGGCATTGCTGCATGTGTAGAAAGACACTCTCTCGAGTAATTTAATAGGCATGAAATTTGCGTGAAAATATACATTATACACTAATGTGAGATCGAAAAGTAACGATCCGCATAACGTCGTAATGATGCAATACAAACATGAATGCTGACAATATGTCAAAAACACGAAAACAAGATGTTAACATGGAGGCAGCCTACTACCCTGAGCCATTGAGTCACATACAGGTATGTAGGTTATGTTTGCGTAGGCTTAATGCTTTGTAGTGGAGACTGGAGCCGCAGGTTGTCACATTTTTGTATTACATAACCACCCCCATGATTTTGAAATCACCATCAAATTAGCAGTTAAAGGAATTCTTTTTCTCTGGTCCCAAGTTAGCACATCAAAGCAAAGCTATTATGCCGCCATGCATGGTTACAATAACGTTGGTAACTCAACTAAACTCGACCTACCGTAGCTAAAAAACACGTCTAGGATTTAAAAATGTAGTTCAAATGTCTGTAGCATGTTTTTCAGCCATGCTAGGTCGAGTTTTCCAACGTTGTCGTAATTACGCTTGGTGGCGTATCGGGATCGAATAGCTTCACTTTGACGTGCTAACTTGGGACCAGAGAAAAAGAATTAGAGCTTGGCAATTTTGGGCCAAGCTCCAAGGACCTGCACAACGAGTTTGCACCATTAGAGATGCTAAACTGTCAGAATGGGAATATCTGTACACCACGGTAGAGAAATGTATGACGTCCGGTACATTAGTGTTCTGTTTGGCTTCTTTCCCTACTCTTGTGAAGACTTCAATGTTTCTGCACACATTCTTATAGACATTGTCAGGGCAGCTGCAGATGAACAGATGTTGTTCCAGCAGTTGTTCCAGCAGCAGCAGCAGTTGTGCCGACAGCAGCAGCAGCAGCAGCAGCAGCAGCAGCTGGTAGTAGTGCCTGCAGTAGGACCAGCACCTGCAGCACAACTGATGGACTTGGAAAGGAGGCTTCAAGTGGTTGAGGCAGCACTGATGCAGATGAGGGCTAACTGGGAGGATGTGGTGAGGCAGGCAGTCGGGAGGGTGCTGGCAGCCGCCGGCCTGCCTAGGCCTGGCTACGATGTGCCACTGTCTGATCTCCCATCAGGCTCCTAACTTTCCTACACCCACCACCACCCTCACCTGCCCCATTGCTACCCTTGATGTGCTCCCCTATGTTATGTTGTACTCGCTTGTCATGGGATTACTAACTGCTGCATTACACCTTTGATCAGAGTTTGTTGTGAATGATATGATACTGATATGGGTGGGACATGCCACCTGCTTAGTATGATGATGAGACAGCTGGGGGGGGGGGGGGGGGTATCCACAAATGTTGGTTCCCCCCCTCCCCCCACACACACACTTTTGCATGCACTGATTCCTACTTGTGTTATAGAGTTTCTCCCACATCAAAAATGTGCACACCTGGCATATGACCTCAGTAACAGTTGATGTAATGTTGAAGACTTCCTATAATTAGCTTATGTACCATATGGTACTCCACATTGCGCCCATCTTCAAGAACAGCATGGAGTTATCACTGTATATCAATTACATGCATGTATGTGCATGCTATCATGGACACTGGACATATAAAATGCCCTTGGCACTCAAAGGGTTAATAGGTATGGTGATCTGCCTGGCTGAAAACTAACCCGATTAAGTTGCCTAGGCAATCGATTATATTGTTTTAAATCGTTTTCTAGCTTGAAAATAAATCGTCTGATGTTATATACGTGTAGCATAATAACGTGGTAAGACTTGTAATAGCACAAGCGGTGATGTCATCTCTATGCTCACATGTAGCCACACCCTACTGTTACAAAAACAAGCTCCGTATATACTATCTATGTGCCGGCAACGAGCATGGATCAGGTGATAAGGATGAAGTGTGCCGAGGCTGCTTCACATGCAGACGTAGAGGAGGATCATCCGACAAATGAAGTCACTTATAACGTTCTCCTTCATCGTACTGTACACAACAATGCAGTAGAAAGCACCCGTACTTTAACCGTGAACAGGTTTCCGGAAAGTGTAGCGGAGTTAAAAAAGCATATTCAGCATGAATTTCACATACCTACCTACGATCAGAAGCTATCGTTTGGGTTATCAGCCATGGAAGACAGCTCAAGTTTGGATTTTTACAGGTTAAAAAACGGCGATCAACTCGTCTTAGAATACACCGGAATTGCTCGGGTGGACTGCGTTCTATCCGTTATATCGGCGCTCCGTGATTCCTTATTTAAACTGACATTTCAGAATACTTCCTCTGAACAAATTTCAGAAAAGCTTTATGTGAAAAAAATCAACCGACATGTACAACAGCTAACCACAGGCGATGATAGAATGGCAAATACAAAGTTCTTCGTACACAATGGAGGCCTGCAGGTGATCAAGGATCTTCACTCGTTACTGCTGAAACAACCGTGGGATAAAATATGCCATATCGATCTCCAGTACTTGGAGAGGTCTATACTTTGTTTATTATCTGCAGTCTGTAAGGAGATACCCCAACATCAAAGACTTGAAGTTAGCTTGAAAAATGTTGTGGGTTCATTCCTTCGGGTTCCGATAATATCTGTACCCCAAATGGTACCAAGCAATCCCCAGTTTTCAACCACTGCTACTTCTGATGAGCAGTTACAGGTGCTGGCCGATGTCATATACACAGCTCTGGAATGTCTTTGTAGGTAAGTTATTTGATTATTTTCCATCAGTATATACTGATGAACAAATAATCAAATAAACAATACAATAACGTAAAGGTACAGCACGTGTAAGGGTCATTAGAGTAGTTCACCCATATACCACTGCTGGGGTTGTGCATAGCAAAGGCCATGTGATATCCCTGCCATAAAGCAGAGCCAGCTAGCCTATCATAGACTTGTCAAAGATACAAAGTGATGCAACAATTTGTATTGTTTGTTGATTATGATACATGGGAGAGAATGGGGAGAGGGATTTCAAGTGCATTACAATCCTGAGGGTATTTCATTACCTCCATGCCGCATTAATATTTTTATTATTTGATCTCCTTGCTCCACCCAAATATTCTACTATAAGCATTGCAAAAGACGACGACCATCAAATTGAGATAGTATCAAACCAAGACGTCATGCAGCAGATGATCGGGTGTCTGCACAATGCACGCATCAAGGTTAACTACTGCCTGTTCATTCTCTCATGCAACTCTTCCACACACCAGCACCTTTGCAACCTGAGACTCATTTCTGGTGTGATGTCCGCTTCAGATTGGCTTTTACCCCAAGCGCAATTTGGAGACATGGATCCAGCACTCTGCACAAAACTGGAGCGTGAGCTTGCAGCGTAAGCACGTGTTCAGTCACACCAATTTTGTGCATCATGTTTATATTCCCTCGATGCATTTAATTTAGGTACTTTGGCTACATGATGATAGCTCAGTTGGTATTGACCAAGGTGGCTTGCTTTCCGGATAGTCTAACTTATAGGGCTTGTAGGTTCTTGATGCATTTTCTTAGTGATGTGGACTGCAGTCTTCTTCATAAGTGGGCAGTACAGGTGAATGGGTATGCACTCAACGACGTATTACCTGTTATGAGGTTGGTATACAGCACGCCATCACGCCACACATCACCATTTCCAATTGCCTTGCTGTGCTTGAATATTGCACTCCTTGGCCTTCAAGTAATATTAAATGGAGAAGATGAAAGACAAGTTCTAATCAAGCAGGGCTTACTGGATTACCTGACCTGTTTGCCCTGGTACATACCAAAAGGCTCTGGGGCCCACGAGAGGGCAAAGGCTGTACTAGATATGGTTGGTTCTCATGTGCCTCTTCAGCCTCCAAGTCTGAACAATATTGTGAGAGCAAAGCTAGCAGCGACATGCTGTGGACTTGAGAAGGCTATGCACTCAGACTGCCATCAACTTGTGTATGGACTCCAGCCAGTCTGGGCCTAGCCAGCTGTAACTTTATATGTGTGTTAATTTGTACATTTATTTCAATATTAGTTTTATGTGCCTTTTTTTCATTATAAAAGTATTGGCTTGTGTGGTATGGAGATACAACAGTAGTGGTCCAAGGAGGATGCTTGTCATTGTACATGTATTGACGCACAGAACCAAAGCCATGCATAGTAGGGCTGCAGATGATCAACCAAGGAGATGTTTTCCTTTTCATTTGCATGTTTTGTTTATGTCTGGCTATAGCATGCATGGGCCAACATAAAAGACTTACATGTAGGCACTGATCATGATCATGTAGTTTATGTGTCAAGACATTAGTGGGGAAAGGTATGGATCAAGACATTAAGGGGAAGGTCCGTTTGGTAGGGGGAAGGTATGGATCAAGACATTATGGGGGGAAGGTATGGATCAAGACAATAGGGGGAAGGTATGGATCAGGACATTAGGGGGAAGGTATGGATGAATACAAAATTGCAAACAAGTCAGTTATCACTATCACAAAGGGCTGCTCATTCCATGCAGTGTGTTCCTCCACACAACACCACAGCCCATGCAATCAGTTTCAGAGGAACAAACTACACCAAATAGATACATGTAATTGAGGAGAGAATTAATCCAAGGCCCTCCCTTTTGTGATTGGACATCGAACATTACCAGCAGGCATTTTCATCCCACATTGAGATTTGAGCAACCAGCAACCTTTGATCCGAACGTCACATCCAAGCTAAGTTCAGGTACCTTATTTGCAGCCCTGCAGCCAATGTACATGCACAAACGCAATTTTAATGATACTAAATGCTCATGGTCATGCATTTCCATCAGTGTTGGGGTTGCAGAAGCCATGCAAACTTTGTCACTCCTTGCAAGTCGCCTGCTGAAAGTCTCATCAGTGCCACCTGTCAATTGCATGGCATGTACGCTTGATGCGAGCCTACTAACGGGCACTCCTGTCACGAACAGGATCAATTGTTTTGGACTTAACTGTATAAGTTATGTATATAAAATTATAAGCCTTTTGCATGTAGTTTGTAAATGTATACCGGGGTATTAATGAATATTTTTTTGTAAACAGATGATAATGATATTTTTTTCAACTTACAGCTAGCAGAGATCTGAGAGGGGAAGAAGAAAATATAATAAGCAAAGCTATACATGTGCATAAACTGCGAGAAATGTCTAAGAATTGGTGGAACTAGTATCCTGACTATAGTATTCCTCGGCATACATGTGTTCATTTATGGTGACATCATCTCTTCTCCGATAAACGTACTTGTTTGAAAACAAGCAGTACAGCACCAGTCCAATGGTTCCGATAGCTATGATAACGATGAAGAAAATGGAGGCGCAGTTGAAATTTTCGTAGCTCTGGGACGGTCTAGACATGTAGACCCACATGAAGGGCAATGAGATGGTCTGAAGTAGCATAAATCGAAGCCCTAATAATGCATATGTCAACCCAACGAGGATGCTTTTGAAATATTCGGGCGATTGCGCAATAGTGAGCTCCATCAGGGTGCTGAAATACAGCGAGTAGGCCACCGAATATAGGATGTTCGAAGGCATCATGCTGTAAGCACTAATGGCGGGCGCCTCTTGTTGAGTTGTATTTATTGCCTGAAACATGCACACGTTGTGGTTCTGAGCGGCTGGCCAGTTGTCGATGATCAGCAAACCGAGTGCGCTGATAACAAATAGAATTATTGTGAACCCGTGTCGTTTCAAAATGCTAGGATACCATCTCCTTAGTAGTGGGAATATCACGAACTCGTGAACGGGAATGACAAAAACTCCGGTGATCGCGAAAACGATGTTACGAACCGCCCCACCGGTCCAACGCATGCGGTTTTGAAATGCCGTGATGATGTACGCATCGGCGCTTGGTGTATAAGCAGCGAAGCGACGCAGCTGACCGCGATGATGATGAGGATCCGTAAAGTCACCTTCACGTCCTCCACCTGCTCCGTGCTGAACGGTCCCCCGTAACGCGACTTGCCCAAGTCGATTCTCGATATCTTCTCGTCTTCGCAATACGTCCATGCACTCCGGTTAAGAGGGTATTTGTGTGTAATGGCGAATTTCAAGACTTGAAACGCTTGCTTGTAAGATCCGCCACTTCGCGGCTCCATATGATACGAAGGAAATAGGCAGTGATGGTTGAAAAATAAGAACAGCCAGAGTCCCACGGCCATTGAAAAATACAGCGGCACAAGAATCTTCTCCACTAGAACTTCGCCACCCACGTGCGCTGCTAGCATAACTATAGCATCATTGATAGCCTTTGCAAGCAGGGTTGCCGAAAGTCAGGCCAGGGTCCGGCCTGTGACCGGCCGGCCTGAAAGGCCCGGCCTGCCAGGCCGGCCTGCCAGGTCGGATAAATTGATGTTATTAAACAATTTATTAAACACCACAAAACATTATGAAATTATTAAACAATTTATTAAAAAATCATACTTCTTCAGCTCCATCCGAGCGGGTGTTTTCGCGAGCTAAGCTGATTCAACAGCGCCAGAGATGGAACCTTCTCCCTCAACGTTTGGAGGCGTGTGTCATGCTGAAGCACAATGCATGGTTAATTACAAAGTATTTTGATAGCAAGCGCGCTGTTTGCATCACTGCATGTTATGTATCTCAGACTCAGTTTCTGTATCCGCAATTTGTAAATTGTAAACATTGCCAGCTGATTGTATAATAACTATATTACTATATGGGACAGTTTCCGAGAAAACTTCCTATGTTTTATAACGTTATAAAATAATCGTGTTAGAACGTTTGAATCGCTGTGTCGTCCGAACGGTATAGGCTATCGACTTCCTATTTTCATAACTACGTACTACACCATTGCTCTATGGTAAAATACATTTTGGTGTCTTGCAGTTGCTCCGTGCCAGCATTGCAACGTTGGATACCCCGTCAGGTTCAAACCCAGCATAACTTTCTGTAGGAGTAATCAAATCGCTTCAAATTCGGTTTGTAGGTAGAGAGGTCCTATATCTATCGATTTGTTCTGAATTTTTATGCCATCCATTACAGAGATATAGTTGAACAAACTACGTACGTGCACATTTTCCCGCTCGATTCGCACCGATGATTTAGGCAAATCGCGTCCCGCTCAAAGTATTGGAGGCGGTGATTATATCATTGCCGCGTATCGAGCGGGAAAAAGTGCACGTAGTTTGTTCAACTATATCTCCGTAACGGATGGCATAAAAATTAACGAACAGAACAAAACGATAGACATAGGACCTCTCTACCTGCAAACCGAATTTGAAGCGATTTGATTACTCCTACAGAAAGTTATGTTTGGTTTGAACCTGGTGGGGGTATCGAACGTTGCAATAATGGTACTGAGCAAGTGCAAGACACAAAAATGTATTTTACCCTAGGGCAATGGTGTAGTATGAAGTGTTGAAAATAGGAAGTCGAAAGCCTTGGCAGATACAGCAATTCAAATGTTATAACACGATTATTTTATAATGTTATAAAACATAGGAAGTTATCTCGGAAACGTAAACTGTCCCATATATGGCTATAGACATCGCGAAATGAATTAATAATTTATTATAATAAGTGGGTGGATCCCGGCCTGCCGGCCTGTCAGGTCACGGTCCGGCCTGCCAGGCCAAGCTAAATGTCCGGCCTGGCAGGCCGACCTGGCAGGCCGGACTGGCCTTCGGCAACCCTGTTTGCAAGCATCTCGACCCATGTCCACCAAAGGACGAACGAAGATAACTCGTCCGAACACGCGTCTTTGAGCTGGTCTATTCCAAAAACCAGCAGACTCGGTTTAGCAACTGTACTGCTGATCGAAGTAATCATGAAAGTGGACAAGGAAATAAGGGGCACGGCTAGGTTGCTGTTGTCCACTTTAATGACGCCACTATTACTTAAGATGAAGTAGACTTCTCCGATCAACATTCCAGCCGTCAGCGTAATCGAAAAGACCGTCAACATTTTATATCGTCCAAAATGAGGTAACCAAATACTGGGCACGAGACAAACGTAAGCGCCAGGATACCGGAGTAAAACAGGTCAGAGTACGCGTCGTTATCGCCTGTAGCCCACTTACTAAACAGATCAGCAGAATAACTGGTATCGACTAATGCTATGGAGATGAGGAAACACCACGACAAAGCTGCGAACGCATGTTTGGACTTGAAAATTCGTAGATGGTAGTAATGCCGAACATGAACCCTATTGGCTGTCCCAATAGTGCTGCTTGCATTTTGGCATCGATCATTTACCAGAAGGCACACGTTCTCCGGCTTCGTATTCATTGCACATCAAGACTATATATAGATTGATCACTCATGCACGCACCTGAATAAACTGAAATTATGTACATACCGTATAGCATACGCATGAACCATAGCTAACTGCGTGAGTGCATGCATGCAGTATTAATTGCAGACGGCCCACGACTATATATATTATTATAATTGATATTAATTGTCTTGTGTGTACTGATATGCATGTGACTTGACGTAGTCACATGCATGTGGTATATTTCGTCTTTTAATTTGTAAAACTGAGGGTTATTATTTTGGATACATACATGTGCGTATTAAAGCGCTAAGTTACAATTACATTATTTATACAATGTATATATAATTATGGTATAAAGTAACTTATGTATTACGCTATACTTGGGGCTTGTTAATCTGTAGTTTCTGCAGGGTAAATTATTCAGGTTACTTACTGCCGGTGATGTATGAATTGTGAATTTTGCGGTTATAGGATACAATCATGCATGTACCTAGAGCTTGTATACCTTATAAGCACATAACTGAAGGAATAGATTTCAACTATGCATGCGGACAGCTGACCCATGCCATTTTAAGACAACCATTTCCATCATGACATTATATAAGCATAATGAATTTTTGGCCGCGGGAGAGGTCATTAAAAACTTCATACACATGCAATTTGACGCAAACATGCACTTACATTTGGATTCGATGAAGAAAGAACCGCGCGCGCGCGCGCCCACATAATAGCTAATTTGTAAAAAAAACTGAAAAAGCAATCTAAAAGAGCCGTTTTAAATTTTGATCCGCACGTAGCGAACTCTATACATGTACGTGCAATTTTTTTTTATGAAGTCTATTAGTCGACTCTGAAAACGTTTTTATTTTCCTGCAACTGACAATTAAACGACAAACGACAGTTTAATGCGAACATCCACGGTATAAATCAGCCATTAAGAATAAATGACATTTTTGCAATTCAGTTATGGATAAACTTATAAGCTCGCAAAGCATTATTGTATTCAATACACAACCATTCCCATGTATACTTGTTTTCGACCAAGTGATTGTCCATATGCACAACTACTATTCACTTATATCTGCAACATGCCCATTGACTCCTTACTAATATTTGTTTGACTGACCGGGAATAGCAATCACAGATTAAAGACCTTTAAAAATCTGTGGAGCCAGGAGGAGGGCGGGGCAAGGATGGGAGGGACCCCCCCCCCCCCCCCCCCCCCAGCAAGGAGGTATAGGGGAGCGCTGGAATTGCACAACTTTCGTACTTTTTGAGTCCTAAAACGTTAACATTGCATAACTGCGTAGGGGAGGAGTGGGTTAGTTGAGCCACTTTTTAGGTTTAGGTTTATACTGCCTCTGAGGTTTGGTATTAAGCAGAGGTTAATACTCTGATGTAAAGGGGCATCACTTGGGTACATGTCATAGGAATGTTAGAGACTGGGGATGTACGTGAGAATAGGGACATTATTAAAAATCAACAGGTGTCAAATGGCACAACTAACCCAGCCAAGTGGGTTAGTTGTGCCAGGTACATGGGTCAGTTCAGCCATATGCTGCCTTCAGCCAAAGTTAGTTGCATTGCACAATAATTGCTAACATAAGTAGGTCTAGGCCTTATGTTGTCAAATCATTGATAAAAGCAAATTCATACACTAATGCATGACACTTTTTCAATGAGAGCTCTTGAATTTGATCAGCAAGTGTTTTTAACGTTATTCAAAGTCATTTTTCTATTTAGAAATTAAAACAGAATACTTCTGAGATTGCTGCATAGCCAAATAAGCATAGCTCACTATTTGTATTACGTCAATCAATAAATCATTTTAATGCCATACAATTGCAGCTAAAGCTATGGCTCAACTAACCCCCTTTGCAAATGGCTCAACTAACCCCACTACTAACTTTTCCTGTAACTACCTAAGTTGTATAAAAAGGAAGCAAAGTATAGAATTCATTATAAACATAAATATAGCTGCATACATGTACTTTCAAACACCCAAGACTGAAACAAGAATATAGTCATTGTGTAGACATTATGAGGGCACAAACCGTAAAAACACTTTGATCATCAAAATTCTTATTTTTGAATTTCATATTCTGATGAATACTAAAACAAAATCCTAAAGTAGGACAAAAAGCTAGTCATAACACTTAATGCCAATATATGTTAACATAATTCAATTATGTTTCTTCATGGAGCTAAAACAGGGGGTGGCTCAACTAACCCAGTGGCTCAACTAACCCACTCCTCCCCTAGTAACAGATAACGACAAGAACTACTTGCCTCACTTCATTATCAGCAATCGATACAATTGATGGACTGGGGACCACTCGGTCCCCAGTCCATTTTATATCGATCATTTTGCCGTGCAATAACAATTCGTTGAAGAAGTCGTTACGCGCGTTGCGAAAAAAAATAAAATTCGAATACTGAAATTCTAAACGGAAGTAGTTAATTAAGTACAATTTGTAGCTTTTAACTCACCATGTACCACCCACCCTACATTTATTAACATTAATAATGTTTAATTGAAATGAATAGGGATTTGAGACATTTATCATTAACCAATAAGGATTATATTTAAAAAAATTTCACTAGTCTTTTGCTGTTAGAACTTTTTACAACAATTAACTGCTTGTGGTTAAATTTAACTTGATCGAGGAATACCCTGTACATAAAAACATCCTATGAGAAAGTTGCTGATATACATGTACATGTAGTGGTGCAAAAAGCAAGGAACAAGGGTCGAAGGTAAAATGGCACACGAACAAATGTAATGCCCTTTTCCTTATAATTATTAACCCTAGTTGCCTTGATTTTTACACCAGTATTGCCTTCAAATCCTATATACCACCATCTTGCAATTGTAGGTCAGTAAACAGTGTAACATACCGGCAACCAAATTGAACCAATGCAACCTGCTTAAATAAACAGTTTTTATGTTCTTCATGTTTGTCAAGTATATAGTGCTTGCAATAACGATAAATAAGTTTAAATGATTGTGCAAAATGCCAATTGAAAAGGAAGGATTATTTCTCTTCAGTTTTGAGCGTAGGTAGTAGCAGATTGATTGCATACGTGTATTTCTTTGGTACGTTACAAATATACAAGTGTGGGTGCAGCTGCTTATAGATACACTACTACACTCCCTGTAGAATACTCGGCAACCGCTGAGGTGGAAAGCGTTTTTCTCCTTATTGCAGCGTTTCGTGACGCCCTGGAATTCCTCAAACAAATGTCCAGATCCAACTAGCATCTAAGGAGATCTCAGCACACAAATTCAGACAGAGACATTGGCCGATATGTACAACAGCTAATACTGGTGATGATAAGAAATGCCAAGTTCTTCCTCCAAAATGGAGGTCTGCACGTGATCAAGGAGCTTCACTTGTTATTGCTGAAACAACCGTGGGAAAAAGTTTGGCACATCGATCTCCAGTATCTAGAGAAGGCGTTGCTTTGTTTATTATTAACCCTCTGCGCGGGGATCCCCCCACAGCAAACAAGCGACGCTGTTAATAACTTGAGTACTAATATTGTTGGTTCGTTTCTACGGGTTCCAATATCCATAACCTCACCCGAAAATACCAAATTATCAGGCACGTCTAGTCCAGAGCAATTGCAAGTGCTGATTGGTGTCATGGTTACGATTCTGGGATGTCTTTGTAAGTGAGTTGACTAAGCTAGCGTTTCTGTCTGGTTAAGGTGCACTGTTAACATAGAGTGATAATGATTTTAAAGTATCTAGAGGTGCCTGTAAGGCTGGCCTTTGTCACAGTATTAATGTATAATTAACTCTTTGTGTGCTTTGGCTAATTTTACTCTGACTCAGTTAGGAAGCTGTTTAAATTATTGTGTGTATTGGACGTGCACGTATTCTGGTATTCAAAGTGATTTTACACACAAACTTACATGTAGCATTATAAATATATTATACATGTATTTCTGTGTCAAGTGTTCCACATTGCGTATATCCTGGTATATACTGTTGCAACAACCAACCCTTTTTTTATGGAGGTGAAACTGGCTTACAATTCTCAACCATTTTAGCATGATGAGATTCCTGTTCCAAATGATTAACATGCATGTATGTGATGCATTAGAGAAGTCATGTGAATAATGGAGTTCTTTAGCATGGTCAGTTGTGCACGGAACTGAGAAACTCACTTTGCCATAACCAAGAACGTACTTATAAGGTTGCAAGTGCAGCTCATGCATTGAGTTGTGATCAAAACATAACTTCTAAGAATCGCACAGATAATACATGTATATTAATTGTTTTGTGCACATGCATGTATACATGTATATATATATATATGCACTTAATACACAAAGAGTTTAACTGTGTTTTTGTGTCGTAGGAGTGCATGCAAAACATCCTAATATTGCCAACTGCTTTGCTAATTTATATTAAGCATTACAGAAGTGGAAAAGAATCAAGTTCAGATAGTTTCAAACAAGGAAGTTATGAAACAGTTGGTGGGATGTCTTCACAATCCAAATTTCTTCACTGCTGTACACATCAGAGTGCTCTGCTGCTTAGAGAATCTCTCCTACAACTCTTGCACATATCAGTATCTTTGCAATCCAGAAATTCGTTCTACTGTAGTTAATGGTTCAATTAGGTCTTCAGATCTTGAGAAGATATTTCTTGCATTCATTACTTGCTGCTAACTTCAGTATACATTCTTCTAGGTACTTCAGTTCCACGATGATAGCCCAGTTAGTGTTGACCAAAGTGGCCACCTTTCCTGAATATCTAGCTGCTGAAGTTAGTCTGTTTTTAGGTGATTTTGTTCGTGGTGTGGACTGCAATAGTCTAATTAGGGCAGCAAAAGTCTATGGCTTCAGATGGCATGACAAATTCCCTGTCATGAGGTTGGTATACATCCCATCTTGCCACACATCACCATTTCCAATTGCCTTGCTGTGCTTGAATATTGGACTCCTTGGCCTTCAAGTAATACTAAATGGAGCTGATGAAAGAAAAGTTCTAATCAAGCAGGGCTTACTGGATTACCTGACCTGTTTGCCCTGCATGGTACATACCAAAAGGCTCTGGGGCCCACGAGAGGGCAAAGGCAGTACTAGGTATGGTTAGTTCTCATGTGCCTCTTCAGCCTCCAAGTCTGAACAATATTGCGAGAGCAAAGCTAGCAGCAACATGCTGTGGACTTGAAAAGGCTATGCACTCAGACTGCCATCAGCTTGTGTATGGACTCCAGCCCGCAGTCTGGGTTAAACCAGGTGGAACTTGATATGTGTGTTATTTTGTACATTAATTTCATATTATTTGTATGTGCCTATTTTTCATTATAATAGTATTAGCTTGTGCAGTCCCAGGAAGATGCCTGTCATTATACTTGTACACAGCACCAAAGCCATAGTAGGGTTGCAGGTGATCAACCAAGGTGATGTTTCCTTTTCATTTGCATGTTCTGTTTATGTCTGGCTAGCATGGGTCAAAGGCACTGATCATGTAGTCTGTGTGTCAAGACATTAGGGTGAAGGTATGGATCAAGACATTAGAGGGAAGGTATGGATCAAGACATTAGGGGAAGTATGGATCAAGACATTAGGGGGAAGGTATATGGATTAAGACATTATGAGGAAGGTATGGATCAGGATATTAGGGGGAAGGTATGGATCAAGGCATTAGGGGGAAGGTATGGATCAGGACATTAGGGGGAAGGTAATGGATCATGCAGGACATTAAGGGGAAGGTATGGATCAAGACATTAGGGGGAAGGTATGGATCAATACATTAGGGGGATAGTATGGATCAAGACAATAGGGGGAAGGTATGGATCAGGACATTAGGGGGAAGGTATGGATCAAGACATTAGGGGGAAGGTATGGATCAAGACATTAGAGGATCAAGACATTAGGGGATCAAGACATTAGGGGATCAAGACATTAGGGGGGAAGGTATGGATCAAGACATTAGGGGGAAGGTATGGATCAAGACATTAGGGGGAAGGTATGGATCAAGACATTAGGGGGAAGGTGTGGATCAAGACATTAGGGGGAAGGTATGGATCAAGACATTAGATGGATCAAGACATTAGGGGGGAGGTAAGGATTAAGACATTAGGGGGATAGTATGGATCAAGACATTAGGGGGAAGGTATGGATCAAGACATTAGGGGGAAGGTATGGATCAAGACATTAGGGGGAAGGTATGGATCAGGACATTAGGGGGAAGGTAGGATCAAAACATTAATGGGAAGGTATATGGATAAGGACATTAGGGGGAAGGTATGCATGGATCAATACCAAATTGCACAAGTCAGTTATCACTACCACAAAGTGCTGCTCATTGGAGAGAATAAATCCAAGGCCCTCCCTTTTGTGATTGGACATCAAATACTACCAGCAGACATCTTCATCCCACATTGGCATTTGAGCAACCAGCATCCTTTGATCTGATCCATGCTAAGTTCAGGTACCTTATTTGCAGCCCTGCAGCCAATATACATGCACAAACGCAATTTTAATGATACTAAATGCTCATGGTCATGCATTCCTATCACTGTTGGGGTGCAGAAGTCATGCAAACATTGTCACTCCTTGCAACTCGCCTGCTGAAAGTCTCATCAGTGCCACCTGTCAATTGCATGGCATGTACGCTTGATGCGAGCCAACTAACGGGCACTCCTGTCACGATCAGGATCAATTGTTTTGGACTTAACTGTATGTAATTATAAGCGTTTTGCATGTGGTTTGTAAACGTATACGGGGTATTAATGAACATTTTTTTTGTAAACAAATGATAATGATATATTTTTTTCAACTTACAGCTAGCAGAGATCTGAGAGGGGTAGAAGTAAATATAATAAGCAAAGCTATACGTGTACATAATTATAAACTGCAAGAAATGTCTAAGAATTGGTGGAACTAGTATCCTGACTATAGTATTCCTCGGCATACATGTGTTCATTTATGGTGACATCATCTCTTCTCCGATAAACGTACTTGTTTGAAAACAAGCAGTAGAGCACCAGTCCAATGGTTCCGATAGCTATGATAACGATGAAGAAAATGGAGGCGCAGTTGAAATTTTCGTAGCTCTGGGACGTTCTAGACATGTAGACCCACATGAAGGGCAATGAGATGGTCTGGAGGAGCATAAATCGAAGCCCAAATAATGCATATGTCAACCCAACGAGGATGCTTTTGAAATATTCGGGTGATTGCGCAATAGTGAGCTCCATCAGGGTGCTGAAATACAGCGAGTAGGCCACCGAATATAGGATGTTCGAAGGCATCATGCTGTAAGCAGTAATGGCGGGCGCCTCTTGTTGAGTGGTGTTGATTGCCTGAAACATGCACACGTTGTGGTTCTGAGCGGCTGGCCAGTTGTCGATGACCAGCAAACCGAGTGCGCTGATAACAAATAGAATTATTGTGAACCCATGTCGTTTCAAAATGCTAGGATACCATCTTCTTAGTAGTGGGAATATCACGAACTCGTGAACGGGAATGACAAAAACTCCGGTGATCGCGAAAACGATGTTACGAACCGCCCCACCGGTCCAACGCATGCGGTTTTGAAATGCCGTGATGATGTACGAATCGCTGCTTGGTGCAAGAGGCAGCGAAGCGACGCAGCTGACCGCGATGATGACGAGGATCCATAAAGTCACCTTCACGTCCTCCACCTGCTCTGTGCTGAACGGTCCCCCGTAACGCGACTTGCCCAAGTCGATTCTCGATATCCTCTCGTCTTCGCAATACGTCCATGCACTCCTGTTAAGAGGATATTTGTGTGTAATGGCGAATTTCAAGACTTGAAACGCTTGCTTGTAAGATCCGCCGCTTCGGGGCTCCATATGATACGAAGGAAATAGGCAGCGATGGTTGAAAAATAAGAACAGCCAGAGTCCCACGGCCATTGAAAAATACAGCGGCACAAGAACCTTCTCCACTAGATCTTCGCCACCCACGTGCGCTGCTAGCATAACTATAGCATCATTGATGGCCTTTGTGAGCATCTCGACCCATGTCCACCAAAGGACGAACGAAGATAACTCGTCCGAACACGCGTCTTTGAGCTGGTCTATTCCAAAAACCAGCAGACTCGGTTTAGCAACTGTACTGCTGATGGAAGTAATCACGAAAGTGGACAAGGAGATAAGGGGCACGGCTAGGTCGCTGTTGTCCCCTTTAATGACGCCACTAAGACTTAGGATTAAGTAGACTTCTCCGATCAACATTCCAGCCGTCAGCGTAATCGAAAAGACCGTCAACATTTTATATCGTCCAAAATGAACGTCCGCTAGGTAACCAAATACTGGGCACGAGACCAACGTAAGCGCCAGGATGCCGGAGTAAAACAGGTCAGAGTACGCGTCGTTACCGCTTGTAGCCCACTTACTAAACAGATCAGCAGAATAACTGGTATAGTCTAATGCTATGGAGATGAGGAAACACCACGACAAAGCTGCGAATGCATGTCTGGACTTGAAAATTCGTAGATGGTAGTAATGTTGAACATGAACCCTATCGGCTGTCCCAATAGTGCTGCTTGCATTTTGGCATCGATCGTTTACCAGAAGGCACACGTTCTCCATTGCACATCAAGACTATACATGTATATAGATAGATCACCCACTTTTATAAAACGATTTTATCAAGCAACCCATGCGTGTACAAATTATGTATAGTATACACACCACGGCAAACTATAACTGTGTGCGTGCATGCATGCAAATGCATGTCAGTAGATTGTTTTATTAATTGCGGACGGCCCAGGACTATCTTGGTTTGGCTTGTATGTATATACCGGTATATGTGACTTGACGTAATCATATGTGGTTTATTGTAAAAGATTTGCTTAATTGTCGTACTGTATGTGCAATGTTTTTATACATATAGGTATAACATTACTAATGATTGTGGTTTATAATTAAGTAACTTATGACTTGGGGCTTGTTAAAAGTTTCTGCTGGCACGTTTCGATCAAGCCGGTATCATATGAATTATTCTTTTCGAGTTTTGCAACTATAGGATACATGCACCTAGAGCTTGTACCTCGGCAGAATATAAGCATAATTATAATATTATAATTATGAGACAGTTCACGCAAAAATGGCCCTTCGCATACATGTATAAAATGTTTTCTCGTTAAAATCGCTATATCTTCCGAACGGTAAACGCAATCAACTTCCTATTTTCAAAACTGTATACTACACTACCGACTTCACTATGACAAAATACATTTTTGCCATCCTTTCCCGTGGCATCGGTCAAAGTGATGTAGGGTAGATATAATTAGCATTTTGTGTACATTGCATTGTGTGTAGTCTAGTAGTATGTATCAGTGTATTTGTGTATATTATTATTATTATTATTATTTTATCATTTTTATTCACGATTTACACACAACAAACAACAAAAAAAAATTATTTTTATTATAATTGCATTACGTACACGACTCACAAGTACAAAGAGCTCAGTGCACTGCACTGCACTGCACTGCACTGCACTGCACTGCACTGCACTGCACTGCACTGCACTGCACTGCACTGCACTGCACTGCACTGCACTGCACTGCACTGCACTGCACTGCACTGCACTGCACTGCACTGCACTGCACTGCACTGCACTGCACTGCACTGCACTGCACTGCACTGCACTGCACTGCACTGCACTGCACTGCACTGCACTGCACTGCACTGCACTGCACTGCACTGCACTGCACTGCACTGCACTGCACTGCACTGCACTGCACTGCACTGCACTGCACTGCACTGCACTGCACTGCACTGCACTGCACTGCACTGCACTGCACTGCACTGCACTGCACTGCACTGCACTGCACTGCACTGCACTGCACTGCACTGCACTGCACTGCACTGCACTGCACTGCACTGCACTGCACTGCACTGCACTGCACTGCACTGCACTGCACTGCACTGCACTGCACTGCACTGCACTGCACTGCACTGCACTGCACTGCACTGCACTGCACTGCACTGCACTGCACTGCACTGCACTGCACTGCACTGCACTGCACTGCACTGCACTGCACTGCACTGCACTGCACTGCACTGCACTGCACTGCACTGCACTGCACTGCACTGCACTGCACTGCACTGCACTGCACTGCACTGCACTGCACTGCACTGCACTGCACTGCACTGCACTGCACTGCACTACACTACACACATATGTCCTATAAAGAACTACTACCCTGCCCATGATGGCCCTGGATATTGATCTAACTAGACATGCTCATTCTGCTGTAGATGTCAAACAGGGCAACAGATTTGGGGCAACCTTGGTGGATGGAAAGTAAGGATGCTAGGCATGAGAACACGTTTTGGGCCTCCTTCCCCAAATGCCCAAAGGTCTCCATGCACAGCTAGTGGGATGCACATGCACCCATCCCGGCATCATTGGTGGAATGTTTTCTACATTCTGCACATTGCAGATGGCATATAGTTGTAGCCGGTTATACCGGTGTTGTGAACTATAGCTTGCAAGGCTTATCATATTGTATAAAATAGCTTTGAGCATCGCAAAGTACATCCACATTAGGGTGTGTAACCTCCCCTGAATATTGAAAATCGATTTTTCCGAATACTTTTAAAACACTAATCGATTTTTCAGGTTTTTCTGGATCTGAAAATCGATTTTTCCGAATACTTGAAAACAGAAAATCGATTTTTCCGAATAGGTTTTGACAATTTGCTAGCCGAATACCTAGGTTATTCAGGTTTTCTGCTCATGGAGCCACCTAAATTTACACATCACACCAGAGACCCTCCTACAGCTTCCCCCATCCCACCAGATGCCCTCAGCACACAAACACACTTACCCCCATCACACCAGATGCCCTCAGCACACAACCATAGCTTCCCCCATCACACAACCACAGCTACTCCCATCACACCAGATGCCCTCTGCACACAACCACAGCTACCCCCTCACACCAGATGCCCTCAGCACACAAACACACTTACCCCCATCACACCAGATGCCCTCATGAGGCACACAACCATAGCTTCCCCCATCACACCAGATGCCCTCAGCACACAAATACACTTACCCCCATCACACCAGATGCCCTCATTAGGCACACAACCATAGCTTCCCGCATCACACCAGATGCCAAACACACTTACCCCCATTATGCACACCAGATGCCCTCATGAGGCACACAATCATAGCTAACCACATCACACCAGAAGCCCTCAGCACACAACCATAGCTACCTACATAGGCTTAAATCGCCACATACCTATAGGCCTATTGGCGTGTCCTGACCTAAGTTAGCGTGGCCAAAAGAGTAGAACCACAGATGAAGTTTACGCACCACCGGCCATGCAGCCTCCATTTCACCATAGCAAATACTAGTAACTAAGTAGTAGGCCTAAGTGCATGCGATCGCGGCAATATCAGCTCAGAGAGATTGATGCAAGAAACCAGCTCGTTCGAAAATGCACTAAGAGAACTATGATTTGTAGCTGGAGCTGTCCGTCGTCATGATACGTGAAGGAGATTCTGTTGGCTAGTTCGAATTACTGCCCGTATTACATGTACATATATTAATCTCGTCCCCACGTATATATAAATAGTAACAACAGTGACGTTATTAACGTTACGTTTCAAATTAGAAGTAATTATTATCATAAATATCATAAAAAGGTATTCGAATAATGGGCGAATTGTCGATGCGGACGACGAATACCTAAGTACCTCCGAATGGAGATGCACAAACCGGTTATTTCGAATAGAACAAATCCAAAAATCGATTTTTCCGAGAAATGCAAAATTACTATTCGAACGGATAGGTTTTTGCGAATATCCGAATTACCCGAATAACCTGATAACCGGTTACACACCCTAATCCACATTTAATATTCGCACTCTATATATTCATAGCGCATCATCCATGCAGAGGAGGAAGCATGGGCTGCTGCACCTGAGGTAGTGCTGGCATCTCTTAAGGTGGCAGGAATGAGGGGTGAAGTGAACATTATATCAAAGGCAGCAGGCTTGCCTCTATCCCAACCCTGCATGAACCAACACATCAGCTGGACGTGTGTTGATATGATCTCCAGATAGGCCATATCCCACTTCAACCCTTACAGGCGGTGGCAGAGTTCAGCAAAGGTGTCCCTAAGGTGGTTGTGACGGGTGACCATGAGGTTGCATGGTGACCAAAAGGGTCAAGTACAGCTCCAGGGCAGAAGGGGCAAGAAGAAGTGGTTGATGTGTTGAGGCCTAGCCACCATCTGATAGCCACTTGACACTCTTCTGTATCTAGGTGCATGTTCAAGCCTACAGAAGGGATGGCAGAGACCCAAGAACTTGCATGGGGGGCAGATACTGACAATATGCGAGCTTTGTTGGCTGGTGAAGCAGAAGAAACTAAAGCTTGGAACATGTGGGTGTCAAGTTTTAAAGATAGGGCTTTCTGTTGAGGGAGAGTGTTAAGCACTGCCTCCACAGTAAGAGAATCCTGTGGAGAAACCAGGGAGATAAAGGCAGCACATGCACGAGTGAAGAGAGAGGGAGCGAAGGCCTAGCCCACCTAGCTTAGGGCAAAGTTGAGCTTGATGCCACTGAGTATTAGGCACATCTACTGCTAGGCAAGAAGCAAAGCAAGTCTCACCTCTTCATCAAAGAGCTTTAGGGAGTCAGAGCAGAGGCTTGTAGGTGTGGTTCTAGCTAGATGCACAAACTTGCAATAACCACCACACATGCGGAGAAGTGAAATGGCAATATGGAAGTCAACAGCAGAGACATCAGTTAAGGCTCTCAGCAAAGCCCTAAAAAGGCTGCATTTCTCAGCAAAAAAAAAAAAAAAACAAGAACAGTGTATGAAGTCCCCAATTGGTGACCCCAGGATCTCCAAATGAGGAAGCATGGAAGACTTTACTGTATCTGTAAAATGGGAGTTGCCATTCTTGCTAAACATTTCACATTTGGGGAGATTGATGTGAAGCCCTAAATGTGGCCCCAGCTCTTCAATCAAATGCAGGGCACGCACTACTGCTGACATCATCCAGATACCACAAATTTAGACTGAGGTCAAAGCAACAAGAGCAAACAGCATTGGGCCCAGTGGGTCCCCTTGCTGCACACCTGACTGTGAGCTGATTGTACCCTTGGGGTACCACAGAATGGAGTGTGAATCATAGCACCATGACACCCAGGGCAGCAATTCAGGAAAGGAGAGACCGCACTCATCAAGGACAGCCTGTCTGGATACCCTATTGAACGCATTTGACATATCCACCTTGAAAACTGCAAAGTCTCCACTCTCCCAGTTATTTTCAATGCACATTCTCACACTGTGGACAACTTTCTCTGCACCTGCCTTGCATGCTACACCAAACTGAGATGGTTGGAAAAATGGCAAAAACCATAGATGCACTTACCGGTCAGTCTGCGTAGAATTTCCCCAACAGCAATGGGTCTAACATCAATGAGCGCACTACTTTCCCTGGGATTCATTTTATTTAGGGCAATCAGTCTAGCACCGGCTAAGAAGGGTGAGACAGATTTGGGAGCCTTACCATGCAGATGCCAAGACATTAACAACTCCTCGTAGGGTGGCACAGATTGGTGAGTGGAGGGGAACTGAAGCTGCATCTAGCAAGTGTTGCACAGAGCGTGCTGAGGGGCCTGCGGAGGTGCCTTTTGGGAAAGATCTTAGGATGTGGAGGATGTCAAAGGAAGGACTGAGTGTAACAGGTTCAGAAGAGGATACTGGAGACAGAGGAACTGGGCAGGAAGGATGCTTGTCTTGTAACAAGTGTAGCATGGTGTCAGTGATTGGAGCAGTGCCATTGGACAACAAGATTCGACAAGCTTTACCCAGTAACCCTGCTTGGCCCAGGGAAACCGCAGAGGAGACAGTTTGTTTGGTGTTACTAGATGTGCGATGACCCTTTGTGGAGCTGAGGTCATTGGCCCTGTTTTTTGCCATTGCCCAGAGGGTGATTATTATTATTATTATTATTATTATTATTATTATTATATGCGAAGGTCGAAGGGCCATTTTCGCGTGAACTGTCCCATATATACTGAAGGAACAGTTTATTTTAACTGTGCGGACAGCTGATCCCATTTTGACACAACTATTTCCATCATGACAGGCATGCACTGTAAGTACTTAAAATAAGCACAATGGAATCGCTATTTCGCTTTTATAATTAAATGGAACTTATGTTTATTTGATCGGAACATAAATTTTAATAGCAAGTAATTACTCTGCACGGTAAAGCTAATATTATATATGTAACCTAGCGCTGCACTTGATGGTTTATTTGAGCATAGAATATCACTACCTGCATTTCATGTATTTTTTATTATCTATCCTTCATTGCTAAAGATATAATGTTTGTGGCAACTAACCCGGTAATCATTCTATATACCACTTTATTAAAAGCATGCAGCTATAGTGTGCTATATGATCGGTATACCGGTGTCACAGGCATACGGGTCCCCCCCCCCCCCCCCCCCCCCCCCCCCCCCCCCCCATTTTGGGTCCGGGGGGACCCATATGCCTAGGCAACTGGGTCCCCCCCGGACCCAGTTGCCTAGGCAAGTGGGTCCCCCCGGACCGAGATGCCTAGATGTAAAAAATTAATTATCCCGGACCCAAATGCCTAGGCAACCTGGTCCCCCCCGGACCCAGCTGCCTG
>OX442428.1:7202079-7296309 GCA_949361645.1 Spongilla lacustris
GTACTGTACACATGTTGGCCATACATGTACCTCCAGTACTGTAATATCAATCGTTACGGAAGTTTAGTAATTCCAGGACATTGAAAATGAATTAAATGTACCTCTATTATTCAAGACTAAGGTTAGATATTATTATAATACTGATGTACAATACATAATACACACATATAGTGATAAACTGACAAAAGATAAAAACTTAGGTTAATAATTATATGTACATGTAGCTCCAATACCTGGATTTTCCTCACCCTCCTCCCCTCCCTCCTCTCCTCCCCTCCCTCCTCTCCTCCCTCCCTCCTCTCTCCTCCCCTCCTCCCCTCCCTCTCTCCTCCCTCTTCTCCTCCCTCCCTCCTTCCTCCCCCACTCCCCTCCCTACTCTCCCTCCTCTCCTTCCCTCCCTCCTCCCCTCCCTCCTCCCCTCCCTCCCCCTCCCTCCTCCCCTCCCTCCTCTCCCTCCTCCCCCTCCCTCCTCCTCCCCCCTCCCCTCCCCCTCCCTCCTCTCCCTCCTCCCCTCCCCTCCTCCTCCCCTCCCTCCTCTCCCTCCTCTCCTCCCTCCTCCTCCTCCCCCTCCCTCCCTCCTCCCCTCCTCCCCTCCCTCCTCTCCCTCCTCTCCTCTCCCTCCTCCCCTCCCTCCTCTCCCTCCTCCCCGCCCTCCTCTCCCTCCTCCCCTCCCTCCTCTCCCTCCTCCCCCGCCCTCCTCTCCCTCCTCCCCCTCCCTCCTGAGTCCTCTCCCTCCTCCCCTCCCTCCTCCCCCTCCCTCCTCCCCCTCCCTCTCCCTCATTCTGTCATGTGGTGCACCCATCGTGCCTAGAGCTTTGCTTAAGACTCTTCCACTGTTATGATGGTCACTGTTAATGAGGCCAACATGTCCCCCCCCCCCCCACCCTCAGCAAGCGTATGGATGATGACTACCTCGGGGGTACGCTGGAGAGGGGCTCTGGGTCTGACCTCAGTGGACAGAAACGCAGTCCTAGGATGTCCCCTAAGACCAGGCCCTTTAATGCCACACCCACCCACGATCCCCCTGGTCCCCAGTTGGATCCAGCCAGTGGTCAGCAGTTGGCACCTACACTCTCCCTGACCAGCCAATCCATACCCCCTGGGAAGAGGAGTACCATTGCCCCTCCAACCAAAGAGGGCATCAAAAGTTATCCAAAGCACAGTAAGTGATGTGTGTGTGTACATGTGTATGTGTGTGTGTGTGCGTGCGTGCGTGAGTGCATGCGTGCGTGCGTGGATGTGTGTGTACATAAGTCATATCTTACCAATGTTCACATATGACCTTACCAATGTTCAGATATGACCTTACCAATGCTTTGACACCACAGAATAGCCTCACCTTTGTGGATGTATCAAAAGAAGGGCCTGGGGCTGAGGAAGCCCTTCCAGAAGGAAACACAATCTTGATAGGAACAGTTTGCAGCAGTCAACCATTTAGCCCAATTATGTTTGTACACAATGTTATCTTCATAAGGTGTGCACAGTATCTGCTCTGTTTGTGCAGCCTGGCGTATGTTTTTATTGTTTTTATGCATGTATGTTTCTTCGACTACTTTAAAAATATATATCTGTGTGCACATTATTCTGTGTGCTGAATACATGTTTTGTAGAGCTGGCAGTGGCTTAATATTAGTTAATGATATGACAAAACAACATCCTTTGGCTTTGTATAGAATTGGACTCCCAGCTACTTGTAGGAAGGAACGAACAAAATTGACCTCATCGGGGTTATAACCTGAAACACGTGCTACACACACACACACACACACACACACACACACACCGCTATAATTATAAATAATTTTATAATGCTTTACGTAATTACACATTAATGGACTGGCTGTACGCGATACGGCGACGCAACCCCACTATACCCCCGCACGCCCCACGACCTGTCCCTAGCAAGGGTTTGGCAGGGTGTTGGGCCCATCCCCCTGGCTCGCGCGCCGATCGACCCCGATAGGTCGCCCCCCTTCCGCTACGACCGAGGCGATGCGGGAATGCTTGGGGGAGCCAGGAGGAACCTACTGGAATGCCCATCACCTGATCACGGCCAAAGGCCGGAGAGTTCTACGGTGGTAACAAACCCTCTTGCTAGGTGTACAGGAAACAAAAATAAAATAAATAAAAATCAACTACTGAACTGAGCAGTGTCGTGACCCCGCCACTCGCCCGCCTAAGTCAGTGCGCAACTACCGTCTGTCACGCATGCGCAGACACCAATGACCGAGTCCGTCCATTAACCGCAGTTATAACCTACGGCTAACTTACATTGTACTTGTCACGTGCATCCCATATCGGCAGGGCTACGGTACCGTCTAGTAACTGACACTGATTCGTTTTAAAATCACCGGGCAGTGCGGATTAAGGTAACTATATGCAAACTGGAGTAACCTTTCATATTCGAGATAGTGTATGCGCATGATATGCATGTATACGCTTACGATGATTACGATCGTTCGACAGCTGAACATGTAGTGCATGTGATCGTATCAGGTATCAGGCGTTTGTGTTATCATGAGCTCAGTTGTATAGGCTTCGACATTAAAAAAATAAAAGTATATGCATGGCATGCATCTGACGAATAGACCGTTTGTATAGAAAGTGCTTTACTGCAAAATATGATTCTAAAAATGTACATATGGTACTGTTATCGTGGCGAACCTTTATATTACTAACATACGTACCACCTTATATATATATATATAATTAGAGAAGATGTTTCAGAAGATCTTGGCAATCCTTTTATCACAACACTTAATAATATGTAAGTTATCAAATTATGTACATATTTCTACTGCATTTGCTTCTGAAAGTAGAAAGCTGCTTTTGGATACGGAGTTGTAGTCATTGTAACCTTTTTATTGGGGGGGGGGGGGGGGGGGGGGACCAACAAACCGGCTTTAATTTGCAGTCATATGCATTTCTCATTCTGTTACAACCATCCTGGGTGCAGCCTCTACCAGTTCTCTCCTTACCATCAATATTAATCCAGCTGCAGTCTCAGCCAACCTAACATGCACATTTCTGGATGGACAGCCTTACTTCTGTTTGGTGTGCTGTGGTAGCGGCCTACTCTCCTATCCCATCAAGACCCTGACTAACAGGGGTGTGGTGGTGGGTGGTACAATATATGGCCTCATGGCCAATCATGTATACTACTGCAAAGCATCAGCTTATGTCATCACCAATGGCACATCATGTGATGGATTATATGTCAAAAATGCAAGTGTGACATTCAGTTTCAAAACCCAAGGTAGTAATGGTTGAATTATGGCCAAATAAAATATTCTAAGCTATATTTTTGAAGTGTCACATATACATAATATATATAATTTATAATAATATATGTGTATGTCATGAGTTACTATCTCATTACACCACTTGGGGTCATTGGCTGTGTAATCCTGACACCAATGTTCAGTAATGCAATGACCTTTCTTCGCCAACGTGACCTTTCTGTATTGCAATATCAGCATAATGACCAGGTGGCTGTAGTGCAGTCACTGTAGTGTTATTGAAAATATCTTTTCTTCCAAACATGCATATCCCGTTTTGAAGAAAAATGTTCTGATATGTTTCTGTTTGTCACAAGTATACTTAATGCATTTGATGGCATATCTTCCATTTGCTCTAGCAATAGTTTTTCAAAATTCCTCAATAATAAAAGCAATAGTTCTTCAAAATTCCTCAATAAGACAAGCTACAGTCTTGTCTCAAGATAGGAACAAAGCTGTGATCAAGTGCTTGTTCAAAAATGGCCAGTCACATTTCTGTCTTGTGTGCTGCAGTTCCAACTCCTCCCTCATAGCTGCAAATGTATCCACCTCTGCCAACACTACTGTAACTGTAGACCTGTACGGTCTGGGCACCAGGGAAGCAACTGTCCTCTACTGCAATGCATCCGCACAAAATGTGTCACAAATGAACTGCAACCATCATGATGTGACCACTACTCAGGAAATGGCAGCAATATCAGGTATCTGGTTAGGTATGTACAATCCCATAAATATTGTATTCCTTTTCAGATCTTCAGCTAACTCTGATTTGCGCATTTGCCATCACTGTGCCACTCCTTGCTCTTGTGGTGCTGTGTATGTGCATGTGGAGGAAGCAATGTGGAAAACAAATAAATGAATATTCTGACACCATGAGCAAGTTGAGGTAGGTTACAAATGGTTGTGTCCAAGTCCTCCCCTCGCTGTATTTGAGGTGTTTGATCATTGATCTCTAGAACAAAGCTGTTGATGGCTGAAAATGCAGAAAATTTGAAGCAAGATTCCATTGAATTGCAAAGCAACCTCTCATATGTGATAAGCAGCAACAGATCTAGAGGTGGCAATTTGTTATGACCTTGAGTACTGCAACCACATGTCCTAGTATAGTGGTAGAAATGTGCTTGCAGGATATAAGCATGTTACCATTACTGTTTTATGCATTTGCACAATCGCAGTTATTGTAATAAC
The DNA here is from genome assembly GCA_949361645.1 of Spongilla lacustris. Classification (NCBI taxonomy): domain Eukaryota; kingdom Metazoa; phylum Porifera; class Demospongiae; order Spongillida; family Spongillidae; genus Spongilla; species Spongilla lacustris. Next base: position 7,206,546 of record OX442428.1, read on the forward strand.
ATACACTGAAAATTTGACAACTGAAGTAGTGTATATAGATACTTTTGAAAACCTGATGACGCATGGCCTGTTCAGTTGCTGTATACATCCTTTTGACACCACCAATAATTGGTCAACACCCCTGGAGCATTATTGTTATACATTTACCGCACAATCACAGTATTTAATGGCAATACACTGAAATTTGAAAACACCCTATGCTGTGTGTAAGTGTATAGAACCTTTTTAGAAACACTTCTATCCTGATTTGCATGACCTGTTCAATTGCTGTATTAACCTTCAATATGGTCAACAGCTTCAGGTTCTCTTTCAATTCAACCTCACTGCATAGCATCAAGCACTACATCCATGTGCTGACAATGTAATGAAATATGTCTCTTGAAAGTCATTAATGATTGTTTTGATTAGCACGTTGCGTATACCGTACATATACATACATGTACTACTGACGGCCAGATTGACTAACAGCTCCAAATAGGAAAACATGCACAGAAGAGGAAAATGTTTTTAAGAATTTAACTTCAGAAATGACATGTATGTGCAGAAATGTTTACAGGTTATAATTTTAAAATGAAATCGATTATTTTATTTACAAGAAATAATCTTGCAGTGATCAATTCTTGTATGCTCTAAAAAAACTTCTAAAGCAATAAAAACGCTTGATCTCGTGCACAGTTTCTAATAGAGCGCGCCTCCGTAATTTCAGGCCCCAAAGGGCAATTATTATTATAGGCGCAAGACCAAAAACATCAGAAGAAGACTCTGAGACCTTTGAAACAGACCTGATTGAGTGCAGAGTTCATCCCCATGTATGGGATGTATAAGCTTTGCCTTTGACCTCATTACTGACGCACGCGTATTTAAAGAGCTCTAGCTCGATCTGGCGTACTATGCTACAAGCGCCCAAAATTTTGGATCTGAAATTAGTACGGAGACGCACTGTTTTAAAAAATAACGGGAGTGTGAACCCATTAAGAAAATTTTCTGCTGCAATCAACGTATGGGTGTATACGGTATTTTTGCCTTCTATACCTGTAGCGATTTGAGTTGATATGAAAACAGGTAAGTGCCAGGCCATTGTAGCAGCCTGAAACCGAATGCTTTGAAATTAGATAAGTATAGCTGTTCGGCGATACAGCGATGCTAATCTTTGTACAGGCTAATGACTACATGCAGAACTGAGAATATTTTTTAACTGTACCGCGGCCAATAAGTAATGAGCTGGAATGATAAATGTCGGCAATATTTGAGTAAACAAATGCGAGAGATCTAGATGCCCTCGTGTACGGAAACATCGTATCTATTACTGTATTAGTGTGTGCCAACTTGATTGGAATAGCGTCGACATTATTGGTTAATCAGTAGTAATATTTTTAAATTTTCACTTCGTTTGTTTATGATGAAGGTACATATATAATATTATGCAATGTACAATAAAACTATAATTATATTATAATTATAATTATACGCGGATAGCTTGATTACAATTTTACCACCGTAGAGAAGATGTTTCTGAAGATCTTGGAAATTCTTTTATTACAACACTTATCAATCTTATGTAAGTTATCAAGTTTGTGTTCAGTGGCGATGCAGTAACGTATAGACTACAGCTGTGATACAACAAAGCAATTAATGACAAGGGGAGAAACGGCCAGAACATTGCTACGCTTGTGTGGCGTATGTGGAGGACTACATTTGCTCACAATGATTTCACTTTTTTTAAACACGTAGCAAGCTAGCTGCCGTTCTTAATTTTTAACTATTTAAAATGCTCACGCACTTGCAGTTATATGAATCCCGTAGTGTACAGTGGAACATCCTACCTGCATTTTAGATGACAGTTAATTAGCCACTGTAAAGTATTGCATTTATTTACATGTATATATGGTAGTTCATAGGAATACATGTAGATATTTTGTATCACGCATGCGCAGTTCAGTTGATGATCCTTTTCTCTAAGTGTGCGTTTGGGACCCACTATAACATTTTAAACAGAACATATTTACCACAACTTTCTCAAATTACCCCCATCCCAACAGGTGTGTCTGAGTACCTGGTTTGTCAGATCCCTAATGGTACCAGTTGTCCAAAGGTTGTATGTCCCAACACCACACTGAACTTCATCTGTAACATTAAGACACAACAGCTTGGGCACACAATATGGCTGCTACCAAATAGAACATGCAGAGACAATCCTTATCCTGATAGGATCGCCCTCCTCCAACCTATATATGCTGGCTGCAATCCCAACTCATCCTGGCAACATGGTACTTGTGGACCATTTTCAGCACAGACTGTGGCCACCTCTAGATGTGTGAACTCTTCACTGTCTGTTATTGCAACACAGCAGTTGAATGGAGCTGAAGTAAAGTGTATCAACTCTGATGGACGTAACGATTCCCCTGTTGGAAATGCAACTATCCCTGTTGTGGGTACGTTTCACGATACATATATACATGTAAGAGTAAGCTATATATCCATTGTTTCTATCACAAAATGAAAGACTAAATACACCCATATTTCAAATGGGAGGCTGTATAGGGGTGGGGGGGGGGGAACCTCACACCCAAGTGCTGGGTCGTACCTTTGCTACTCCAGAGATGGAACAAGCCCAGACATCCACATCAAACAGGTGATGAAGGTGACACCTTTCTCTCACCAGCTGCTCTGTGCTTGTGGGTATGCATATACATAGCAGCTGGTTTAACTACCTTAATCCGTACAAATAATATCAACGTACATGAAAATGAGTGAGTCTCTCGCGCATCCCATGGTATTGAGTCCATAATGGGGCTAAATCTCTTGGTATCTATTTCTGATTGTATTCTGCTAGCTTGTAATATCTGAATTGTTTTGAAAGTTGTGATATTGAGATGTTATCCTAGCAATTGTGTTCTATTTTAATGGTGATGCTCAAAATAATTTATCATTAATAATCATTTTCTACGATGTAGCCTCCACACCAAACATATCAGTGATGACCACTTGTACAGAGATAGAGGTTCGATGGTCTGCATCTTCTCAAGATAGGGGTGGTTTCACTATCAAGATCAGACCTCAGACCAAAAACATTTCAATCAGTAAAGGCCCAAACTTTCAGACCTTCCATAACCTGGTCAGTGACTCTTTCTACACCATAACATATGAGGTTTCTTGCACTGGAAGGAGTGAAGTTAGCATTGAGATATGGACATGTTGGTATACTTCCATAGTTTTGAAATGTAAATTAACCTCTTTATTCCACTCTAGTACCCAGGCCACCTCACAATATTAATTCTAATCATATTATGTATGACCCAAATACAACCCGTTTAGTGGTGACATGGACACCAGTGGTAAGCAGGCACCACCATCATAGTTGTATTCCAGAATGCTTAGCCCTTATTCTTTAGACAAGCAATAATGTGTCTTGCAGTAGTGGAATGCTGAAATCCAAAGTGAAGATATCGTCTGAGCATGGCCTAACCTTCACGGAATCTCTTGTCTCCTCTGACCATTGTGATGACATCATAACCAACACATGTTATTTTGCCTTTGACCTGCAAAGCATCAACACTTCAAACTATTTCATTTCAGTGGCCTCTATTAGTGGCTCTAGGCTTGGTCCATTCAGTGATCAAGTGAAGAGTGTTGGTAAGTGTACCACTGAGTTGGTGAGGGTTTGCTAAGGGTGTCTTCTTCATACCTTTAAAATGCAGGCAGCACTAGGGATACGCATCTAATGGTAATGAGTTTTGTCACAAACATTTAATGACAATTGGGCCATTATTATACACATTTTTTAAAAATAGTATAATGGTATGTAAGTGGCACATAAAATGGCAAGCAGTGATGAAAGCCATCAGTGTATTTACCATATACTTCTGTTCAGCAAAGCCAGAAGCCGGGATGACATCATTGTCACTTACAAACACAGCCACAGGTACATTATCTTTGGACAACTTTTGAGTACCAAAGTAGCTGTGCTGTTTTTTCAACCACAATGTATTTGCTTTCATGCAATCCTTTAAAAATAATAGTTGGTGTATCAGTCTCTGTCACCTTTGTGGTGTCCTTCTCTCTTGGAGTGTTGGTGGCTTCTGTTCTCTGCTACATTTCAAGAAGGTCAAAAGAATCATACAAACCAAGTTCTGCACATTATAAGATTCAGAATGACATTGGGATGGAAACAAATATCTCATATTTGGTTCTACAGTAATCCTACTACCTCACTAGAAAGCCGCTGTGAACGTAGTAAGCTAATACAAGTTACATTGCGTGATGATGTTCGTTAACAATTCATTAAGGCCACTGACATTATATCCTAGCTGTTTTCAATTTGTGCCTTTATTCATATTTCTATATAACTGCTTTTGAGCACTCCGAGTCATATGATGATAATAATAACTTGTGATGAATCTGTAACAAGCAAGCTCGACAGGATATTATGCGTGGGACTTAAGCGCTTGCCCTACATGTATGCACTACTGAGGCAGGGTATTTACCAAAGTGTACTAACAATTGGAAAAGGAGCCACAAGTCTTGAAAACGTTCCTTGGAGAACTAGTAAACCATCCAGAAGTGTTTTTGCAGAATCTACAGCTGAATCGATAATGCTTCAGTCACAAAGTCATTAAAGCAGAGATGATACATAGATATAATCTCTGATTAAAGGCAGCAACGTTCAAAGTCTATCAGTTGATGATAGCAGAGTCATACAGCAGCTAGGGGATAGGAAGCTATTGTATATATGCTGTGTTTGATTAGAGACCAGTTCAATTCCTGCATCTTTTAGAGAGCAACAATATCACAGGGCCGTAGCATCGATAAAAGAACCGGTTCGACTGTAGTGGAAATTAATATGCAGAAAGTCCCGGGGTACTGTACGGATATTCTCGTGAGCTGCCAATGTCATTCAAGCATGAGACGATTGCAGGCATTCGATCATTTCTAATTATCATATCATTTAAAATGTTTTTGGCAAAAATCGATCCAGCCGGACTGGATGCTACGACCCTAATTATCGTGGGATAGCGGCATAGGCAGAGCACAATGTTGTGGGATAGCGGCATAGGCAGAGCATAGTGTTGTGGGATAGCGGCATAGGCAGAGCATAGTGTTGTGGACATTCTAAAATTTGTTTAAAGGCAAACACACTTATGTTTTAAGCAATGGAGGCTACGTCATCACGACTAGGCCGGTAATCTTTCACTAAAGGACTTATATTGAATGTCTATGACTTGAATCAAGCACTTAGCAGCTTCTAGTACTAGTGAAAGGATGTGGAGAGGGAATAGGTAGGGTGGTATCCGGCTTCATGGGTGTGGGAGAGGATGGTGGAGAAAGATAGGTAGTATAGGCTAAGCCACTGTTGGTAAGAATGTTATAGCAGGTTTAATTTATGGCCCAGATCTAGTTGACAGGCATTTCAAATGTGATGGTGACTGTGGGATCTGAAACTAATGTGTTTAACAAATGATGCTAGAACTGGTCTCTTCATACAGGATGAAATGGATGTACAATTACTAATGCACAACAAAAAGTACAAGATTGTGATCTTGATCTAGAAGCCAGTGAAAGTGAACATGCAATAAATGAAGTTAGTGAGTTGATAAGTAACGGAAAGTACAAACTTACAAACTAAATGGCAATGCATCAGCTGGCCTCGAGACAGTTTTTATCATGCGATTTATTTTGAATACCGGATCGTATCCTACATGAATTAAAATATATGACTATGCATGCCTTAATATTCTGCCCTACTACAGTACCAGGCTGTATGCCTACACTAATAGTCAGACCATTCTCAATCTGCGCAATGGATGCCATACAGGCGCATCTAGAATTGCAACAACCATGCTGGCATCGAACAATACACAGATAAGGACAGTGCGGTCAAATGCCTGTGGTGTATGATAAGGTGGCTGGCTGACACGACACATTTAGCCTTCCATGCACACCCTACTACACGGTATATACACATCTATCCTTCTATAATCTTGCTCATTTAATGTAATAAGTTGTTAGATAATACAACTGATTTCTAATTTGGCTAGCTTAAAATCTATTTGTGCTGATGTCATCACACAGCTTTACCATAATGCACCATGACCGTGAGGAACCCAATGAAGATGAACTGATTCGCCCTGCACATAATGCCTCATCTGGACCTAGCGACACATCCTGTTCCATTGTGAGATAATTAATGTACATGTACCAGAACCAGCCGATGCTATCGCCCCAACTTAACTGTCATGCAACATGCCCCACCCTTCTACCTTCCCCTCCCCACATTTAATGAAAAAAACTTTGACATCAAATGTCCACTAGCACACTGAAATATTGCTTGGAATTTGCGGAATACCATACACATGTGTAACTGAGGGAAGAAGCATTAAAGAATACAATAAAGACACCTACATGCATTGCTCCAGCACACAGCTAACCTTTAAGATGGTCCGTGTATGCAGTTGGACAGATCTTGCAAAGCAAATGGACTTTCTTCTTATATAAAAAAAAATCAGTTAACACATCCATGCATAAAACTAGTACATATACTTGTGGAGCTACAGGCAGATCAAAATGACATGGATACAATGACCAAATCTAGTAGCTTGTGTTTATTTGCAACGCTAATTAAATAAGCTCTTTCAGAAATATGTTTTAGAAGTTCAAATAAAGTATATAGGCCAAATACATACATGTGCACAGAATTGCTATTTTGCACTTTTTTTTGTATTTTTAGATTTTTCGGGGGGGGGGGGGGGGGGGGGGGGGGGGAAATCACACCTATGAACATTACAGACTTTTGAAGCGATTCTGACTGTACAGGCGCCGGACAATGCTCTGGTCAACACAGGTGGTGCTGGACAACTGCTCGTGGGGCAACAGCAAGATAGCCTGTATCTCATATCCAAGTCCCATCAAGTACACACACAGAGATGTGTACTAATGTTTGTAACACTTTGGGCATTATCATTTTAGCATGATTTGGTGTGCCCAAAAGTGCTACAGGCAAGGAGTTACAGATTGGCTATGCTGAAGGCAGCACTTGCAAGTTATAATCTCAGACGGTCCCCTGGCGACCAGAGACATATGTGTGACCCTGTAAATTCCAACAGTATCTCGAGACAAGGTCCCACCAGCACCACACGAAGCAGTAACCGATGTTGTAATGCTCTTTCAGAAATACCTGTATTAAATTTTAAAAGATAAATGATTGATGAGATAAACACATGCACATTATGCACATATATCAACTATGAAAACACGAGTATTTGGAGTGCTCACAACTGCAGACAATTTACCATGCATAGAAATATGTCTTTCATTATATGAGCAATCCATCATTTGACACAATGACTAAATACGTATATTCATTACCAATTAGCAACACAATTTAATTGTATTTTTTGCATTTATATTTATAATTTTAGATTTTCGAACAAATAAATCACACCTATGAGCATTACAGACTTTTGAAGCGATTCTGACTGTACAGGCGCCGGACAATGCTCTGGTCAACACATGTGGTGCTGGACAACTGCTCGTGGGGCAACAGCAAGATAGCCTGTATCTATAATCCAAGTCACATCAAGTACACACACAGAGATGTGTACTGATGTTTGTAACACCCTGGGCATTATCATTTTAGCATGATTTGGTATGCCCAAAAGTGCTACGGACAAGGAATGATAGATTGGCTCTGCTGAAGGCAGCACTTGCAAGTTATAATCTCAGACGGTCCCCTGGCGACCAGAGACATATGTGTGACCCTGTAAATTCCAACAGTATCTCGAGACAAGGTCCCACCAGCACCACACGAAGCAGTAACCGATGTTGTAATGCTCTTTCAGAAATATGTGTTTCAAATAAGGCAGGATTGAAAAGACACAACAAATTCATACAACTACCCAATACAGTTCTCTTCCATTTGTTAGTATTTTTAGACAAGCATTACATTTTATACAGTACTAGTATCTCGCAGTATCTCACAAAAGTCCCACCAGTACCACACGAAGCAGTAAACGATGTTATAATGCTCTTTGAAGAAAAGAAAAAGCTCCGCGAATAAGCGAGGATTTTGGAAGACATAACCGTAAACTGCTAGTAGTATACATATGCACATACTATAGTCTATAATTATATACCAATGAATAAAAGGTTTCTCACCACGAAGTACCGTCGCATCTCATCGCGTCGGACGCGCATAAACCTTTTTCAATCGTAGGCTTTCACTATAGCTTTTCCACACAGTCCGATGACCCATCTGTCTGGTGACATCAAATAAGCAGCGAGCGCGCGAACTTTAAATTTGAAGATCAGATGCGCGATAAAAAGGATTTTCTGACGTCATACTAACTACAGTATTATTCTTTGGTACATATATAAATGATTTTACCCGCCCTCCCTTCCTAATAAAGGGATCTCTTCAAAGGTGAGCGGCGTTTGGTAGTTTTGCACGGGGAAAAAAATTACTTGTCGATATGAAATCACATGTAATCATTTAAACACATAATAATAGAAATGGAAGTGCATGTGCATGTAGCATATATGAATATATGAATTGCAATTACGTAACCATTGCTATAAGACTAACTTATTGGTGTAGTGAGTATGGTCGCAACTGATGACAGATTGTGAATAGCTCATTGCCAAGCATTGGCTGTTTTTAGCATAATTGAGGTATGTGCCTTTATATGCTGATTTGTTCCCTGATCCACTAATTGGTTTGAACAGCCAGCTATGATGAAAGGACTTAACAGTCCCTCATCTACTGCTAAGGGATACACCAAAAGCCCACTGCCAGTCTCACTCCTTACACAAATAATTATTGTAGGAATGTCTCCTCTTTTCTGCAGCTTGGGCAGCCGCACCAGATGACATGCCCACTTCTAAAAGTAAAGAATTTGAAGTGGGAATGTGCTGGACCCACAACTACATCCAACCTCAAAGTGAGCTGATATATAAAGATGCATGATGTGTGTCAAATACTTGCACTGTGCAAGCTCTCTTTTACTTACAAACCCTCAGCACTACAAGCGATCAATGTTTAACTTCTCATTAAAAAAAAAAATCTACTATTATTACACTATGAAATGGATGTCAAGGTTGCCACTTGTATGTTTCGTTCACGTCTACAATGGCTGAAATACTCCCTTAAACTGGATGGTCCAACATGATTTTCATAATGTAATATTGAGGCACGACAACTTGGATACTCACTATGGCTGCTACCAATTGAAATATATAGAGGGTAGACTGGATTAATTGCCCTCTTCCACAACTATCACCTCATCAACACAAGAGCTGAAGTATAGTGTTGATACTATGGTGGACATAGCTATCTCCCAAGTGGGTGATGAGACAGTATCAGTTGTGGACACAAATACATAACTAAATCTATTGAAATTTCGCATCCCATGTAAACCGATACAGATATCTTATGTCATGCTACAAGTGCAGCAAGCGATTCGAGTGCCTTCTACAAAATCAATTCAAAAGCTGCTGGAATCTTATTTCTATTTAATGGGCCGAAATAATAGATTCTCTTAACCTGGTACATGTACTGCTGCTTTATTCATTGCTTTGATATTGATAAATCTGATTTTTAACTGAAGTGTATGTAATTGAGTGACCTGCATTAAGTGAAATTCCTCTCATGTGGACATCTTTGGGACAACCTGAGGCCCTGATTATGAAGGTGTCCATATTTAAAGGATTTCTCAGTGAATGAAAAATGATGTCACTCAAAGAGTGTTTTGATATATAAAATGCATTCCACAATTTATGGGTATTCACTTCAATTTGTATAAATGACCCCACACTGATCAACTCCTCAACCCACACCAAACATATCAGTGATTTCCATGCACTTGTACAGAGATAGAGGTTCAATGGTCTGTGTCATCAAGCAAAGGTAACTTCACTACTGTCATGATCAGTGTTAAAATGGGACTTCGAAGTTGAAGATGCATCCACTATCTGGAGCACAAGGCTCTCTAACATTTTATGACCTGGTCAGTGACTGGTATGAAGATTATAACTGTGCTAGAAGGAGTGAAGTGATCATGTGATCTCTGGCACATGTACCACATACTAGAAGTTACATGGGCATGCACTAGTGGTAACCATATTTGCACATTACTACTGATTCCAACATTATAGTAACTCCTACGATCCAGAATACTACACTGACATGCTTAATGAAAGCATCTTCAGCTGAAGATTAGTTAATAGACAATGTTGCTCTCTTCGATCACTGTACTAACACTTGTTACTTGCTATTGTCTTGGAAACTGCTAAATGATACTTTGTATATATGGCTTCCATTCCAGTTCAAGGATTTGTCCTTTCAGTGATCCAGTGGAGACTGGTAGTAAAGGTACCTTCAAACTTGCACATACCCTTTATGTCCTTTTATGCTTCAGTGGCAGTGTAATAGTTCTTTTTTTAATTCTCAATGTTTAGAGCAAAGCAATGAGTCCATATTTTCCGCATAGTTTGTTCTGGCAGTGCTACCTGTGGTATTACTAACCATGGCTATTTGTTGTGCTAGCTTTGCACAGCATAAACTAACAAAAGCTTCAGTTGCAGACTTAAATAGAAGCAAGCAAGGTTCCATTGAATTGCAAAGCAATACATGACAAGCAGCAACAGAGGTGGCAATTTGCTATGAGTTTGACACATTACAAATACTGCAACCACATATCTACCCACTATAATGGTAGAAATGTGCTTGTAGGATATAAGCATGTTACCATTACTGTTTTATGCATTTACACAATCACAGTTATTGTAATAGCATACACTGAAAATTTGACAGCCCAAGTAGTGTATATAGATACTTTTGAAAACACTCAAGTCCAAATTTGGTAATGATGCACAACCTGTACAATTGCTGTAAACAACCTTTTGAGGCCACCAATACCACTGGGAGCCGCAGCAGACAGCCAAACTTGTGAGGCAGCAACTTCGGCTTCCCCAGCACTGAATACAACCTCACTGCGGCATCACTGACCATGTAGAAATTTAGACAACGGCAGATGTGCCTTAATTGCTAAGCAATTTATGTTTTAAAATGCTGTACATCAAGTTAATGCCATCATAGATATTGGAATCTATGATGCCATAAGCTATGAATGATGGATGTGTGACAATATCAGTTGCGGGTTGGAATATAATCACCATCCTTTACAGATATCTACATTATGTTATAATTAACATGTACTAACCACATTGAATAATCTCTCCCCCTCTAGCTCCTCTGCACAAACCAAATGTGAAGTCATTAAAACTGAATTAAAACCAACAATCTGGTCAGTGTCTCTCTCTCTACACCATAACATATGAAGCTTCTAACTTGACATCTGGACATGTGAGGAACTATATCCAATAATCAATCATCTCACATCCTACATAACTCTGGTTGCAGTTGTTTCTGACACATTTTGCATCACTGGTGCCCAAACCATACCAATGTACAGTTAAAGTAGTGTTGGCAGAGGTGGATACATTTGCAGCTATGAACTGGGAGGAGTTTGAACTGCAGCACACAAGACAGAAATGTGACTGGCCATCCCAGAACAAGCACTTGATCACAGCTTTGTTCTGCCTTGAACCAAAACTGTAGCTTATATTATTGAGGAGTTTTGAAAGAACTAGGGTAGTGTAGATAGCGACTGCCACCTGTGACAACATCAGGAGTGTTCACCACCCCTCTATTTATTCTACAGAGCAACATTATTTGCGTAAAACTGTGTATAGTACTAACAAAGGAGCCTATTAGGGTTGTTTTTAACCTATATAGAAAGATCCAAACTTATTATTTTTGTTTTCATACGCTATTAAAAGTGCGGGTGGCAACTACTCCATACTGGCGAACAAATGTATGTATGCCAAATAGAAACATATCGGAACATTACCTTCCAAAAACAGGATATGCATGTCTGGATGAAAAGAAATTTTCAATAACACTACAGCCATCTGGTCACTATGCTGATATTGCAAACAGTAAGGTCACAATGGCTAAGGATTGAAAAAAAAAGGTCATTGCATTACTTTGTGCAGGAAGGGTTTAGTTACATTACACTAAACCCTTCCTGCACAATGGCATATCATACCCCTCATTACTTCCTATACTTTTTAAAAAAGTTTATTTTGGCTTATAATTATAGTTATTTCAATAAATCACAATGGGCATAGAAAGTAATAAACTGATGTTAACTTGCAGGCTTTGGGTTTTGAAACTGAATGTCACAGTTGTTGGTGGCATCTGGTGTGCCATTGGTGTGACATAAGCTGATGCTTTGCAGTAGTATACATGATTGGCCATGAGGCCATACATTGTACCACCCACCACCACACCCCTGTTAGTCAGGGTCTTGATGGGATAGGAGAGTAGGTCACTACCACAGCACACCAAATAGAAGTAAGGCTGTCCATCCAAAAATGTGCAGGTTAGGTTGGCTGTGACTGCAGCTGGATTAATATTGATGGTGAATAAACATGTTTCCTCACCAACATTCTTCACTTGATCACCAACTAACTCTTGAGCTGCCATTGAGATGAAGTAGTTGGCAGTACCATTAAGTTCACCAGCATAGTAACATGTGTTGGTATTATTATTACAGTGGTCTGAGGAAACATGAACTGTTACATCTGCAGTATGATTTTTACACTATCGCAGTTGTTGTAATATCATACACTGAAAATTTGACAGCTGTATAAATCGTTTTTAAAAACTATCCTTGTTTGGCACAACCTGTTCAATTTTCAGTGCATATATGCTTTAAGACCAATTATGGTCAACACCACAATGAGAACTTCAGCATCTCCTTCAATTCAACATTGCTGTGTGGATCAAGCATTATATCCATGTGTTGGCAATATGTCTGAGTAGTTTGTGGATTTTGATTGTGGACAGAACCATTAATGGTAAGATGGTTTTGGTTAGCACATTACATATACATGCTATGGTCAGATTGATTGCACATGCATGGAAAAATGGAGAAGAAATTTAGCTCCATGTGTTTACTGATTATTAAAAAATTACTAGTGAAAGTTGAACATGCTTATATTTCTATATATTTAGTCATAAAATGATTCGATGCTTTTATTTTGTAAAGATCCTGCAGTGATCATGTTAATGTTGTTTAAAGGTAACCGAAAAACAAAAGATTATTTTTAAAAAGCTTGATCTCGGGCAGAATTATTAAATAACAAGAGTACTATTATCGATGGATGAGACTTTCTATACCTGCAGAGTTGAGAAGAAAACTGGTAAGTTATTGTAGCGGGCTGAAACCGAATGCTTTTGTGAGATACGTTGGCCATACAGCGATGCTAATCTTTGTACAAGACAGGCTAGCCGAAAGACTAATTTTGTAATGACAATAATATCAATAACTGTACCCAATGCCGATAGTAAGGCTGTGCGTAATCAGCTGGAATGATGAGCAGTATTTTGTATCTTTAGGTACATCATCTACTATAATTTGCATACGGTGGTATGTAATGAGGTGTTACGGCGCTTATCGGCAATATTTGAAACGGTTGTAACGAAAGCCTGAAAAGAGGACGATTCTCTTGCATACATTGTGTATGAAGAATGATGTATATTAGTGAACGCTTCGGCTTCCAACATGAGCATAATAGCTTGATTGCAATTCTACCACCCTAGAGAAGATGTTTATGAAGATCTTGGCAATTCTTTTATTACAACAATTATGTAAGTTATACAGTTATCCACCCCATTTGCTCTAGTCTCGTCCCCAGTCTGATGTCATATTTGTCCAGTGAATAAAAATGGTCATGTAATACATATTTAGTGTCAGTGCAGCAAGAGGGCAATTAGTTAATTGATTAATCAATGAACGCAACTGACATTGACAAGGGGACACATTAGCTACTTTAAAATACAAGTGGCATCATGCATGAGCAACAAAACTATGAGTGTTTTTATTAATTAATGCTCATACAAATCTAACGTACTGTGGCATGAATTTTTTAATGTGTAGTACAACTTTCTCACTTGTATTTTAAATAACAGTTAATTAGCCCCACAAATCAATGAAACATCTAATCCTCTGTGCAATATATGCGTATCATAACCTTTTCAATCTACATGTATTTACCTCACACTCTATTTGAACAGGTGTGTCTGAGTACCTGGTTTGTCAGTTCCCTAATGGTACCAGTTGTCCAAAGGTTGTATGTCCCAACACCACACTAAACTTCATCTGTAACATTGAGACGCAACAGCTTGGGCACACAATGTGGCTGCTACCAAATGGAACATGCAGAGGCTTACGTGACCATGATAGGATCGCCCTCCTTCAACCTATATACATGTATGCTGGCTGCAATCCCAGCTCATCCTCGCAACGTGGTACCTGTGGACCATTTTCAGCACAGACTGTGGCCACCTCTGGATGTGTGAACTCTTCACTGTCTGTTATTGCAACACAGCAGTTGAATGGAGCTGAAGTAAAGTGTATGAACTATGATGGGCATAACTATTCCCTTGTTGGAAATGCGACAATATTAGTTGTGGGTATGTTGAAAGCACACAAGTGTATTTTTTGCACATTTGACCAGAACACAGTAGTAAATAGATCATGTTTTGTAACTAAGCAATCTACTAAAGTGACTAAAACCAAAGCAATCTGCTCTTTTACCTTCACTTAGGCCTGCCAACGAACATTTTCATTTAAATTGTTACAGTTTCCCCAAATTCAGACTTCTTTGTTTGTAAGTTTAGTAGCTGTACATGAAGTTCAACTCCATCAGACTTTGCAAGTGATGTGTTGCTACTGATGGGTTGCAAACTTGCTATGTTGACAGCACTAAGATACTAGTTGTATTGTTCAATACAGTAGGTGTAGTCAAGCGTATATGATATCATCATCTTTAATTTGCTGCTTTTTATTGACAGTGGATATGCAATGAGAAAGTATTATAGCAGAATTTTATATATACATGTAATTTGGTGGCCTTTTAAAAAGCTGCATTAAATGGAATCCCTCTAATGTGGACATCAGTTTATGATGGTCAAGGTGCCCACATTTAAAGGATTTCTCAGTGAATGTAAAATTATGCCACTCAAAAGGTGTTTGATATCAAATGCATTCCACAATTTATGGATGTCAATTAATGATTCACTTTCCACCCCACATTGATCAACTCCTCCATCCACACCAAACATATCAGTGATGTCCACCTGTACAGAGATAGAGGTTCAATGGTCTGTGTCATCAAGCAAAGGTAAC
The DNA here is from genome assembly GCA_949361645.1 of Spongilla lacustris. Taxonomy (NCBI): domain Eukaryota; kingdom Metazoa; phylum Porifera; class Demospongiae; order Spongillida; family Spongillidae; genus Spongilla; species Spongilla lacustris. The sequence goes on from OX442428.1 coordinate 7,221,794, forward strand.
CTCACTACTGTCATGATCAGTGCTAAAATGGGACTTCAAGATATTGAAGTTGCAAATGAATCGATTATCTGGAACACAGGCTCTCTAATATTTTATAATCTTATCAGTAACTCTTTCTACACCATAACATGTAAAGCTTCTAACTGTGCTGGAAGGAGTCAAGTTAGCATTGGCATCTGGACATGTGAGGAACTATATCCTGCTTCAATTTAACATATAAATCTTTATCCAGTGCCCAGGCCACCACAGGACATTCATGCTGATCATGTGATCTCTGGCACAAGTACCACATACCTAGAAGTGACATGGGCACCAGTGGTAAGCATGCTTGTGTATTACTATTCCAAAATTATAATGTCTTACCATCCAGAATAATACATTGACATACTTAATGAAGATATCTTCAGCTGAAGATTACATCACAGACGTTTCAGTTCTCCTGGATCACTGTTCTAACACATGTCACATTGCTATTGTCCTGACAACTGCTAACACTACGAACTACTTTGTATCTATGGCTTCTGTTAGTGGTTCAAGGATTGGTCCTTTCAGTGATCCAGTGAAGAGTGTTAGTAAAGGTACCTTCAAACTTGCACATACATGTACCCTGTATGTCCTTTTTTGCTTCAGTGGCAGTGTAATAGTTCTTTTTTTAATTCTCTATGTTTAGAGCAAAGCAAAGAGTCCATCCTTTCCCCATGGTTTGCTCTGGCAGTGCTACCTGTGGTATTACTAACCATGGCCATTTGTTGTGTTTGCTTTGCACAGCATAAACTAACAAAAGCTTCAGTTGCAGATTCATATAGAAGCTCGGCTAACATATATTCTCCAGAGGGCGTATCAAAGAGATGTGGGTAAGTGTTATTTTTGAAAAGCTGAAAGCTTATTAATGCATTTATTTCAGCTCAGCACTTGTGACCACAACAAATGGATCTCTGCACTCATGTGTTACAATAAACAGTACCAAGGTCAGTGAAAGAACACCCATGGCACATAAAATTAACATACATGTACGTAAATTATCCTGCAGGGAGATCCAGAAGCTCCTACTGCCTGTGCTAAGGCCTTGGACAACTCTCTTTACAAAACCAAAGCTTTTAGATAACTCACTTTATAGCACCTCCACGAAGATGTGTATAGAAGGTACCACAAATGCCAGAGGACTTGAGCAGTACAGTGAGGTTCGCAGAAGAGAAGAGACTGAACAGGTAAATTAAACTTGGTCATTTTATGTGAGCATTGTAATAGTCAGGACAGTATTGTGCACAAATGTGGGTTGAAATATTATTATCATTATTATTATAACAATAGAAAAAAAAATTATTATTTTTATTATTATTATTTTTATTATTATTATTAAAACTGTCAAATATACATGACATACGCCAAATACGAGTAATAAATGTGTTACATAGTTACAATTAGCTAAATAAATTCAGCCTGATTGCTATTATTATTATCCCTTGTGCTTCCATTTGCAACAACTCGATCAGTACTCATACCCACGAAGCAAAACAATTAGAGTGATTCCTATGGCAGCAAGTTCTGATGGATACATTGAGGTGCCCAACATTGACTCCTGTGCAGACATTACTCCCATGGCAAACCATGGTGAAGCCAAAGACACTCCTCCCAGTGATGTGTGTGTGGAAAATGGCCATCTGGCTATCAAGGAGCTATAAGCTGTAGTCCTGAATAAAAAGGCACTTGTGTTAGTTGTGTTATCTGTATTTAATGCTCACCATGTCTTGGTCTCCATAGCAATGCTGTTAAAAAAAAACTTGAGCTATAGTATATAGTGGTACATTAACAGCAACCTCACACACACACACACACACACACACACACACACACACACACACACACACACACACACACACACATACACACACACACACACACACACACACACACACACACACACACACACACACACACACACACACACACACACACACACACACACACACACACACACACACACACACACACACACACACACACACACACACACACATTTACACGCACTTCCAGCACCAGCATCCTTTAATAAGTACACACCTTTTCTCCAATAAGAGCACACCTCCAGCAGCTGTATTCTTTAATAAAAGCACACTTCCAACAGCATATCTTCATTACTAAATGCTCCTGATCTCAATAGTATGAACCCAGCTTGACTATTCTCCAGGCCATACATGTAAAGTACTTCATCATACAAAGCACACATATTTAATCAAATTTGCCAGGGTTCATACAGCCAGATAAATTAAATGAAACATAAACAATAGTGGAACCGACTTTTAAATGTATTTTAGACAAGACAAAAGCTTATCAAAGTCTCGGTCTGTTGTCTTGCATGACCTTATACGACACCTTCTTGGTCACATTGCCTCGGCCATACAATGTTATAGAGAATATTTTTTTAGAAATAACAATAACAGGTTGTTGGCCTAGCCTACGTACATGTATACCTGTATAATTATAATCATATACAATTATATTTTCTCCTAATACGGGGCGCGCGCGTCTTGCATGACGTAATTAAATCGGTTCTAATTAATATTTCTTTATTAATTAGCAGCGGCGCGGCTTGGAAACAATCTACGAATTCATGTAGGTAAGTGTATGGAACAATGCAGGAAATGTCACATTTATAGACGAGTTTAGTTTTCTGTATTGTATTGTTTATAAGGATTGCTTTTTTTCTTCATGCGGACAATGTACTATATGTACGAGGCTTCGAAAAAGCCAGAGAAAAAATACCAACGCGAATAAAGTTTGCACGAATACAACTTGTGCTCGGACACCTACGCTAATCTACCTTCCTTTAATCCATCGCTTTCTTTGGCACAGTATTCTTGGCGCGGCACAGACATGGTATCAGTTTTGTTTATCTCTGCCAGCAGGCAAAGAGTGGATGTTTGTACACACATCTGTACTAATATCATCAACATTCTTTTGGACCGGTAAAGAATATAATAATACTGACGCTCCCCCGTATACGTTCATAGCATGGCCTTATGGGACCATAGGTTAATAACCGTTTCGTAAGGTTATTAAATATATGGTGGGACTTGGAACACCAAAAGTTATCATGATGCCACATGCACATTTTTCCACCCATAACTGAATGCTTCTAAGGTTAATAACATACCCTTCAACTTTCATACTCCTGTCGTGGGACTCATGTTTGGTAATTGGAACAATCTGAAGGCTAATATTAACTATTAAGGTACTATAAAATAGTGTCCCCGATCCATCGTAGCACCCAGTGACATGAGAACTGTCAGAGTGCGTACAGAATTATACACCTGAGCAGGGGGAAGAGAGTTAATACCCTATTTTAGAAATGTTACCATGAATGTTTTTCTAAAGGTCAAGCCCTATTTCCCCCGTTCTCTCCATCCCCTGGATTTTTTGGTTTGACCCTAAGATAGTTAAGTTGTTGTGATGCAGATGTATACATTGAAGAAATCCCCTCTTCAATACAAAGCATCCTATTTCTAGCTTTCATAGAAGGCTAGGATAGAGGGGTGCCTCAAGGATAGAGGGACACTCCAGCATAGAGGCAGTGTCTACATCTCTCAGGCTGTTAGCTGCTCAACATCTGCTGGTCATCTTCAGAAAAGAGTCCATTGCTTTGGCTACAAGTTCATGTGCACTGCTCCCAGCTCTTCACTTGGATAGCTGCACCTTTGAATGGCCATGTGCAATCCACATTCTTGTGTCACTACCATCTAGTTGTCCTGGCTCTAACATCATGGGCCTAGACTGTTCCAATCATAAAATCACAATAATCCCCAAACCTCTTGGTTTTGGAATACTATCTACTGGATCATCCAATAAATTACAACTGTCCAATTTACATACATAATTTATAAATACATATCTAAATGATAACTTCATCAAACACATTATGCTCTCTCACTTTCTCACACTCACACACATATGCACACACCACACACACACACAAACACACACAAACTTACACACACAAACACACACACAAACACACACACAAACACACACACAAACACACACACACACACACACACACACACACACACACACACACACACACACACACAACAGCAGCTACATGAAGCATGAGTGCCTCCAACAGAACATTTTGGTTATATACAGATGGTAAGTGTTATTGCATGTCTTTGATCCCACGCAGAGTTATTTTTGTTTGCAAGCACACACCTATTACAATTTTACAGGCATAACATTGAAGGGAATGCATCTGCCATTTTTGATACTATGTCTGTTATCCATCAAATATGTCTGTAAGTTTTACTGGCGTTTCTATAGTTTGCTGCATGTCAATGCTACTTTTCATCATCAGCTCTCCAGTTATTGATTGGGCACTTAGATGCTGTTATGAATTAGAACGAAAATAATGTTATTGTTTCAGATCTTGTAATGAAATAAGATAATCTATTTATAAACACATACACGTGATCCATCTACATTACAGCTAATGAGGACATTAATATAATCTCATGATATTGCAAACATTGATAAATTGCATTAGCTATGGTTTTCTAATACCACAGGTGTGTCTGAGTACCTGGTTTGTCAGTTCCCTAATGGTACCAGTTGTCCAAAGGCTGTATGTCCCAACACCACACTGAACTTCATCTGTAACATTGAGACACAACAGCTTGGGCACACAATATGGCTGCTACCAAATGGAACATGCAGAGCCTTACGTGACGATGATAGGATTGGCCTCCTTCAACCTATATATGCTGGCTGCAATCCCAGCTCATCCTCTCAACATGGTACCTGTGGACCATTTTCAGCACAGACTGTGGCCACCTCTGGATGTGTGAACTCTTCACTGTCTGTTATTGCAACACAGCAGTTGAATGGAGCTGAAGTAAAGTGTATGAACTATGGTGGGCATAACTATTCCCCTGTTGGAAATGCGACAATATCAATCACAGGTTGGGTACTTGTAAATATATAATGCTGCTAATGTCACGATGAATACCCCCCTCCCCCCACAAGCAGCTCCTCCACACAAACCAAACATGTCAGCAATGTCCAGCTGCACAGAGATATATGTTCAATGGTTTATGTACTTCACTGAAAGTGATATTACTACCACCACAATTATAATTTCATTGGGAGCTCAAGTCATTAGTACTGAAAACGCTAATAATATACAATCACTTGCATTGAACTATCTGGTCAGTGACTCTCTCTACACCATAACATATGAGGCCTCTAACTGTGCTGGAAGGAGTGAAGTTAGCATTGACATATGGACATGTGAGGATATTTTTCTGCTGCAATTTAACATATGTAATCTCTACCTAGTGCCCAGGCCTCCACAGGACATTCATGCAAGTCATGTGATCAATGTTACCTCAAGATCTGTACACTTAGTGGTGACTTGGACAAGTCAGGTAACTATGGGAACACTAGCACTGTCCCAACATCACATTCCCTATCCAGGTACATGCAGGCAATAACTGGTCATACGTACTGAACATATCATCTGGAGGTGGCCAGCCTAACAGATTGGTTCAGGTTTCCTCAGACCACTGTAATAATATTACTAAGACATGTTACTATGCTGGTGACCTTAATGGTACTGCCAACTACTTCATCTCAATGGCTTCTGTTAGCAGCTCAAGAATTGGTCCTTTTAGTGATCCAGTGGAGAGTGTTGGTGAGGAAACATGTTTATTTAAGGAGTTGTATTGTAACCACTCATTCTGTTACAACCATAGCCTCTACCAGTTCTCTCCTCACCATCAATATTAATCCAGCTGCAGTCACAGCCAACCTAACCTGCACATTTCTGGATGGACAGCCTTACTTCTGTTTGGTGTGCTGTGGTAGTGACCTACTCTCCTATCCCATCAAGACCCTGACTAACAGGGGTGTGGTGGTGGGTGGTACAATATATGGCCTCATGGCCAATCATGTATACTACTGCAAAGGATCAGCTTATGTCATCACCAATGGCACATCATGTGATGGATCAGATGTCACACATGCAAGTGTGGCATTCAGTTTCAAAACCCAAGGTAGTAACAGTTTATTTTATTTCAATTAATTAATGATAGTTATCTTGGCCAAATAAATGATTCTAATCTATTTTTTGAAGTGCACATATGTATCTGTATGTCATGAGGTTTGATATCATTACACCACTTGGGGTCATTGGCTGTGTAATCCTGACACCTACATGCAAGGTAAGTAATGCAATGACCTTTCTTAGCCATTGTGACCTTGCAATATCAGCATAATAACCAGGTGGCTGTAGTGTTGTTGAAAATATCTTTTCTTCCAGACATGCGTATCCAGTTTTGAAGAGAAATGTTCTGATATGTTTCTGTTTGTCACGAGTATGCTTAATATACATTTGATGGCATATCATCCCTTTGTTCTAGCAATAGTTCTTCAAAACTCCTCAATAATAGAAGCTACAGTCTTTTCTCAAGACAGGAACACAGTTGTGATCAAGTGCTTGTTCTGGGATGGCCAGTCACATTTCTGTCTTGTGTGCTGCAGTTCCAACTCCTCCCTCATAGCTGCAAATGTATCCACCTCTGCCAACACTACTGTAACTGTAGATGTGTATGGTCTGGGCACCAGTGATGCAACTGTTCTCTACTGCACTGCATCCGCACAAAATGTGTCACAAATGAACTGCAACCATCATGATTTGACCACTGAAATGGTAGCAATATCAGGTATCTGGTTAGGTATGCACAGTCTCATAAATATTGTATTCCTTTTTCAGATCTTCAGCTAATTCTGATTTGCGCATTTGCCATCACTGTGCCACTCCTTGCTCTTGTGGTGCTGTGCATGTGCATGTGGAGGCTGCGATGTGGAAAACGAATAAATGAATATTCTGTCACCATGAGTAAGTTGAGGTAGGTTACAAATGGGTGTGTCCAAGTCCTCCCCTCATTGTGGGACTTGAGGTGTTCGATCATTTATATATTGATCACTAGAACAAGGCTGTTGATGGCTGAATATGCAGAAAAAGTGAAGCAAGATTCCATTGAATTGCAAAGCAACCTCTCATACGGGATAAGCAGCAACAGAGGTAGCAATTTGCTATGACCTTGACTGATTACAAGTACTGCAACTACATGTCCTAGTATAGGGGTAGAAATGTGCTTGTTGGATATAAGCATGTTACCATTACTGTTACACGCATTTACACAATCACAGTTATTGTAATAACATACACTGAAAATTTGACAGCCCAAGTAGTGTATATAGATACTTTTGAAAACCTGATGACGCATGGCCTGTTCAGTTGCTGTATACATCCTTTTGACACCACCAATAATTGGTCAACACCACTGGAGCATTATTGTTATATAGTTACACAATCACAGTATTTAATAGCATGCACTGAAATTTTGAAAACATGCTGTACTGTTCTATACTGTGTGCAAGTGCATAGAACCTTTTTAAAAGCAGTTCTATCCTGATTTGCATGACCTGTTCAATTGCTGTATTAACCTTCAATATGGTCGACAGCTTCAGGTTCTCCTTTAATTCAACCTCACTGCATGGCATCAAGCACTACATCCATGTGCTGGCATACATGTAGTAGCTTGAAAGTGGGCGGAGTCATTAGTGATTGTTTTCATTAGCACGTTGCGTCAGTATACATATACATACATGTACTACGGCCAGATTGACTTACTGCTCCAAATAGGAAGACATGCACAGAAGAGGAAAATGTTAACTTCAGAAATGAACATAATTTCTCATACATGTATGTGCAGAAATGTTTACAAGCTTGTGAAATCGATTTTTTTATTTACAAGAAATAATCTTCAGTGATCAATCCTTGTTCATGTTAATATTGTATGCTCTAAAAAAAAAATTCTAAAGCAATAGCTAATAAAAGAAAAAGTTTGATCTACATGTACTTTTATCGTGCACAGTTTCTAACGGAGCGCGCCTCCGTAATTTCAGGCCCCAAAGGACAATTATTATTATAGGTGCAAAACCAAAAACATCAGGAGAAGACTCTGAGGCCTTTGGAACAGACCTGATTGAGCGCAGTCTGTGCTGCAGAGTTCATCCCCATGTTTGCGATATCTTAGGATTGTATTGCTACTACTTTAGGTCGTCGACATTCCGTGTGATGACAAGTTCATTAAATGGCAGCGCTGATGGGCAAATAAGCTTTGCCTTTGAATTTATTACTGACGCCCACGTATATAAAGAGCTCTAGCTGCATGGCGTACCGCCCACATTTTGGGCCTGAAATTAGTACGGAGACGCTCTGTTTTAAAAAATAACGGGAGTAGTGTGAACCCATTGAAGAAAATTTTCTGCTGCAATTCTGTAGCGATTTGAGCTGATATGAAAACAGGTAAGTGTCAGGCCATTGTAGCAGCCTGAAACCGAATGCTTTGAAATTAGATAAGTATAGCTGTTCGGCGATACAGCGATGCGGCTAATCTTTGTACAGGCTAATGACTACAGAACTGAAAATATTTTTTTAACTGTACCGCGGCCAACAAGTAATGAGCTGGAATGATAAATGTCGGCAATATTTGAGTAAACAAATGTGAGAGATGACTAGATGCCCTCGTGTACGGAGACATCGTACCTATTACTGTATTGGTGTGTGCCAACTTGAGTGGAATAGCGTCGACATTATTGGTTAATCAGTAGTAATATTTTTAAATTTTCACTTCGTTTGTTTATGATGAAGGTACATGTATATATATATATATAATATTATGCTATGTATAATACAACTATAATTATGATTATAATTATAATTATAATCAATGCGCGGATAGCTTGATTACAATTCTACCACCGTAGAGAAGATGTTTCTGAAGATCTTGGAAATTCTTTTATTGCAACACTTATCAGTCTTATGTAAGTTATCAAGTTTGTGTCCTGTCCGGCGATTAAATAATACTGCAACGTCGAGAGGAATGCATGCAGTTACGTATAGCTGTCATACAACAAAGCAATTAATGACAAGGGGAGAAACGACCAGAACATTGCTACGCTTGTGTGGCGTATGTGGAGGACTACATTTGCTCACAATTATTTCACTTTTTAAAACATGTAGCAAGCTAGCTGCTGTTATTAATTTAAATGCTCACGCAAAGCGCTAACTTGCAGTTATATGAATCTCGTAGTCTACAGTGGAACATCCTACCTGCATTTTAGATAACAGTTAATTAGCTACTGTTATGTATTGCAGGTATAGTAGTTCATAGGTATCAGTACATGTAGATATTTTGTATCATGCATGCTCAGTTCAGTTGATGATCCTTTTCTCTAAGTGTGCGTTTGTCGTTCACGGGTGTTTCAGAGTGGACATTTACGGATATTTAGATGTCCAATTGCACATTTACGTAAAAATGATTTTGGTAGCTCATTAACGGGCTAACATGTTCAAGGCCTGTTTCCGCTACAACCCAGTTTCACTACGCCTCTCTATTGATAATTCCAAGCATAGTATTAGTCTAAGCACAAACCCAAATCAACTGCTCACATGTTTACAGCATTTCAACATACGGCGCAACGTTTCTAGTAATCACGTGCCCCTTAATTCGTTACGAGTGCATCTTTTGGTGGGCTATTTGTGAGGCTCTCGAACTTCCAGGTGAGTTGTGACGATAAAATACAGAATCTAGGGGCATTGTAAAACAATTTAAGCTGGGTCATATCTCGAGACGCGATATCTAGGGCATATAAAATCGCGGCTGAAATCTATGAATAATTATCAACAACTTGGTTTTTATATATGCTTTGCGGTGGAATTCCATAACAGTTAGCTTACAAAACATTGCAGGGTGTGCGGTGGGAGGTTGGTGGTGGCAAATATGTCAAAAAGAAGCATATACAACTCCATATTTTACAAAAAGGGGAATAAACTAGCTTTTGGTATCAATGATCATATCGAGATCCACCCATAATCGTTCTGCAAACCGTGTAAGCTAAGGGGAGGGTGTTAAATGCTTTGAGGCAGAAAAAGCTAATACCATTTAAAAGTTTGGTCATGCCCTGCAAGTGGAAAGCCCATACTATAGACAAGTGTGAAGTGAGTGAGGAGCAAATTATAATTGCATGATCACATTTAGGTTTGCCAGCATTTTGAGGTGCTGGTGAAAGGTAGTACGAAGAAAAAAAAGTGACAAAACAAACTGCCAAATGTCAAGTGCTTTACTACAGTCATTATTTACACATATTGGGTACATTGCACCAGTTTTGATTTCAACCAGTGTCCAGCCAGCTGCTACAAAATCAGTTTCTGCCATCAACTATCTAAAGTGTCCACTCTGCCTTTGTATTCTGCACAGACCAGTAGAGCTACCGTGCCAAAGTCTTGTCTGTGCAGAATGACATTGTCGGCAAACAACATGTTCCTGTTACCATGACAACTCACCTTTAACTGCTGCCAGCATAAATGCAGCTCCTGATGTCTTCTTGTCCCTCCTAAGTGATGTATTGCTTCAATGCAACTCATGTAAAACAGAGGAGCGTACCTCTCACATGTTTGCAACACCATCTCCTCCATGTGGTACTGAGGTAAACGTACCATCTGTAATTCAAAATTCAAACAATGAAAGCCCAGAGCCCAAATGTTTTGCAGATTCCAACTGGGGGTGGGAGGGAGGGGGGGGGGGAGGGGGGAGAGTAAGTAAATTTGTACAGCAATAATAATTACATGAACTACTCACCATCATTCCAGCCAATAACTCTTGTAAGCATTACAAAAGGTCAAGGCTGAAGTTAAGCACCAAAGCCGGTGAACTTTGAGTTGTCACCTTCAACAAGTGAGGCACATACTGAATGATGATTGGTGTATACAAAATGTGGCCCAGCAGTATCTTGTTCTCCTCATGGATGCTCAGCAGGTTGCAGACACATTTGAAGGGGCATTTGGAGCATGCCACTCCATCCATGACCAATGTTTTGTAACTGACAGATGAGAAATGTGGAGAGAGTTAGGATATAGCAACATGACGTCATAGCTGTGGATGGGTATTAACTATGTGATTATTTTTTGCTATTGTTTCCATTCTGAACTACTTTAGAACCAATTTCTCCATGGCCAATGAAAATATCTCACCCAAAATGCACCTATTAGAGGAGCACACAGTTGAGTGGGTGAGAAGATACAACTTATGATTTGGCATGCTGGGTGAACAAGGTGCTGAATCAATTCACCTGCGATTCAACGCACTGAACAACATCTACAGTTCAATTAGCATTTCAACGCACTGAACACAATCTACAGTACGGTGTATCGTCAAAGAGCGCTTGATAAGTATTGCTCCTGACTCAATCCGTGCTCAGCCACCACCCACAAAGAGAGCAAAACGTACGCCGGCCAAAACACGTTGCTGCTTCATAGCATAGTGGATTTATACCGGGCCGGTATTCACGTACATGTAGGCCTACACTCCCTCCATACATGCGCGCAGCACACACTTGACAATGTTTGCACGTTACTTTTTGAAGCATGCAAATCGCGTCTCAGAAAATAAATACCATAAAAAGAAAGCTCGATCTATGTGCAATACCTTTGTAAAAGTCGTTTCTCAACTGGAAGTGCGCACGTTGGGGACTAACCAGTTTTGAAAACCTACCTCCGCGTAAGTAGGCCGCTTTTGAAGGACACTTCTCCAGAGCGTAACATTTCTTGATGCCCAAACACACCTTGTTCAGAAGAGCACAGTTTCATCTTCAACAATACTTCGTCTAAAAGGTCACCACGTGTTCCATTCAGTAACTGTACAGCGAATTCCAACGGGTACAAATCATTACAACCGTTGCTAGGTGAGATAATTGCCATTTCAAAATTTCGGGGCGTAGGTCTGAATGTCCACCAATTCAATGGATTGAAACACCCGTGCGTTCGGGACCCACTATAACATTTTAAATAGAACATGTTTATCACAACTTTCCCCACCCCAGCAGGTGTGTCTGGGTACCTGGTTTGTCAGTTCACCAATGGTACCAGTTGTCCAAAGGTTGTATGTTCCAACACCACACTGAACTTCATCTGTAACATTAAGACACAACAGCTTGGGCACACAATATGGCTGCTACCAAAAGGAACATGCAGAGACTTACGTGACGATGATAGGATCGCCCTCCTCCAACCTATATATGGTGGCTGCAATCCCAGCTCAACCTTTCAACATGGTACCTGTGGACCATTTTCAGCACAGACTGTGGCCACCTCTGGATGTGTGAACTCTTCACTGTCTGTTATTGCAACACAGCAGTTGAATGGAGCTGAAGTAAAGTGTATCAACTATGGTGGACATAACCATTCCCATGTTGGAAATGCAACTATCCCTGTTGTGGGTACGTTTCATGATATATTTATACACGTAAGAGTAAGCTATATATCAATTGTTTCTATCACAACATGAAAGACTAAATACACCCATATTCATATGGGAGATTGTATGGGGGTGGGGGGGGGGGGGGGGGGGGGAACCTCACACCCATGCAAGTGCTGGGTCATACCTTTGCTACTCCAGAGATGGAATAAGCCCAGACATCCACATCAAAACAGGTGATGAAGGAGACACCTTTCTCTCACACAGCTGCTCTGTGGTTGTGGGTATGCATGTACATAGCAGCAGCAGATGAGGCTAGTTTAACTACTTTAATCTGTACAAATAATATCCAACATACATGAAAATGAGCGAGTCTCTCGTGGCATCCCATGGTATTGAGTCCATAATGGGCTAAATCTCTTGGTATCTCTTTCTAATTGTATTCTGCTAGCTTGTACGATTTGAAGTGTTTTGAAAGTTGTGATATTGAGATGTTATCCTAGCAATTGTGTTCTATTCTAATGGTGATGCTCAAAAAAATTTATCATTAATAATCGTTTTCTATTTGCAGCCCCCACACCAAACATATCAGTGATGACCACTTGTACAGAGATAGAGGTTCAATGGTCTGCATCTTCTCCAGAAGTGGGTAGTTTCACTATAAAGATCAGACCTCAGACCAAAAACATTTCAATCAGTAAAGGCCCAAACTTTCAGACCTTCCGTAACCTGGTCAGTGACTCTTTCTACACCATAACATATGAGGTTTCTTGTACTGGAAGGAGTGAAGTTAGCATTGACATATGGACATGTTGGTACTTCCATAGTTTTGAAATGTAAATTAACCTCTTTGTTCCACTCTAGTACCCAGGCCACCTCACAATATTAATTCTAATCATATTGTGTATGACCCAAATACAACCCGGTTAGTGGTGACATGGACACCAGTGGTAAGCAGGCACCACCATCATAGTTGTATTCCAGAATGCTTAGCCCATATTCTTTAGACAAGCAATAATGTGTCTTGCAGTAGTGGAGTGCTTAAGTCCAAAGTGAAGATATCGTCTGAGCATGGCCTAACCTTCACGGAATCTCTTGTCTCCTCTGACCATTGTGATGACATCATAACCAACACATGTTATTTTGCCTTTGACCTGCAAAGCATCAACACTTCAAACTATTTCATTTCAGTGGCCTCTATTAGTGGCTCTAGGCTTGGTCCATTCAGTGATCAAGTGAAGAGTGTTGGTAAGTGTACCACTGAGTTGGTGAGGGTTTGCTAAGGGTGTCTTCTTCATACCTTTAAAATGCAGGCAGCACTAGGGATACGCATCTAATGGTAATGAGTTTTGTCACAAACATTTAATGACAATTGGGCCATTATTATACACATTTTTTAAAAATAGTATAATGGTATGTAAGTGGCACATAAAATGGCAAGCAGTGATGAAAGCCATCAGTGTATTTACCATTTACTTCTGTTCAGCAAAGCCAGAAGCCGGGATGACATCATTGTCACTTACAAACACAGCCACAGGTACATTATCTTTGGATAACTTTTGAGTACCAAAGTAGCTGTGCTGTTTATTCAACCACAATGTATTTGCTTTCATGCAATCCTTTAAAAATAATAGTTGGTGTATCAGTCTCTGTCACCTTTGTGGTGTCCTTCTCTCTTGGAGTGTTGGTGGCTTCTGTTCTCTGCTACATTTCAAGAAGGTCCAAAGAATCATACAAACCAAGTTCTGCACATTATAAGATTCAGAATGACATTGGGATGGAAACAAATATCTCATATTTGGTTCTACAGTAATCCTACTACCTCACTAGAAAGCCGCTGTGTACGTAGTAAACTAATACAAGTTACATTGCGTGATGATGTTCGTTAACAATTCATTAAGGCCACTGACATTATATCCTAGCTGTTTTCAATTTGTGCCTTTATTCATATTTCTATATAACTGCTTTTGTGCACTCCGAGTCATATGATGATAATAATAACTTGTGATGAATCTGTAACAAGCAAGCTCGACAGGATATTATGCGCGGGGCTTAAGCGCTTGCCCTACATGTATGCTGCTCATGATCACAGCTGTGCACTACTGAGGCAGGGTATTTACCAAAGTGTACTAACAATTGGAAAAGGAGCCACCAGCCTTGAAAACGTTCCTTGGAGAACTAGTAAACCATCCAGAAGTGTTTGTGCAGAATCTACAGCTGATATCGATGCTGCTTCAGTCACGTCACAAAGTAGATTATATATAGATAATAATTATTATTATAATCTCTGATTAAAGGCAGCAACGTTCAAAGTCTATTGATGATAACAGAGTCATACAGCAGCTAGGGGAGCTATTGTATATATGCTGTGTTTCATTAGAGACCAGTTCAATTCCTGCATCCTTTAGAGAGCAACAATATCACAGGGCCGTAGCATCGATAAAAGAACCGGTTCGACTATAGTGGAAATTAATATGCAGAAAGTCCCGGGGTACTGTACGGATATTCTCGTGAGCTGCCAATGTCATTCAAGCATGAGACGATTGCAGGCATTCGATCATTTCTAATTATCATAACATGACATTTAAAATGTTTTTGGCAAAAATCGATCCAGCCGGACTGGATGCTACGAGCCTGAATTATCGTGGGATAGCGACATAGGCAGAGCATAGTGTTGTGGACATTCTAAAATTTGTTTAAAAGCAAACACACTTATGTTTTAAGCATTGGAGGCTACGTCATCACGACTAGGTTATCTTTCACTAAAGGACTTATATTGAATGTCTATGACTTGAATCAAGCACTTAGCAGCTTCTAGTACTAGTGAAAGGATGTGGAGAGGGAATAGGTAGGGTGGTATCCGGCTTCATGGGTGTGGGAGAGGATGGTGGAGAAAGATAGGTAGTATAGGCTAAGCCACTGTTGGTAAGAATGTTATAGCAGGTTTAATTTATGGCCCAGATCTAGTTGACAGGCATTTCAAATGTGATGGTGACTGTGGGATCTGAAACTAATGTGTTTAACAAATGATGCTAGAACTGGCCTCTTCATACAGGATGAAATGGATGTACAATTACTAATGCACAACAAAAAGTACAAGATTGTGATCTTGATCTAGAAGCCAGTGAAAGTGAACAAGCAATAAATGAAGTTAGTGAGTTGATAAGTAACGGAAAGTACAAACTTACAAACTAAATGGCAATGCATCAGCTGGCCTCGAGACAGTTTTTATCACGCTGTGTCCACACATTTTACAACTCTCCCTGGCAAGCCATCCAACAAACGCAGATGGAGAGAGATGCTTGGTGAAGATGGGGAGGAGGTAGGACAGACGGAAGTATTTAACAAAACTGTCAAGCGAAAGAAGATTGTTGAATCCTATTTTGATGCAGCATCGATTATAGACATCAACAATCACATGCGTCAAGGAGGCCTGGCACTGGAAACAGCATGGCGAACCCAGTCTTGGACAAACCGTGTTGTGGCAACAGTTCTTGGGATTGTGGAAACTGATGCATACCTCTTGTACAAGAAGTTCCACCCAGGAAGCAGTATGCTGAGCCACTCCGACTTTACTGAAGCTGTTGCCAAAGCCTTGCTAATGCAGATAAGCATAGGCACACAGGTTAACCATCGTACAAGGCTTGAAAGTGAAAATGAACATTTGCTACATAATTTTGTACCACTAAAGTCTCTTCCATTATACAACAAGGATTCTGAACTGTGCACTGCTACTTACGCAAGCAGACTATGCAGTGTTTGTAGGAGCCCCTGCAAGAACTGTTGTAGTGTTTGCTCAGATGCATCAAATGGAAAAATCGTGGCTTTATGTGGACTGCGATCAAAGCAAGGAAGCAATTGTCTAGTAAAGCATATTGCAGATGCTGCATTGTAAATATAGTACACATTCAGCTGCTCACATTCTACATGTACATGTATATATTCACTGATTTTGTAGCTGTACCTATCAGTTTACACAATCCACCACATGAAGGTAGCTAAGTTTTGAAAGGCCACATGAATATAATTAGTGATTTGTGACTTAAGTCATATGACTTAAGTCACAAAGCATGGTCAATCTATGATTAAAGCATATAGATTGAGGGCAAAGGTCACCTACCTACAACTCCTACAAGTACACCAAAGTCGATGCAGCATGCCATTCAGGTTTGTCATGGCGACATAACCAAGGACAAGGTGTACTAAGGGACTGTAAGAGCCATGCCAGTGAAGAATGTCGGGAGAATGGAGCCATTGAAGGAGGTGCTGGAAGCCATTGTGGAGGAGAAATGCAGTCAAATGGGTGAATACAGACAGCGCAAATCTTGTTGTTCCAGTTGCAGACTTTCTAGATCTGTTTATGGAGGTACTTATTGAAGCTGCAATTGCATGACTTCATAGCCAGGCAAGAGGCAAAATTAATCAGTGAGAAAAAGGAAACTCTGGGGTCTAGAGAGTTTCTTGTGGTTGCTGACTTTAGTGAGAACTACAGTATTGTCATCCAAAACAACGGTACAGAGTTTCCACTGGAACAACCTGCAAGCCACCGTACACTCTTACCACCTCAAAAGACAAAATGCTACCGGATGCTCTTGCTGCCTGTCTGCTAAAGAAGTCAAAGCAGCTACTAGTCTGGGGACCCAACTGATGGCTGTACTATCAGTCTGGGAACAACCATGATAGCTATGGTCCCTTAAAGACCGCTTAATACATTTAGCTAAATGGGCCACAAAACCTTCTTATACATGTAAAAAAAGAACAGCCTAAACTTTTAGACCAAAAAGGAGCAGTGAAGGACCCTCTGTAAATCCGGTAGAAAAAGATCTCAACGTGGTAATAACAGAGTTCTATGGCCTTGAAGGAACATGGTGTTATACCATCAAAACTAACCTTACTACCACAATGCAGACCCGATACCTGAACACCAGTCTTCCCTACTAGCAAAAGAAACAAGCAGAAACAAAGCATGTCAAACACATACAGCATACAAAACCAATCTGATAAACTGTTTACAGACACAGCCACATTGATCTGGACATTCAAATATGAAAATGAAACCCAGAGAAACACTAAAACTATACAATAGCCGAGAGATTTTGACATTGGCTTGTTCTAAATCAACTAAGGACAGAAATTCATCAATTCATTTGATTAGAAACATTCCTGAACTAGGATCCTTCAAAGGAATGTTGTTTGAAATTACTGCACATCACAAAATATATGGCGCAGCATCGCATTTGAGGTGTAAATTGGTAACACAAGGAAATGTGGATGTGTTATACCCCAGAATTCAATGCCGCTGGTAGAATTCAAATCTTTGGAGGAAATAAAGAAAGTTGGTGTTTATTATAAGCCTACCAATAAAAGATATGGTGCAATTGACTCTCTTTTTTTTAAATACAGAACACGATAAAGTTACTATCTTTCTCTGCCAAATTACTGTGAAAGATGTGGAGATAAAATCTTCAGACCTGGACACTAACCTGAAAGTGCAATTGACTGCTGTCACGAGAGTATGCCCCAGTGGTGTCGTAAAAATGGCATCTAGTGTATCCATAACCCGTTCCAAGATCCTCCCTGTTCATAAGCAACCCGTAAGTTACAGGGAAAGTATGGGTTAGGGTTAGTCTCTCCAGTATGAATTAGGGTTAGTCTCTCCAGTATGAATTAGGGTTAGTCTCTCCAGTATGAATTAGGGTTAGTCTCTCCAGTAAGAATTAGGGTTAGACTCTCCAGTATGAATTAGGGTTAGTCTCTCCAGTATGAATTAGGGTTAGTCTCTCCAGTATGAATTAGGGTTAGTCTCTCCAGTATGAATTAGGGTTAGTCTCTCCAGTAAGAATTAGGGTTAGTCTCTCCAGTAAGAATTAGGGTTAGACTCTCCAGTATGTATTAGGGTTAGTCTCTCCAGTATGAATTAGGGTTAGTCTCTCCAGTAAGAATTAGGGTTAGTCTCTCCAGTATGAATTAGGGTTAGACTCTCCAGTATGAATTAGGGTTAGACTCTCCAGTATGAATTAGGGTTAGACTCTCCAGTATGAATTAGGGTTAGACTCTCCAGTATGATTTAGGGTTAGGGTTCGTATGAGTCTCTCCAGTAGGATTATCTCATCTCCTACTATGAGTATATGGGTGGGTTTCATCTGTGGGTTGTGGTGACTCTCAAATACCTCTTCCAGAAGAGCTCTAGACAGATGAATGGGATGCATCAGCACTTCTCGACATCACATGGGAAGTCTGCAGGGGACGGTGCTGGTGGACTTGCCACAAGAGCCAATCTGCAGCATATCTACCAGGACCAGGTATTGACAGCACTAAAGGTGTACCAATTGGCAGTCAGTATCATAAGAGGTATACATTTTTGTTTCTAACTTTGAGGGAACATGAGGAAGAAGCAAGGCTCCTGGAAGAACAGCTGAAATTGAGCAGAACAGTTCCCGGTATACATAAGCTGCACACCCTTGTTCCAGTTAGTGGCACTATAGTGGAAGTCAAACCATACTCGAGCAGTGCTTCCTCAAGAAAGGGGCAATTGCATTGTGTCCACATCTATTACACCTCTTCCATATAGTGCAATTGATGGGTACACAGTGATCAGGTGACGCGGCCAATCAGCGACGCCGACGTGACGCGTCAAAAATTTGGGTGACGTTGACGTGGCGTGATCTAAACGCGATTTATTTTGAATACCGGATCGTATCCTACATGAATTAAAATATATTACTATGCATGCCTTAATATTCTGCCCTACTACAGTACCAGGCTGTATGCCTATACTAATGGTCAGACCATTCTCAATCTGCGCAATGGATGCTATGCAGGCGCATCTAGAATTGCAAAAACCATGCTGGCATCAAACAATACGCAGATAAGGACAGTGCGGTCAAATGCCTGTGGTGTATGATAAGGTGGCTGGCTGACATGACACATTTAGCCTTCCACGCACACCCTACTACACGGTATATACACATCTATTCTTCTATAATCTTGCTCATTTAATGTAATAAGTTAGATAATACAACTGATTTCTAATTTGGCTAGCTTAAAATCTATTTGTGCTGATGTCATCACACAGCTTTACCATAATGCACCATGACCATGAGGAACCCAATGAAGATGAACTGATTCGCCCTGCACATAATGCCTCATCTGGACCTAGCGACACATCCTGTTCCATTGTGAGATAATTAATGTACATGTACCAGAACCAGCCGATGCTATCGCCCCAACTTAACTGTCATGCAACATGCCCCACCCTTCTACCTTCCCCTCCCCACATTTTAATGAAAAAAACTTTGACATCAAATGTCCACTAGCACACTGAAATATTGCTTGGAATTTGCGGAATACCATGCACATGTGTAACTGAGGGAAGAAGCATTAAAGAATACAATAAAGACACCTACATGCATTGCTCCAGCACACAGCTAACCTTTAAGATGGTCCGTGTATGCAGTTGGACAGATCTTGCAAAGCAAATGGACTTTCTTCTTATATATAAAAAAAAATCAGTTAACACATCCATGCATAAAACTAGTACATATACTTGTGGAGTCACAGGCAGATCAAAATGACATGGATACAATGACCAAATCTAGTAGTTTGTGTTTATTTGCAACGCTAATTAATAAAGCTCTTTCAGAAATATGTTTTAGAAGTTCAAATAAAGTATATAGGCCAAATACATACATGTGCACAGAATTGCTTTTACTTTTTTTGTATTTTTAGATTTTTCGGGGGGGAAAATCACACCTATGAGCATTACAGACTTTTGAAGCGATTCTGACTGTACAGGCGCCGGACAATGCTCTGGTCAACACAGGTGGTGCTGGACAACTGCTTGTGGGGCAACAGCAAGATAGCCTGTATCTCATATCCAAGTCCCATCAAGTACACACACAGAGATGTGTACTGATGTTTGTAACACTTTGGGCATTATCATTTTAGCATGATTTGGTGTGCTCAAAAGTGCTACAGGCAAGGAGTTACAGATTGGCTATGCTGAAGGCAGCACTTGCAAGTTATAATCTCAGACGGTCCCCTGGTGACCAGAGACATATGTGTGACCCTGTAAATTCCAACAGTATCTCGAGACAAGGTCCCACCAGCACCACACGAAGCAGTAACCGATGTTGTAATGCTCTTTCAGAAATATGTGTTTCAAATAAGGCAGGATTGAAAAGACACACCAAGTTCATACAACTACCCAATACAGTTCTCTTCCATTTGTTAGTATTTTTAGACAAGCATTACATTTTATACAGTACTAGTATCTCGCAGTATCTCACAAAAGTCCCACCAGTACCACACGAAGCAGTAAACGATGTTATAATGCTCTTTGAAGAAAAGAAAAAGCTCCGCGAATAAGCGAGGATTTTGGAAGACATAACCGTAAACTGCTAGTAGTATACATATGCACATACTATAGTCTATAATTATATACCAATGAATAAAAGGTTTCTCACCACGAAGTACCGTCGCATCTCATCGCGTCGGACGCGCATAAACCTTTTTCAATCGTAGGCTTTCACTATAGCTTTTCCACACAGTCCGATGACCCATCTGTCTGGTGACATCAAATAAGCAGCGAGCGCGCGAACTTTAAATTTGAAGATCAGATGCGCGATAAAAAGGATTTTCTGACGTCATACTAACTACAGTATTATTCTTTGGTACATATATAAATGATTTTACCCGCCCTCCCTTCCTAATAAAGGGATCTCTTCAAAGGTGAGCGGCGTTTGGTAGTTTTGCACGGGGAAAAAAATTACTTGTCGATATGAAATCACATGTAATCATTTAAACACATAATAATAGAAATGGAAGTGCATGTGCATGTAGCATATATGAATATATGAATTGCAATTACGTAACCATTGCTATAAGACTAACTTAATGGTGTAGTGAGTATGGTCGCAACGACAGATTATGAATAGCTCATTGTCAAGCATTGGCTGTTTTTAGCATAATTGTGGTATGTGCCTTTATGCCTGTTTGTTCCCTGATCCACTAATTGGTTTGAACAGCCAGCTATGATGAAAGGACTTAACAGTCCCTCATCTACTGCTAAGGGATACACCAAAAGCCCACTGCCAGTCTCACTCCTTACACAAAGCATTATTGTAGGAATGTCTCCTCTTTTCTGCAGCTCGGGCAGCCACACCAGATGACATGCCCACTTCTAAAACTAAAGAATTTTAAGTGGGAATGTCCTGGACCCCCAACTACATCCAACCTCAAAGTGAGCTGATATATAAAGATGCATGATTTGTGTCAAATACATGCACTGTGCAAACTCTCTTTTACTTACAAAACCTCAGCACTACAAGCGATCAATGTTTAATTTCTCATTAAAAAAAAATTATCTACTATTATTACACTATGAAATGGATGTCAAGGTTGCCACTTGTATGTTTCGTTCACGTCTACAATGGCTGAAATACGCCCTTAAACTGGATGGTCCAACATGATTTTCATAATGTAATATTGAGGCACGACAACTTGGATACTCACTATGGCTGCTACCAATTGAAACGTATAGAGGGTAGACTGGATTAATTGCCCTCTTCCACAACTATCAGCTCATCAACACATGAGCTGAAGTAAAGTGTTGATACTATAGTGGACATAGCTATTTTCCTAGATGGTGATGAGACAATATCAGTTGTGGAGCACAAATACAGAACTAAATCTATTGAACTGAGCTTTAAATTTCACATCCCATCGAAACCGATACAGATATCTTATGTCATGTTACAAGTGCAGCAAGCCATTCGAGTGCCTTCTACTAAATCAATTCAAAAGCTGCTGGAATCTTATTTCTATTTAATGGGTCGACATAATACATTCTCCTAACCTGGTACTGCTGCTTTATTCATTGCTTTGATATTGATAAATCTGATTTTTAACTGAAGTTTATGTAATTGAGTGGCCTTTAAAAAGCTGCATCAAATGGAATTCCTCTCATGTGAACATCTTTGGGACAACCTGAGGCCCTGATTATGAAGGTGTCCGCATTTCTCAGTGAATGAAAAATGATGTCACTCAAAGAGTGTTTTGATATATAAAATGCATTCCACAATTTATGGGTGTCAATAAACTATTCACTTCAATTTGTATAAATGAACTTTCCACCCCACACTGATCAGCTCCTCAACCCACACCAAACATATCAGTGGTATCCACCTGTACAGAGATAGAGGTTCAATGGTCTATGTCATCAAGCAAAGGTAACCTCACTACTGTCATGATCAGTGCTAAAATGGGACTTCGAAGTTGAAGATGCGTCCACTATCTGGAGCACAAGGCTCTCTAACATTTAATAACCTGGTCAGTGACTGGCATGAGGATTCTAACTGTGCTGTAAGTAATCATGTGATCTCTGGCACAAGTACCACATACTAGAAGTTACATGGGCACTAGTAGTAACCATATTTGTGCATTACTATTCTAACATTATAGTAACTCCTACGATCCAGAATAATACACTGACATGCTTAATGGAAGTATCTTCAGCTGAAGATTACTTAATAGACAATGTTGCTCTCTTTGATCACTGTACTAACACTTGTTCTTAAAAACTGCTAAATGACACCATAGATATTATACGGAAGGGATTGGAAACGGGACGTTTCAACACCAATTAACAGGTTCCATCAGTGTAGAAGGAAATAAAATGGCGGAATCAATGGATTGCGATGCTGTAACTGTTGTTGGTATAACTTTCTTAAACAAAGAGTTGAACACATGCACTTTCCTATATCTAGACGGGTAGACTATCCTATTGGACGCTGTACATCAAGTTTTCCATTCGTTATTCTTCGTACTTGAGAGTCACAATCGTAAATCGACGGTGACCTCCCATTCACACCAGAGTTCCAACGAGGAAAAAAATGAGTACTTAGTGTGGAAGTCAGTTGTCCACACACCAGGTCGTTTATATGATCAGTACACAACCAGAAAAAGGAATAAAATAATGGGAAAATAGGCCTCAGCACGCGCTGTACGCCCACAACCACACACATGTCCAAAAGGTTATCGGCGACTTTTTTATTAGTGTACGAAGTACATCAGAGACAAAACCCACAGAGGTCAATTTGTCTTAGTAAGATCTCTTCGATTATGCACAAACATAGCCAATGCGACTAAGCTATCGTTACCTATACGCCCACAAAGGCATCGCTAACACACGGAACGCGGGTCTAATGAAAAACTCGCGTCTGAATACATTTACAGTCAGAAACACGCATTTCTTAATATCCATACCTCTCAAGCAAGTCGCATAACACCAAAGAAAGCCTCTAACTAGACAAATATCTTTGCTTTTCGAAAAAGTTCCTTTAACGTGGTCACTAAGAAGGTGTTGATTAATACTACACTGACGGCCCGAAGCTAGGATAATGCAATGTATTGCAGCACGTGATCCGTTTCCAATCCCTTCCGTATAATATCTATGATGACACTGCAAACTACTTTGTATCTATGGCTTCCATTCCAGCTCAAGGATTGGTCCTTTCAGTGATCCAGTGAAGAGTGTTGGTAAAGGTACCTTCAAACTTGCCATACATGTACCCTGTATTACCTTTTTTGCTTCAGTGGCACTGTAATAGTTCTTTTTTTAAATCTCTATGTTTAGAGCAAAGCAATGAGTCTATATTTTCCCCATGGTTTGCTCTGGCAGTGCTACCTGTGGTATTACTAAACGTGGCTATTTTTTGTGCTTGCTTTGCACAGAATAAACTAATAAAAGCTTCAGTTGCAGACTTATATAGAAGCAAGCGAGGTTCCATTGAATTGCAAAGCAACCTCTCATACGTGATAAGCAGCAACAGAGGTGGCAATTTGATATGACCTTGACTGATTACAAGTACTGCAACTACATGTCCCAGTATAACGGTAGAAATGTGCTTGTATAAGCATGTTAACATTGCTGTTTTACGCAATTACACAATCACAGTTATTGTAATAACATACACTGAAAATTTGACAGCCCAAGTAGTGTATATGGATACTTTTGAAAACACTCAAGTCCTAATTTGGCACAACTGTGTACAATTGCTGTATACATCCTTTTGAGGCCACCAATACCTCTGGGAGCTGCAGTAGACAGCCAAACTTGTGAGGCAGCAACTTCGCCTTCCCCAACAATACAACCTCACTGCAGCATCACTGACCAACAGAAGAAGGAGAACGACCATGTAGAAATTTAGTCAACAGCAGATGTGCCTAAATTGCTAAGTAATTTGTGTTTTAAAATACTGTAATGCCATAAGCTATGAATGTTGGAAATGTGACATTATCAGTTGCAGGTTGTACAATAATCACCATCCATTACATTATGTTATAATTAACATGTACTAACCGCATTGAATAATCTCTCCCCCTCTAGCTCCTCTGCACAAACCAAACGTGAAGTCATTAAGTAAAACCAACAATCTGGTCAGTGACTCTTTCTCTACACCATAACATATGAAGCTTCTAACTTGACATCTGGACATGTGAGGAACTTTATCCAATAATCAAACATCTCACATTTTGCATCACGGTGCCCAGAACGTACAGGTCTACAGTTAAAGTAGTGTTGGCAGAGGAGGATACATTTGCAGCTATGAGGGAGGAGTTGGAACTGCTTTGTTCTGCCTTAAGACAAAACTGTAGCTTGCATTATTGAGGAGTTTTGAAGAATGACGGTAGCGTAGATAGCGACTGCCACCTCCAATAACGTCAGGAGTGTTCCCCTGTTTATTCTACAGAGCAACGTCATTTGCGTAAAACTGTGTATAGTACTAACAAAGGAGCCTATTAGGGTTATTTTAAACCTATATAGAAAGATCCAAACTTATTATTTTTGTTTTTATACACTATTAAAAGTGCGGGTGGCAACTACTCCATACTGGCGAACAAATGTATGTATGACAAATAGAAACATATCGAAACATTACCTTCCAAAAACAGGATATGCATGTCTGGATGAAAAGAAATTTTCAAATAATACTACAGCCATCTGGTCAATATGCTGATATTGCAAACAGTAAGGTCACAATGGCTAAGGATTGGGAAAAAAAGGTCATTGCATTACTTTGTGCAGGAAGGGTTTAGTTACATTACACTAAACCCTTCCTGCACAATGGCATATCATACCCCTCATTACTTCCTATACTTTTTTTTTTAGTTTATTTGGCTTATATAGTTATTTCAATAAATCACAATGGGCATAGAAAGTAATAAACTGATGCTAACTTGCAGGCTTTGGGTTTTGAAACTGAATGTCACAGCTGTTGGTGGCATCTGGTGTGCCATTGGTGATGACATAAGCTGATGCTTTGCAGTAGTATACATGATTGGCCATGAGGTCATACATTGTACCACCCACCACCACACCCCTGCTAGTCAGGGTCTTGATGGGATAGGAGAGTAGGTCACTACCACAGCACACCAAACAGAAGTAAGGCTGTCCATCCAGAAATGTGCATGTTAGGTTGGCTGAGTCTGCAGCTGGATTAATATTGATGGTGAATGAACATGTTTTCTCCCCAACACTCTCCACTGGATCACCAACTCTTGAGCTGCTAACAGAAGCTATTGAGATGAAGTAGTTGGCTGTACCATTGAGGTCACCAGCATAGTAACATGTCATGGTAATATTATTACAGTGGTCTGAGGAAACATGAACCAATCTGTTACATCTGCAATACTATCACAGTTATTGTAATATCATAAACTGAAAATTTGACAACTGTATTGATCCTTTTTAAAAACTCTTGTATCCTAATTTGGTAATGATGCACAACCTGTTCAATTTGCAGTGTATATATGCTTTGAGCCCAAATATGGTCAACACCACAATGAGAACTTCAGCATCTCCTTCAACTCAACATCACTGTGTGGCATCAAGCATTATATCCATGTGTTGGCCATATGTCTGAGTAGTTTGTGGATTTTGATCGTGGACAGAACCATTAATGATAAGATTGTTTTGGTTAGCACATCATGCTATGGCCAGATTGATTGCACATGCATGGAAAAATGGAGAAGAAATTTAGCTTCATATCTACAGAAATGTTATGGTAAATTACTTGTGAAATTTAAGGGAAAAAAATCCATATATGGGAAAGTTTACGAGAAAAGGGACCTAGCGTGTATTATAAAAAAGTATAATAAAAATGCATTACGTTTGATTTGCTATAACTTCCGAACAGTTAACGCTATCAACTTCCTATTTTCAACACTTCATACTACACCATTTCTCTATGGTAAAATACATTTTGGAGTCTTGCACTTTGTCCGTGTCAGTATTGCAACGTTCGATACCCCACTGGGTTCAAACCCGCCATAACTTTCGGTAGGAGTAATCAATTCGCTTCAAATTCGGTTTGTAGGTAGAGAGGTCCTATACCTATCGATTTTTTCTGTTCGTTGATTTTTATGCCATCCATTACGGAGATACAGTTGAACAAACTACGTGCCCATTTTCGCGCTCGATTCGCGCCAATGATTTGGGCAAATTGCGTTCCGCTCAATGTATGGGGAGGCGGGGATTATAACATTGGCGCGAATCAAGCGGGAAAACGTGCACGTAGTTTGTTCAACTGTATCTCCGTAACGGATGGCATAAAAATCAACGAACAGAACAAATCGATAGGTATAGGACCTTTCTACCTACAAACCGAATTTGAAGCGAATTGATTACTCCTACCGAAAGTTATGGCGGGTTTGAACCCAGTGGGGTATCGAACGTTGCAATACTGACAGGAGCTAGTGCAAGACTCCAAAATGTATTCGACCATAGAAAAATGGTGCAGTATGAAGTGTTGAAAATAGGAAGTTGATAGCGTTAACTGTTCGGAAGTTATAGCAAATCAAATGTAATGCATTTTTATTATACTTTTTTATAATACACGCTAGGTCCCTTTTCTCGTAAACTTTCCCAATTATGCTTATGTTTCTATATATATATTAATTATAAAATGATTCGATGCTTTTATTTTGTAAAGATCTGGAGTGATCACTGCTTGTTCATGTTTATGTCGTTTAAAGGCAACCGAAAATACGGAATAAAAGATTATTTTTAAAAAGCTTGATCTCGGGCAGAATTATTAAATAACAAGAGTACTAGTGTGGACACATTAATAAACGTTATTCAAAAAAGCAGTCTGCTGCCTTCAATCTGAAACGTGTGGGTGTATACGGTATTATCGATGTATGAGACTTTCTATATCTGCAGAGTTGAGAAGAAAACTGGTAAGTTATTGTAGCGTGCTGAAACCGAATGCTTTTGTGAGATAAGTTGGCCTTACTTTGTACAAGACAGGTTAGAAAGACTAATTTCGTAATGACAAAAATATCCATAACTGTACGATAGTAAGGCTGTGCGTAATCAGCTGGAATGATGAACAGTTTTTTTTAATCTTTAGGTACATCAACTACTATAATTTACACATACGGTGGTATGTAATGAGGTGTAACGGCGCTTATCGGCAATATTTGAAACGGTTGTAAACAAAAGCCTGAAAAGAGGGAGATTTTCTTGTGTATGAAGAATGATAAATTAATGAACGCTTCGGCTTCCAACTTGAGCATAATATTGCAACGTATTGTGTACAAATGCGTGTAGCTTGATTGCAATTCCACCACCTTAGAGAAGATGTTTCTGAAGATATTGGCAATTCTTTTATTGCAAAAATTATGTAAGTTATACAGTTACGTACATATTTCCACCCCATTTGCTCTACTCTTGTCCCCAGTCTGATGTCATATTTGTCCAGTGAATAAAAATGGTCATGTAATATGTATTTAGTGTCAGTGCAGCAAGAGGGCAATTAGTTAACTGATTAATCAATGAACGCAACTGACATTGGCAAGGGAGAAACGGCCAGAACTCACAATCATTTCAGTGTTAGTCATGTTTTTGTTTTTTTTACAAAGCTAGCTGCTTTAAAATACAAGTGGCATCATGCACGAGCAACTAAACTAAGAGTGTTTTTATTAATTAATGCTCATACAAATCTAACGTACTGTGATATGAATTTTGTAGTATTTTTAGATAACAATTAATTAGTCCCATAGATCAATTGCTGTTATAAAACATCTAGTTCTGTACAGGTGTGCAATATGAACATTGTGCATCACTATTTACCTCACACTCTATCTGAACAGGTTTGTCTGAGTACCTGGTTTGTCAGTTCCATAATGATACCAGTTGTCCAAAGGTTGTATGTCCCAACACCACACTGAACTTCATCTGTAACATTGAGACACAACAGCTTGGGCACACAATATGGCTGCTACCAAATAGAACATGCAGAGACAATCCTTATCCTGATAGGATCGCCTTCCTCCAACCTATGTATGCTGGCTGCAATCCCAGCTCATCCTCTCAACATGGTACCTGTGGACCATTTTCAGCACAGACTGTGGCCACCTCTGGATGTGTGAACTCTTCACTGTCTGTTATTGCAACACAGCAGTTGAATGGAGCTGAAGTAAAGTGTATGAACTATGATGGGCATAACTATTTCCCTGTTGGAAATGCAACAATATCAGTTGTGGGTATGTTGAAAGCACACAAGTGTACAGCTATAAATAACTGTACTAATATTTTGCACATTTGACCAGAACACAGTAGTAAACAGATCATGTTTTGTAACTAAGCAATCTACTAAAGTGACTAAAACCAAAGCAATCTGCCCTTTTACCTTCACTTAGGCCTGCCAACGAACATTTTCATTTAAATCATACAGTTTCCCCAAATTCAGACTTCTTTATTTGTAAGTTTAGGAGCTGTACATGAAGTTCAACTCCATCAGACTTTGCAAGTGATCTGTTGCTACTGATGGGTTGCAGACTTGCTATGTTGACAGCACTAAGATACTAGTTGTATTGTTCAATACAGCAAGGATGTAGTCAAGCTTATATGGTAACATCATCTTTAATTATTGACAGTGGATATGCAATGAGAAAGTATTATAGCAGAATTTAAATATATATATATATAATTATATATATATATAATTATATATATATACATGTAATTTGGTGGCCTTTGAAAAAGCTGCATTAAATGGAATCCCCCTAATGTGGACATCAGTTTATGATGGTCAAGGTGCCCACATTTAAAGGATTTCTCAGTGAATGTAAAATTATGTCACTCAAAAGGTGTTTGATATCAAATGCATTCCACAATTTATGGATGTCAATAAATGATTCACTTTCCCCCCCCACACTGATCAGCTCCTCCATCCACACCAAACATATCAGTGGTGTCCACCTGTACAGAGATAGAGGTTCAATGGTCTATGTCATCAAGCAAAGGTAACGTCACTACTGTCCCGATCAGTGCTAAAATGGGACTTCAAGATATTGAAGTTGAAAATGAATCGATTATCTGGAACACAGGCTCTCTAACATTTTATAATCTCACCAGTGACTCTCTCTACACCATAACATATGAGGCTTCTAACTGTGCTGGAAGGAGTGAAGCTAGCATTGACATATGGACATGTAAGGAACTTTATCTGCTTCAATTTAACAGATAAATCTTTATCCAGTGCCCAGGCCACCGCAGGACATTCATGCTGATCATATGATCTCTGGCACAAGTACCACATACCTAGAAGTGACATGGGCACCAGTGGTAAGCATACTTGTGTACTAATACTCCAAAATTATAACAAGTCTTACCATCCAGAATAATACATTGACATACGTAATGAAGATATCTTCAGCTGAAGATTACATCACAAACGTTTCAGTTCTCCAGGATCACTGTTCCAACACATGTCACGTTGCTATTGTCCTGACAACTGCTAACACTACGAACTACTTTGTATCTATGGCTTCTGTTAGCGGTTCAAGGGTTGGTCCTTTCAGTGATCCAGTGAAGAGTGTTAGTAAAGGTACCTTCAAACTTGCCATACATGTACCCTGTATTACTTTTTTTGCTTCAGTGGCAGTGTAATAGTTCTTTTTTAAATTCTCTATGTTTAGAGCAAAGCAAAGAGTCCATCCTTTCCCCATGGTTTGCTCTGGCAGTGCTACCTGTGGTATTACTAGCTGTGGCTATTTGTTGTGCTTGCTTTGCACAGCATAAACTAACAAAAGCTTCAGTTGCAGACTTATATAGAAGCAAGCGAGGTTCCATTGAATTGCAAAGCAACCTCTCATACGTGATAAGCAGCAATAGAGGTGGCAATTTGCTATGAGGTTGACAGATTACAAATACTGCAACCACATATTGACCCAGTATAGTGGTAGAAATGTGCTTGTAGTATATAAGTATGTTACCATTACATTTACACAATCACAGTTATTGTAATAACATACACTAAAAATTTGACAGCCCAATTAGTGTATATGGATACTTTTGAAAACACTCAAGTCCTAATTTTGTAATGATGCACAACCTGTACAATTGATGTATACATCCTTTTGAGGCCACCAATACCACTGGGAGCTGCAGTAGACACCCAAACTTGTGAGGCAGCAACTTTGCCTTCCCCAACAATACAACCTCACTGCAGCATCACTGACCAACAGAAGAAGGAGGACCATCCAGAAATTTAGTCAACAGCAGATGTGCCTTAATTACCAAGTAAATGCTGTACGTCAAGTTAATGCCATACGCTATGAATGATGGAAACGTGACAATATCAGTTGCGGGTTGGACAATAATCACCATCCTTTACAGATATCTACATTATGTTATAATTAACATGTACTAACCGCATTGAATAATCTCTCCCCCTCTAGCTCTTCTGCACAAACCAAACGTGAAGTCATTAAGTAAAACCAACAATCTGGTCAGTGACTCTTTCTCTACACCATAACATATGAAGCTTCTAACTTGACATCTGGACATGTGAGGAACTTTATCCAATAATCAAACATCTCACATCCTACATAATTCTGGTTGCAGTTGTTTCTGACACATTTTGCATCACTGGTGCCCAGACCGTACAGGTCTACAGTTACAGTAGTGTTGGCAGAGGAGGATACATTTGCAGCTATGAGGGAGGAGTTGGAACTGCAGTACACAAGACAGAAATGTGACTGGCCATCCTTGAAACAAGCACTTGATCACAGCTTTGTTCTGCCTTGAGACAAAACTGTAGCTTGCATTATTGAGGAGTTTTGAAAGAACTAGGGTAGCGTAGATAGCAACTGTCACCTGCGATAACGTCAGGAGTGTTTGCCACCCCCCTGTTTATTCTACAGAGCAGCGTCATTTGCGTAAAACTGTGTATAGTACTAACAAAGGAGCCTATTAGGGTTGTTTTAAACCTATGTAGAAAGATCCAAACTTATTATTTTTGTTTTTATACGCTATTAAAAGTGCGGGTGGCAACTACTCCATACTGGCGAACAAATGTATGTATGACAAATAGAAACATATCGGAACATTACCTTCCAAAAACAGGATATGCATGTCTGGATGAAAAGAAATTTTCAAATAATACTACAGCCATCTGGTCTATATGCTGATATTGCAAACAGTAAGGTCACAATGGCTAAGGATTGGGAAAAAAAGGTCATTGCATTACTTTGTGCAGGAAGGGTTTAGTTACATTACACTAAACCCTTCCTGCACAATGGCAGGTAATACCCCTCATTACTTCCTATACTTTTTAAAAAGTTTTATTTGGCTTATATAGTTATTTCAATAAATCACAATGGGCATAGAAAGTAATAAACTGATGCTAACTTGCAGGCTTTGGGTTTTGAAACTGAATGTCACAGCTGTTGGTGGCATCTGGTGTGCCATTGGTGATGACATAAGCTGATGCTTTGCAGTAGTATACATGATTGGCCATGAGGTCATACATTGTACCACCCACCACCACACCCCTGTTAGTCAGGGTCGTGATGGGATAGGAGAGTAGGTCACTACCACAGCACACCAAACAGAAGTAAGGCTGTCCATCCAGAAATGTGCATGTTAGGTTGGCTGAGTCTGCAGCTGGATTAATATTGATGGTGAATGAACATGTTTCCTCACCAACACTCTCCACTGGATCACCAACTCTTGAGCTGCTAACAGAAGCTATTGAGATGAAGTAGTTGGCTGTACCATTGAGGTCACCAGCATAGTAACATGTCTTGGTAATATTATTACAGTGGTCTGAGGAAACATGAACCAATCTGTTACATCTGCAATACTATCACAGTTATTGTAATATCATAAACTGAAAATTTGACAACTGTATTGATCCTTTTTAAAAACTCTTGTATCCTAATTTGGTAATGATGCACAACCTGTTCAATTTGCAGTGTATATATGCTTTGAGCCCAAATATGGTCAACACCACAATGAGAACTTCAGCATCTCCTTCAATTCAACATCACTGTGTGGCATCAAGCATTATATCCATGTGTTGGCTATATGTCTGAGTGGTTTGTAGATTTTGAACGTGGACAGAACCATTAATGATAAGATTGTTTTGGTTAGCACATCATGCTATGGCCAGATTGATTGCACATGCATGGAAAAATGGAGAAGAAATTTAGCTTCATATCTACAGAAATGTTATGGTAAATTACTTGTGAAATTTAAGGAAAAAAATCCATATATGCTTATGTTTCTATATATATTAATTATAAAATGATTCGATGCTTTTATTTTGTAAAGATCTGGAGTGATCACTGCTTGTTCATGTTTATGTCGTTTAAAGGCAACCGAAAATACGGAATAAAAGATTATTTTTAAAAAGCTTGATCTCGGGCAGAATTATTAAATAACAAGAGTACTAGTGTGGACACATTAATAAACGTTATTCAAAAAAGCAGTCTGCTGCCTTCAATCTGAAACGTGTGGGTGTATACGGTATTATCGATGCATGAGACTTTCTATATCTGCAGAGTTGAGAAGAAAACTGGTAAGTTATTGTAGCGTGCTGAAACCGAATGCTTTTGTGAGATACGTTGGTCTTACTTTGTACAAGACAGGTTAGAAAGACTAATTTCGTAATGACAAAAATATCCATAACTGTACGATAGTAAGGCTGTGCGTAATCAGCTGGAATGATGAGCAGTATTTTTTATCTTTAAGTACATCATCTACTATAATTTACATACGGTGGTAAGTAATGAAGTGTTACGGCGCTTATCGGCAATGTTTGAAACGATTGTAAACGAAAGCCTGAAAAGAGGACGATTCTCTTGCATACATTGTGTATGAAGAATGATATATATTAGTGAACGCTTCGGCTTCTAACATGAGCATAATGTTGCGTCAATATTGTGTACAAATGCGTGTAGCTTGATTGCAATTCTACCACCTTAGAGAAGATGTTTCTGAAGATATTGGCAATTCTTTTATTACATAAATTATGTAAGTTATACAGTTACGTACATATTTCCACCCCATTTGCTCTACTCTTGTCCCCAGTCTGATGTCATATTTGTCCAGTGAATAAAAATGGTCATGTAATATATATTTAGTGTCAGTGCAGCAAGAGGGCAATTAGTTAATTGAGTAATCAATGAACGCAACTGACATTGACAAGGGGAGAACTCACTTTTTTTAACAAAGCTAGCTGCTTTATAATACAAGTGGCATCATGCACGAGCAACTAAACTACGAGTGTTTTTATTATTCAATGCTCATACAAATCTAACGTACTGTGATATGAATTTTTTTATGTATAGTACAAATTTCTCACTTGTATTTTAAATAACAGTTAATTAGCCCCACAAATCAATGGCTGTTATAAAACATCTAATTCTGTGCAATATGAACATATGTGTATCATAACCTTTTCAATCTATATGTATTTACCTCACATTCTATTTGAACAGGTGTGTCTGAGTACCTGGTTTGTCAGTTCCATAATGGTACCAGTTGTCCAAAGGTTGTATGTCCCAACACCACACTGAACTTCATCTGTAACATTGAGACACAACAGCTTGGGCACACAATATGGCTGCTACCAAATGGAACATGCAGAGACAATCTTTACCCTGATAGGATTGCCCTCCTCCAACCTATGTATGCTGGCTGCAATCCCAGCTCATCCTCTCAACATGGTACCTGTGGACCATTTTCAGCACAGACTGTGGCCACCTCTGGATGTGTGAACTCTTCCCTGTCTGTTATTGCAACACAGCAGTTGAATGGAGCTGAAGTAAAGTGTATGAACTATGATGGGCATAACTATTCCCCTGTTGGAAATGCAACAATATCAGTTGTGGGTATGTTTAAAGCACACAAGTGCACAGCTATAAATAACTGTACTAATATTTTGCACATTTGACCAGAACACAGTAGTAAACAGATCATGTTTTGTAACTAAGCAATCTACTAATGTGACTAAAACCAAAGCAATCTGCCCTTTCACCTTCACTTAGGCCTGCCAACGAACATTTTCATTTAAATCGTTACAGTTTCCCCAAATTCAGACTTCTTTATTTGTAAGTTTATTAGCTGTACATGAAGTTCAACTCCATCAGACTTTGCAAGCCATCAATTGCTACTGATGGGTTGCAGACTTGCTATGTTGACAGCACTAAAATACTAGTTGTATTGTTCAATACAGTAGGTGTAGTCAAGCGTATATGGCATCATCATCTTTAATTTGCTGCTTTTTATTGACAGTGGATATGCAATGAGAAAGTATTATATATATACATGTAATTTGGTGGCCTTTGAAAAAGCTGCATTAAATGGAATCCCTCTAATGTGGACATCAGTTTATGATGGTCAAGGTGCCCACATTTAAAGGATTTCTCAGTGAATGTAAAATTATGCCACTCAAAAGGTGTTTGATATCAAATGCATTCCACAATTTATGGATGTCAATAAATGATTCACTTTCCACCCCACACTGATCAGCTCCTCCATCTACACCAAACATATCAGTGATGTCCACCTGTACAGAGATAGAGGTTCAATGGTCTGTGTCATCAAGCAAAGATAACCTCACTACTGTCATGATCAGTGCTAAATTGGGACTTCAAGATATTGAAGTTGCAAATGAATCGACTATCTGGAACACAGGCTCTCTAACATTTTATAATCTTATCAGTAACTCTTTCTACACCATAACATATGAGGCTTCTAACTGTGCTGGAAGCAGTGAAGCTAGCACTGGCATCTGGACATGTGAGGAACTTTATCTGCTTCAATTTAACATATACTGAAATCTTTATCCAGTACCCAGGCCACCACAGGACATTCATGCTGATCATGTGATCTCTGGCACAAGTACCACATACCTAGAAGTGACATGGGCACCAGTGGTAAGCATACTTGTGTACTAATACTCCAAAATTATAACAAGTCTTACCATCCAGAATAATACATTGACATACGTAATGAAGATATCTTCAGCTGAAGATTACATCACAGACATTTCAGTTCTCCTGGATCACTGTTCCAACACATGTCATGTTGCTATTGTCCTGACAACTGCTAACACTACAAACTACTTTGTATCTATGGCTTCTGTTAGCGGTTCAAGGGTTGGTCCTTTCAGTGATCCAGTGAAGAGTGTTAGTAAAGGTACCTTCAAACTTGCCATACATGTACCCTGTATTACCTTTTTTGCTTCAGTGGCAGTGTAATAGTTCTTTTTTAAATTCTCTATGTTTAGAGCAAAGCAAAGAGTCCATCCTTTCCCCATGGTTTGCTCTGGCAGTGCTACCTGTGGTATTACTAGCTGTGGCTATTTGTTGTGCTTGCTTTGCACAGCATAAACTAACAAAAGCTTCAGTTGCAGATTCATATAGAAGCTCGGCTAACATATATTCTCCAGAGGGCGTATCAAAGAGATGTGGGTAAGTGATATTTTTGAAAAGGTGAAAGTTTATTAATGCATTGATTTCAGCTCAGCACTTGCGACCACAACAAATGGATCTCTGCACTCATGTATTACAATAAACAATACCAAGGTCAGTGAAAAAACACCCAGCTAGACATGGCACATAAAATTAATTAACATACATGTACGTACATTATCCTGCAGGGAGATACAGAAGCTCCTACTGCCTGTGCTAAGGCCTTGGACAACTCTCTTTACAAAACCAAGGCTTTAGATAGCTCACTTTATAGCACCTCCACGAAGATGTGTATAGAAGGTACCAGAGGATTTGAGCAGTACAGTGAGGTTCGCAGAAGAGAAGAGACTGAACAGGTAAGTTAAACTTGGTCATTTTATGTGAGCATTGTAGTAGTCAGGACAGTATTGTGCACAAATGTGGGTTGAAATATTATTATTATTATTCCTTGTGCTTCCATTTGCAATCACTCGATCAGTACTCATACCCACGATGCAAAACAATTAGAGTGATTCCTATGGCAGCAAGTTCTGAAGGATACATTGAGGTGCCCAACATTGACTCCTGTGCAGACATTACTCCCATGGCAAACCATGGTGAAGCCAAAGACATTCCTCCCAGTGATGTGTGTGTGGAAAATGGCCATCTGGCTATCAAGGAGCTATAAGCTGTAGTCCTGAATAAAAAGGCACTTGTGTTAGTTGTGTTATCTGTATTTAATGCTCACCATGTCTTGATCTCCATAGCAATGCTGTTAAAAAAAAACAAGCTATAGTAGTGGTACATTAACAGCAACCTCTAGTAATAACACACACACACACACACACACACACACACACACACACACACACACACACACACACACACACACACATTTACACGCACTTCCAGCACCAGCATCCTTTAATAAGTACACACCTTTTCTCCAATAAGAGCACACCTCCAGCAGCTGTATTCTTTAATAAAAGCACACTTCCAACAGCATATCTTCATTACTAAATGCTCCTGATCTCAATAGTATGAACCCAGCTTGACTATTCTCCAGGCCATACATGTAAAGTACTTCATCATTCAAAGCACACATATTTAATCAAATTTGCCAGGGTTCATACAGCCAGATAAATTAAATGAAACATAAACAATAGTGGAACCGACTTTTAAATGTATTTTAGACAAAACAAAAGCTTATCAAAGTCTCGGTCTGTTGTTTTGCATGACCTTATACGACACCTTCTTGGTCACGTTGCCTCAGCCATACAATGTTATAGAATTTTTTTTTTAGAAATAACAATAACAGGTTGTTGGCCTACGTACATGTATACCTGTGTATATTTATACAATACTAAGATAATATTATTATTCCTAATACGGGGCGCGCGCGTCTTGCATGACGTAATTAAATCGTTTCTTAATTAATTTCTAGTTCCTTTATTAATCAGCAGCGGCTTGGAAACAATCTACGAATTCATATAGGTAAGTGTATGGAACCATGCAGGAAATGTCACATTTATAGACGAGTTTAGTTTTCTGTATTGTATTGTTTATAAGGATTGCTTTTTTCTTCATGCGGACAATGTACTATATGACATAATATGTACGAGGCTTCGAAAAAGCCAGACCACCGCGAATAAAAGGGCCGATGGGTTTGCACGAATACAACTTGTGCTCGGACACCTACACTACTTTAATCCATCGCTTTCTTTGGCACAGTACTCACGGCGGACATTCTTGGCGCGGCACAAACTTGGTATATATCAGTTTTGTTTATCTCTGCCAGCAGGCAAAGAGTGGATGTTTGTACACACATCTATACTAATATATCAACATTCTTGTGGACCGGTAAAGAATATAATAATACTGACGCTCCCCCGTATACGTCCATAGCATGACCTTGTGGGACCATAGGTTAATAACTGTTCCGTAAGGTTATTAAATATGTGGTGGGACTTGGATCACCAAAAGTTATCATGATGCCACATGCACATTTTTCCACCCCTGACTGAATGTTTCTAAGGTTAGTAACATACCCTTCAACTTTCGTACTCCTGCCGTGGGACCCATGTTTTGTAATTGGAACAATCTGAAGGCTAATAATAAGGTACTATAAAATAGTGTCCCCGGTCCATCGTAGCACCCAATGACATGAGAACTGTCAGAGTGCGTACAGAATTATACACCTGGGGTGGGGGAAGAGAGTTAATACCCTATTTTAGAAATGTTACCATGAATGTTTTTCTAAAGGTCAAGCCCTCGTTCTCTCCATCCCCTGGATTTTTTGGTTTGACCCTAAGATAGTTAAGTTGTTGTGATGCAGATGTATACATTGAAGAAATCCCCTCTTCAATACAAAGCATCTTATTTCTAGCTTTTATAGAAGGCTAGGATAGAGGGACGCCTCAAGGATAGAGGGACACTCCAGCATAGAGGCAGTGTCTACATCTCTCAGGCTGTTAGCTGCTCAATATCTGCTGGTCATCTCCAGAAAAGAGTCCATTGCTTTGGCTACAAGTACATGTGCGCTGCTCCCAGCTCTTCACTTGGTCTTGAGTGATAAGTCAGTCATGATAGCTGCACCTTTGAATGGCCATGTGCAATCCACATTCTTGTGTCACTACCATCTAGTTGTCCTGGCTCTAACATCATGGGCCTAGACTGTGCCAATCATAAAATCACAATAACCCCCGAACCTCTTGGTTTTGGAATACTATCTACTGGACCATCCAATAGATTACAACTGTCCAATTTATATACATAATTTATATATATATACCTAAATTATAACTTCATCAAACACACTATGCTCTCTCACTTTCTCACACTCACACACATATGCACACACCATACACACACACAAACACACACACAAACATACACACACACACACACACACACACACAAAAAACAGCAGCTACATGAAGCATGAGTGCCTCCAACAGAACATTTTGGTTATATACAGATGGTAAGTATTATTACATGTCTTTAGATCGTTATTTTTGTTTGCAAGCACACACCTATTACAATTTTACAGGCATACCATTGAAGGGAATGCATCTGCCATTTTTGATACTATGTCTGTTATCCATCAAATATGTCTGTAAGTTTTACTGGCGTTTCTATAGTTTGCTGCATGTCAATGCTACTTTTCATCATCAGCTCTCCAGTTATTGATTGGGCACTTAGATGTGAATATACTGTTATGAATTAGAACGAAAATAATGTTATTGTTTCAGATCTTGTAATGAAATAAGATAATCTATTTATAAACACATACATGTGATCCATCTACATTACAGCTAATGAGGACATTAATATAATCTCATGATATTGCAAACATTGATAAATTGCATTAGCTATGGTTTTCTAATACCACAGGTGTGTCTGAGTACCTGGTTTGTCAGTTCCCTAATGGTACCAGTTGTCCAAAGGCTGTATGTCCCAACACCACACTGAATTTCATCTGTAACATTGAGACACAACAGCTTGGGTACACACAATGGCTGCTACCAAATGGAACATGCAGAGTCTTATCTGACCCTGATAGGATCGCCCTCCTTCAACCTATATATGCTGGCTGCAATCCCAGCTCATCCTCGCAACATGGTACCTGTGGACCATTTTCAGCACAGACTGTGGCCACCTCTGGATGTGTGAACTCTTCAATGTCTGTTATTGCAACACAGCAGTTGAATGGAGCTGAAGTAAGGTGTATGAACTATGATGGGCATAACTTTTACCCTGTTGGAAATGCGACAATATCAATCACAGGTTGGGTACTTGTAAATATATAATGCTGCTAATGTCACGATGAATACTCCCCCTTCCTCACAAGCAGCTGCTCCACACAAACCAAACATGTCAGCAATGTCCAGCTGCACAGAGATATATGTTCAATGGTTTATGTACTTCACTGAAAGTGATATTACTGCCACCACAATTATAATTTCATTGGGAGCTCAAGTCATTAATACTGAAAATGCTTACAACATCAAGTCTCTAACATTCAACAATCTGGTCAGTGACTGTCTTTACACCATAACATATGAGGCTTCTAACTGTGCTGGAAGGAGTGACGTTAGCATTGACATCTGGACATGTGAGGAACTTTTTCTGCTTCAATTTAAGATATGTAATCTCTACCTAGTGCCCAGGCCACCACAGGACATTCATGCAAGTCATGTGATCAATGTTACCACAAGATATGTACACTTAGTGGTGACTTGGACAAATCAGGTAACCATGGGAACACTAGCACTGTCCCAACATCACATCCCCTATCCAGGTACAAGCAGGCAATAACTGGTCATACGTACTGAACATATCATCTGGAGCTGGCCAGCCTAACAGATTGGTTCAGGTTTCCTCAGACCACTGTAATAATATTACCAAGACATGTTACTATGCTGGTGACCTTAATGGTACTGCCAACTACTTCATCTCAATGGCTTCTGTTAGCAGCTCAAGAGTTGGTCCTTTTAGTGATCCAGTGGAGAGTGTTGGTGAGGAAACATGTTTATTTAAGGAGTAGTATTGTAATCACTCATTCTGTTACAACCATCCTGGGTGCAGCCTCTACCAGTTCTCTCCTTACCATCAATATTAATCCAG
Organism: Spongilla lacustris; assembly: GCA_949361645.1. Taxonomy (NCBI): domain Eukaryota; kingdom Metazoa; phylum Porifera; class Demospongiae; order Spongillida; family Spongillidae; genus Spongilla; species Spongilla lacustris. The sequence goes on from OX442428.1 coordinate 7,262,482, forward strand.
CTACAGTCACAGCCAACCTAACCTGCACATTTCTGGATGGACAGCCTTACTTCTGTTTGGTGTGCTGTGGTAGTGACCTACTCTCCTATCCCATCAAGACCCTGACTAACAGGGGTGTGGTGGTGGGTGCTACGATATATGGCCTCATGGCCAATCATGTATACTACTGTAAAGCATCAGCTTATGTCATCACCAATGGCACATCATGTGATGGATTAGATGTCACAAATGCAAGTGTGACATTCAGTTTCAAAACTCTAAGCCTCCATGGTAATATACTCTTATTTCTTATATGCATTGGGGTCACATGGCTGATGAGGTGGTGTGAGGACTGTTGTATGTAGATAAAAAATCATAATGGGTTTAGAAACAAAGTCCAGGATTATTTAGTGAAAGGATGATTTTATATAACAAAGGGAGGGTACAATTTCTTTTTGTAATGTAAAATTGATAATTGGAGATTGATGACCATCTTTTATGCCAGTTTTCAGAAAAATGTCAGGATATAATAGACAATAAACAAAGCAGCTACCCTTTTTCTATTGGTTATAAATCATTATTATTGTAGTTCAGAATGTATGGCCAAAATGCAATGTAATAGAATACAACAGATAAAGGAATACTAGATGCAATTGCATTTTCAGGAAGCCAACAATTATACTTTTTCAGGCAAGAACCAGCCATTGTTTTGCAATATCAGCATAGTGACCAGGTAGCTGTAGTGTTGTTGAAAATCTCTTTTCATCCAAACCTGTTTTTGAAGAGTAATGTTTTTTTTAATTTTATTTATTTTAATTAATATTGCCATGCGTATACTTATGATTTCATGTTCTAGTAATAGTTTTTCAAAACTCCTCAAAAATACAAGCTACAGTCTTGTCTCAAGACACAAACACAGCTGTGATAAAGTGCTTGTTCCGGGATGGCCAGTCACATTTCTGCCTTGTGTGCTGCAGTTCCAACTCCTCCCTCATAGCTGCAAATGTATCCACCTCTGCCAACACTACTGTAACTGTAGACTTGTACAGTCTGGGCACCAGGGATGCAACTGTCCTCTACTGCAATGCATCAGCACAAAATGTGTCACAAATGAACTGCAACCATCATGATGTGACCACTAGTGCATATGCTACTCAGGAAATGGCAGCAATATCAGGTATCTTGTTAGGTATGCACAATCCCATTAATATTGTACTCCTTTTCAGATCTTCAGCTAGCTCTGATGTGCACATTTGGCTTCATTGTGTTTCTTTTTGTGGTGCTGTTCATGTGCCTGTGGAGGCAGTGTGGAAAGTATTTATTTCATAAACGAAAAATCGAATATTCTGTCACCATGAGTGAGCTGAAGTGAGTTATAAATAGATGCGTACATGTACATGTATACATGTACGTCCCTTGCTGGGATTCTATACTTTTCACATGTTACTAGCACCAGTTTCTTGATGGCTGAGAACACAGTAAAAGTGAGCTAATGTTTAGCATTGAAGCATGATATGTGGTACTACAGCTAAAAAAAAGAAAGTTATATGACTGTGTGGTTGAATTTACTAAGGTCCACTGTGGGACATCAAGCCCTCATCATCACATTTGCTTCTTTGTAGGAGGGGAGCATTAAGACGTTGGCAAACTCCATGTACCATCCTGTAGAGGACTCTGTGAAGGCTGGCATTACCACACCCAGGAAGACAAATGAACCATTGACCACTTGCAATTCGAAGTTTGAGGACGAAGCTGTGAGTGTAAGTACAAACTCCAACATACTAAGAAGTATTGAATGACTATTCTTTGATGCTCCTGAAAGCATGGTCAGGACAAAATAAAATCTCTTAATGCAAGTATTTATAGATGTCTGTTATTTTTACCAAATGCAATCTTGCTTGCAGAGTCTTATGCCATACTCGTACACAAGTACAAAAAGAAATTCAAAAAGAAGTCAACTTGACGTCTCAGTCAGTGCAATGAGCCTGTATGATGCAATACCCAAAGACACCTGTTGTAGTGCCACGCCTACCATCACTACTGGTTCTGCAAACAAGTACGATTACATTGCAAATGGTGCGAATACTGGTCACACTCGCAGGGTGAAGATGTCGGCTTTGCTTTGAAGCACATACTATTATTAATATTTTACTAGCAACTGCAATAGTATGTTTAATACTGTGTGTAGTATGTTTAATACTGTGTGTAGTATGTCAGTGCATAACTTTTATATGGGCTGTATTCTAATTAAATGTATATGGGTACCAATGGGAGACCTTATCTGTAATATTGAAATTGATCTATGAAGGAGAGTACAATTAAATACACTTACATGTAGGTCGCATTGAAATACCATTTATGCATATATACAAAACATATGTGTACACATACACACACATGCACACGTATACACACATACACACATGTGCACACATACTCACACACATACATATACACACATGCATTATATAAAATTTTAGTCTACATCATTGAAGGTGGATGGGGGGTGTAACCGGTTAATCGCTACACTTTGCCTTGTAGCGAGTATTTCAAAACATTGTTAGCTCCTTTGTTGGCAACATACAAGCATGACGCTTTGGTATCTATGGCGACACCACCTGGGGTACTCAGGTCCTTCACTGTGTGGACGCGCCTACCCTTGGGATCAAATACGGCGAGGTGGTCACTCCCACCCTCACTCACAAAACTGTGACCATCACCGTCTACTGCTATTCTCGACGGACGCTTCAGGTTGCCGTACTTTCTCAGAAAGCTGCCCCCAGGTGTGAAGACCATGATGCTAGCTGAGCCATATGCTGCCACGTAGATGTTCCCTTGCACATCCCGAGCGATTCCTCTGGGGAGGTGGAACTCCGTGTTGCCAGGGCCTCTACCGCTGATGGTCATCAGCCAGGAGCAGTCTCTGTTGAAGGCTTGGATCCTATCATTGTTGCTGTCACTCACGTATATCATGTCACTGGAGTCGATAGCTAGTCCAAATGGACCGTTGAACTGACCGTTACTAGAACCATATTCGCCAAACTTTTGCAGGAACTCTCCTTCTGCTGTCAACTTCTGCACACGGTGGTTGAGGAAGTCAGCAACGTACAACACGTCCCCACTAATGGCTATGTCCCTGGGCGCATTGAACTGTCCATCACCATGGCCACTGCTTCCAATGGTGTGCTTGAGCCTTCCATTCCTGTCAAACACATGGATGCTGTTGGTCTTACTCCCCACAAAGATGTCTCCATTCTTATGGACAGCGAGGCACCAGGGAGCCTTCACGTTTGCCAGCTCCCGCGGTGCATGCAATGTGCTGTAGTCAGGTGTGTGTGGCCTCTGGACATCCACGTCGAAAGGACTGTTCTTCACGTGCTGGCCGTCCATCGTGATGCTGAGGGAGTGAGGACCCTCACACTGAGGTGTGAGGGTGATGGTGTAGGTGCCATCCCCGCTGTCTTTTGCATGCCCCGAGACGACCATCCCATCGTGCAGCTTGGACGTCAGGTCCACCTGTAGATGCATGCCGCCATGACGGTACCTCTCCCTGGCAGAGGTCATTGCACTGACAGTGATATGGTACGGCCTATTCACCTTGGGTACAGACTTGGATGTCCACGTGCTTGCAGGAGGGTAGGCCGAGGTGTCCTTCACCTGCCCAACTGAAGCTAGGTCGCATGCTAACTCGTCCACCTCCATCAAAACACTTACGCTGTCCTGGTTGCTAGAATCAAGTGCCACGTCCTTAAATGCCCTCAGCGTATCTGAGAGAGCAGTGGGGAGGAGGTTCTCCATGGACACCACTTCCTGGTCACTGTGGGTTTGAAGGGTTTCGAACATCACCTCACAGTACCGTAACAGGTCCTGCTGCATCTTTTGAATCCTTGTCTTACGATACTCCAAGGTGGCTGCCCTTCTTAGGACGGCACCTTCCAGCTCTGCCAGTAACGACTGCTTCCTTGCCTCCAGCTTACAGCTGAGCTCGTCAAACACCTTGTTCACTTTCGTGACATCGCTCTCCTTTGAACTCTCCGTCAGTCTAATAGCCTGGTCAGCACGGTCCATGGCTCCGCCCAACTTGGCAACCACTTCCTGTGCGTGCTGGAGTGCCCTCCTTATGCCGTCGCGGTGCTCCCTGGCCACGTCACGTATGTCTGCGTGCCTGTGGTCCCTGTGCTCTCCCTTGGCGGCACACTCCCGGCAGATCATGCTATTGCACGCCTCGCAGTACAGGCTCAGCACCTTGTCGCTGTGCTCCGGCAGCGGGCAGCAGTTGACCACGGGCCTCATCACAGCTAGCAGCTGCCTGGCCCTCTGCTGATCCAGGAGGACGGTGCTGTGGTTGCCAGGGTGCTGGGCATGACACTCCCTGCACACAAACTGGTGGCACCGGAAGCAGAAGGCTGATGCAGGGGGGGAGAAGGCACACTTGTCGCAGGAGCCTTGGGCCATCCCGGCCATCTTTACCTCGTAGGTAAGGTGGAGGTTCTTTGGAAGACGGCTGGCTCCGCCTACTGGGAGGGAGGCATGCCCCTGGCAGGCAGGACACACGACCACCTTCTCTGGCCCTGTGTCCTTTGCCTCTCTGTCGAGGCATTGGCGACAGAAGGAGTGCAGACATGGCAGGATCCTTGGATCAATGTAAGGCTCAGAGCACAGCTGGCAGGTGACATTTTGTTGAACGGTTTCCATGGCAGCCCTGGAAGACAAAAAAACTCTCAAACGTATATATATATATAATTATAATTATACAAATATTTATTGTGTTACCTTGCATGGTAGTAATATAAATAGGTTAATTAAAAATAATCACATGGTTTGCAACAAATTAGAATTACTGTTGCTATTTAATTGCTACAATGTATGCACGGAAACAAGCTATAAGAACATACTAGTACTTGTATAAGAAGACCAAATGAAAACAAAAACACAAGATACCCAGGACAATAATCATGCATCCATTTTAGCATGCTGTGCAATGTGTGTGTAAATGGAAACATAGACTATTCAAAACCTTGTCTTGTTGTGTGCACATGACACACTAGACTACCTGGTACCATTGCTTAAAACAGTCAGTAGTCTAGCAATCAATTCAAATGGTCTAGCATTAAAGCAAGGTTTGGAACACATATGGGGTCCTATTTTATGTTGCCGAACGCGTTGATGAATGACCTTGTACTGCAATCTAACAATGCAAAGGAGTAATGGGCAATTTAATAATTACTGTGTATAGTTTCATGTGGACTAAATTTTAGTATGTTAAAATCAGACTGTGCTGGACCTATTTTATTCAAAGAGAACTTTCAAAATATACAGGGTACATATGTGACAAGTGCCTTCTATAGTATATGCTTGTACTATGTTAACCATGCCAGCTCAAATTTGAAAGATCGAAATATTATGATCATATGAAAGCAAACGATGAAATATTACTTTAATAAAACGCGTAAATGGATATGGCCGCCGTGTGTGCATCAAGCCGGTATTAGCCAGGTTTATACAAATACAAGGCATTACATGGCTCACATTGTCACACCAGTCACTACCTATCAAGCAGTTGGTCAGTTGGTACAAAACATTATACTCGTCTGCTTACCTGTGATCATTAATGCCCCACCAATCGCCTAGCCACTTATGGCAGCCGGGCAGGGATTCGTGCCTACGGCTAGCTACGACCTACGTACACGTATCACGTGAATGCCATACATGTACAAGTCCCACGGTTGGACCCACAGGAATGACTGAGTCACGCTCAGTATGTAAACAATTAAACAAGCTCAGCGCGTAGTACCGGTATTACGTATATACGTGTCGTGCAGAATAGGAAGTCAGTTTAGGCCTACGCCCCCATTTACAAACACACACACACACACACACACACACACACACACACACACACACACACACACACGCACACACACACACACACACACACCATAGATTGATCAATCTATGCACACACACACACTGACAAAGTGGAGTACTCGTAGTTAAAGGTGATCATAGTACACTAGGCAATATGTTGTGTGCAACTCAAATGAATATGGGTAAAAGTTGCTACTAGAGTTGTACGCATACTAGTACTGATATTCGTTTGAGTTGCATGCAGTGTATGATGGCCTTAATTAGAATGCAGGTTGTGACCATAAACCCTTGCCCAGTGGCCACTGTGTGTGCCCTTATAATTAGCAGAACCAACATTTTTTTAAAAGGCATCACACCACGCAACAGGACTTTACAACAGTTACACAGATGTATTCAATGTGGTTATCATGGTAGCTTAAGTAAGGAAGACAATGCAAGTCACCATGACAACCAGCCATGTTGCCAGGCCAAACATTATTCCAGCAATGTTAAAGGCTAGAGCAGATCTCTCTGTGGACCTCATCCTAAAAATGTCTCCATCTCTCTCAGCTTCTGCAGACTGGAAGAAGGGTTGAAAGGAGAGGGGAGGAGGGGAAGAAAAGGGAAGTGGGAGGGGAGAGAAGAGGGAGAGGAAGTAGGAGGGGAGGTGAGTGGGAGGGGAGAGAAGAGGGAGAGGAAGTAGGAGGGAGGTGAGTGGGAGGGGAGAGAAGAAGGAGAGGAAGTGGGAGGGGAAGTGGGAGGGGAGGTGAGTGGGAGGGGAGAGGAGAGGAGAGGAGGGGAGAGGAAAGGGGACGTGGGAGGTAAAGGAAAAGAAGAGGGCGATGAAGCCAAGAGGAGGTGTGGGAAGCCTTGTGCATACACCCAACAGGTGACCAAATCAGTGAAGCCTACACATGCATATGTGAGACACAGCAAACAAATGATAATGGCTAGCTATATCCCAAAGTGAAATACTTTCAAATAGTTATGGTACAATGCTCACAGGTTACTGAAAGTTGACACCACGAAATGGGGGGAAAAACAGTACACGTTCTCATTAGTAGCTTCAATTTGTTTTGCTGTTTAGAAATCACTTTTGAAGGGCCATTATGAGATGAAACAAGTGGTAAATTTAAAAAGGAAAAGCATCCAGTTGTTATGTTGGTGAAGATATGCCATTTTTTCAATGTTCACAACTCCAAGTCTGTGCATGATGTCAGCCGTACAAAGTCTATTAACGAGGGTTCATAACCAGGCTTCATAACAAGGGTTCATAACCAGGCTTCATAACCAGGGTTCATAACCAGGCTTCATAACCAGGGTTCATGATACAAGATGACCAGGGTACACTAGCACATGATAATCTAGGCACACAATAACGTAAATGATAACCGGAGCACACAATAACTAGAGCGATAACTAGGGCACATGATAACTAGGGCACATGATAACTAGGGCACATGATAACTAGGGCACATGATAACTAGGGCACATGATAACTAGGGCACATGATAACTAGGGCACATTATAACTAGGGCACATGATAACTAGGCCACATGATATCTGGTGACCACATGATATCTGGTGACCACATGATAACCAGAGCACATGATAACCAGAGCACATGATAACTAGGGTACATGATAACTAGGGCACATGATAACTAGGGCACATGATAACTAGGGCACATGATAACTAGGGCACATGATAACTAGGGCACACGATAACTACATGTAGGGCACATGATAACTAGGGCACATGATAATTAGGGCACACAATAACTAGGGCACATGATAACTAGGGCACATGATAACTAGGGCACATGATAACTAGGGCACACAATAACTAGGGCACATGATAACTAGGGCACACGATAACTAGGGCACATGATAACTAGGGCACACGATAACTAGGGCACACGATAACTAGGGCACATGATAACTAGGGCACATGATAACTAGGGCACATGATAACTAGGGCACATGATAACTAGGGCACATGATAACTAGGGCACATTATAACTAGGGCACATGATAACTAGGCCACATGATATCTGGTGACCACATGATATCTGGTGACCACATGATAACCAGAGCACATGATAACCAGAGCACATGATAACTAGGGTACATGATAACTAGGGCACATGATAACTAGGGCACATGATAACTAGGGCACATGATAACTAGGGCACATGATAACTAGGGCACACGATAACTACATGTAGGGCACATGATAACTAGGGCACATGATAATTAGGGCACACAATAACTAGGGCACATGATAACTAGGGCACATGATAACTAGGGCACATGATAACTAGGGCACACAATAACTAGGGCACATGATAACTAGGGCACACGATAACTAGGGCACATGATAACTAGGGCACACGATAACTAGGGCACATGATAACTAGGGCACACGATAACCAGAGCACATGATAACTGGGCACATGATAACTAGGGCACACGATAACTAGGGCACATGATAACCAGAGCACATGATAACTAGGGCACACGATAACTAGGGCACACGACAACTAGGGCACATGATAACCAGAGCACATGATAACTAGGGCACACGATAACTAGGGCACACGATAACTAGGGCACATGATAACTAGGGCACACGATAACTAGGGCACATGATAACCAGAGCACATGATAACTAGGGCACATGATAACTAGGGCACATGATAACTACGGCACATAATAACTAGGGCACGTGATAACTAGGGCACATGATAACTAGGGCACATGATAACTAGGGCACATGATAACTAGGGCACACGATAACTAGGGCACATGATAACTAGGGCACATGATAACTAGGGCACATGATAACTAGGGCACACGATAACTAGGGCACACGATAACTAGGGCACATGATAACTAGGGTACATGATAACTAGGGCACATGATAACTAGGGCACACGATATCTAGACAACCAGAGCACATGATAACAAGCTTAAATAACTCTTTCAGAGGTGACACACTTACATTGTGTAGCTCACCGGTATGCCTAGGGCCACACCCACTATTCTAACCCCGAAATACTTATCTAAACAACCACGCCCACACCGATATCCACCTGTAGATTGGTTTTAAAAACCACCAGAACTACCAGTTAACCATCATAATTCAGATGTGACCACACATACTGCAGAAATAAGCATGCATCAGCATTTGCATTTTGCCCAATCATTATTAAAAATTACATGTAAACGCGATTAATATTACAATAACTAATATTCAATGTATGTGTATTATTAGCCTTGTGTGCCATGATGTAATATTACATCATGGCATGCCAGACTAGTGTACTATTCAGATTGTGGCATTAATGTGAATAGCAGCTTGTACAATATTCCAATTCGCACTACAAAAGCAGGACACACAATAACATTAAGACACCAAGAGCTGTTAACACTAACTAAATTTCTTTTATTTTGGAAACTGTCTAAAGTAGTCACCTTCTTGTGATGACCTAACCCAGAGCCCTTTGAAGAGCAGCCCCACATACTCATGATAACCCAGAGCCCTTTGTAGAGCAGCACCACATACTCATGATAACCCAGAGCCCATTGAAGAGCAGTCCCACATACTCACGATAACCCAGAGCCCTTTGTAGAGCAGTCCCACATACTCATGATAACCCAGAGCCCTTTGAAGAGCAGCCCCACATACTCATGATAACCCAGAGCCCTTTGTAGAGCAGCACCACATACTCATGATAACCCAGAGCCCATTGAAGAGCAGTCCCACATACTCACGATAACCCAGAGCCCTTTGTAGAGCAGTCCCACATACTCATGATAACCCAGAGCCCTTTGAAGAGCAGCCCCACATACTCATGATAACCCAGAGCCCTTTGTAGAGCAGCCCCACATACTCATGATAACCCAGAGCCCTTTGAAGAGCAGCACCACATACTCATGATAACCCAGAGCCCTTTGTAGAGCAGCCCCACATACTCATGATAACCCAGAGCCCTTTGTAGAGCAGCCCCACATACTCATGATATGGCTGGTACGCAGAGGTGACCTACTAACTCAGGTGACCATTAATGGCAGGTACCACTGTAATTACCTTTCAATTATATATTAAGAAATCCTATGACTATGTGATTATACAGATGTAGCTAACCCACCATCACATACACACACACACTACACACAGCAACACATACCACACACACACTGTTGTACATGTAGGAACTCCTCAAAACCAGCCCGCCAACCACCCCCTCCTTCCTTTTGACCAACCATCACTACTAGACTCCTCCCCTCCCTCCCTCCCTCCCTCCCTCCCTCCCTCCCTCCCTCCCTCCCTCCCTCCCTCCCTCCCTCCCTCCCTCCCTCCCTCCCTCCCTCCCTCCCTCACTCACCTGCCATGCACAGTAGATGGCTGGTATGGTGAACAGTAAGGCAGACCACGTAGCACACAGCAGACATATCAATGTGGTAGTCACGGATACGGCCATGAAATGGTCCCTCCCCCAGCTTCGGTTTGTATGAATAATGCTCATACGGTCTCTTACCAGTACTGGTGATGGCTACATGGGGAGGAGGGAGAGGAAAGGGGGGAAATAGAGAGAGGGAAGGGGAGGGAAGGGGTAAAAGGAGAGGGAAGGGGAGAAAGGAGAGGGAAGGGGAGGAGGGAGATGGAGGGGGAGGAGGGAGAGGGAAGGGGAGGAGAGAAAGGGAAGGGGAGGATAGAGAGGGAAGGGGAGGAGGGAGAGGGAAGGGGAGGAGGGAGAGGGAAGGGAGGAGGGAGAGGGAAGGGGAGGAGGGAGAGGGAAGGGGAGGAGGGAGAGGGAAGGGGAGGAGGGAGAGGAAAGGGGAGGAGGGAGAGGGAAGGGGAGGAGGGAGAGGGAAAGGGAGGAGGGAGAGGGAAGGGAGGAGGGAGAGGGAAGGGGAGGAGGGAGAGGGAAGGGGAAGAGGGAGAGGGAAGGGGAGGAGAGAGAGGGAAGGGGAGGAGGGAGAGGGAAGGGGAGGAGGGAGGGGAGGGGGAAAAGAAGGTGTGGGGGAAAGGGAAGCTGGGATGAAGCTACTGAAGTGATGTACACACATTGGCTGGGTGTTTCAGTAGCTGACCAGCCACAAAACCAAATCAATTAATGTTTTTTTTTACTAACATCAGTACACACCATGCCAAAGTAGGTCACATCCTATCAACAGCCCAGGCTGACAAGAGGGGCCCCAGACCCTACCCAACAGCCCAGGCTGACAAGAGGGGCCCCAGACCCTACCCAACAGCCCAGGCTGACAAGAGGGGGCCCAGACCCTACCCAACAGCCCAGGCTGACAAGAGGGGGCCCAGACCCTACCCAACAGCCCAGGCTGACAAGAGGGGCCCCAGACCCTACCCAACAGCCCAGGCTGACAAGAGGCGGCCCAGACCCTACCCAACAGCACCGGTACATACCTGGTACGAGGTTGCATCATAGGGTGGGGGGAGGAGCCCTTCAGTGTCTTACGAAGAAAAAAACAAATACAACACTTGTAAACAGTTTCCATGTTACAGCATACCTGCTTCAGATACTGGAGTGTCATACTGGTGCTCAGCTAACTGCTGTGGCCATGAGTTACGTAGGCAGGCATCCTGTCCCTGGGGAGGAGTGGACTGGGGAGGAGTAGCCTGGGGAGGTGTGGCCCCAGCGTAAGGCTGCACAGTGGTAGGGTAAGGTATTATGAAGGGTGTGCCCTGGGGAGGCCAGGTCCCTCCCTGAACTGCACTAGTACCAGGCCGGGGGCCAACTGGATAGAAGGCATGAGGCGTGGAGTGAAGAGGAAAGTTATGGTGTGCTCCAAATGTTGGCTGGTTGGCAGGTGGTGGCTGGATTGAGGGAGGATACTGATACATGAAGCCTGCTGTTTGGTACTGTGGGGCATAGCCATAGGGGAACTGGCACATGTAAGTGACAAATGGAGGTTGGCCAGGTATGACAGGACCTTGCCCTGGTGCCAATGTGGGACCTTGAGGGACCTGCCCTGGTGCCAATGTGGGACCTTGAGGGACCTGCCCTGGTGCCAATGTGGGACCTTGAGGGACCTGCCCTGGTGCCAATGTGGGACCTTGAGGGACCTGCCCTGGTGCCAATGTGGGACCTTGAGGGACCTGCCCTGGTGCCAATGTGGGACCTTGAGGGACCTGCCCTGGTGCCAATGTGGGACTTTGAACACTCTGGCCCTGGGATGTACATGTAGGACCTTGAACAGTCTGACCCTGGGATGTAGGACCTTGAACAGTCTGTCCCTGGGATGTAGGGGCTTGAACAGTCTGACCCTGGGACGTAGGGGCTTGAACAGTCTGTCCCTGGGATGTAGGGGCTTGAACAGTCTGACCCTGGGACGTAGGGGCATGAACAGTCTGACCCTGGGATGTAGGGGCTTGAAGAACAGTCTGTCCCTGGGCTGTTGAGACGTGAGAGGCTTGGTTTTGCTGGACTTGCTCGGGGCCATGCTTTCCAGAGCCATCTTGTAGCACAGAACGGCTTGATGTTGTCTGGTCCCCCGTCATGGCAGTGGGCTGATGTACCTCGACCTGGTCAGCGTGCTCCGTGCCACTGGAAAGTACCTCGCCTGTGTGGAGAGGGTGTTCATAAGGCGATCTTCGCATATTCCCGACCCCGCTGTTTAATACTACGAAACTAGAAAAACCTTGACCATAGATATTAAAGATCGAGTGCGCGTATAAAAAGCGCTTGCCTGGAAAACGGTCAGCCGGCCATGCGGCCAAATTAATGGGCTAAAAATGGCGTCTGTCTAGCGTTGTGAAACATGGGGTGTCTATAAACCTCTCAAACTCCTTCATATTACCCTTACTACGTAACGTACTCTTACATCCTGGCAGCAATAACTAATTTTCACGACTATTAAAATCGAATAACACGTGTTTATGATTGAGAATGGCGACGGTCAGGCAGACTGTCAGAGACTGACTCTTGAAGCCACTTTTGCCTCGGAGCAAAGGAAAGGGAAGCTTGATACCGATACTAAAAAGAGGCTACTCTTGCCACACGGTCCGCTCCATCTTCTTAAATGCCATACTTGATCGCGCAACTTACTGTGACGCACCTGGTACCAGCATTACACCACTGAACTTCGTTACTGGACAACTGTGGTACGTATATATATGGTCAAAGCAGTATCTCCTCCCCTTACAACCACTACTCCTACTTCTCCCCTTACCCCTACTCCTACTTCTCCCCTTACCCCTACTCCTCCCCTTACTAGTACTTACTACTACCCCTACTCCTCCCCTTACTAGTACTTACTACTACCCCTACTCCTCCCCTTACCTACCACAACCCCTATTCTTCACCTAGCCTACTATTACCCCTACTCCTCCTCTAGTGGTAGGTAGGGGAACAGTAGGGGGAGTAAGGGGAGGAGTTGGTGTAATAGTCCTACTCTTCCCTACACCTACTCCTCCCCTTACCTATCACTACCCCTACTGTTCCCCTTATCTACTACTAAGGGCAATAGTAGGTAAGGGGAGGAGTAGGGGTAGAGAAGAGTAGGGGTTACCTATCACCACCCCTACTCTTCCCCTTACTCCCTTTATCTACTATTATACCAACTCCTTACTACCCCTACTGTTCCCCTTACCTACCACTAGGGGAGGAGTAGGGGTAATAGTAGTGGTATGGTAACAGCCATCAAGTGTAATGATTATCTGAACCATGTAGATGTAGGAGACCTTGTACACAATAGGGATCTTATGGTCCACACCTCTGTGTACTATGGTCCACACCCCTGTGTACTATGGTCCACACCCCTGTGTACTATGGTCCACACCCCTGTGTACTATGGTCCACACCCCTGTGTACTATGGTCCACACCTGGTCCACACCCCTGTGTACTATGGTCCACACCCCTGTGTACTATGGTCCACACCCCTGAGTACTACGGTCCACACCCCTGTGTACTATGGTCCACACCCCTGTGTACTATGGTCCACACCCCTGTGTACTATGGAGGAGGAGAGGGTGAGGGAAGAGGAGAAGTCCACCCAGGCCTTGGAGAGGGCATATGGGGGTCGACCAATCCCCCTCCCCCACCCCACCCCTGTGTACTATGATCCACACCCCTGTATACTATGGTCCACACCCCTGTGTACTATGGTCCACACCTCTGTGTACTATGGTCCACACCCCTGTGTACTATGGCCCACACACCCCTGTGTACTATGGTCCACACCCTGTTTACTACGGTCCACACCCCTGTGTACTATGGTCCACACCCCTGTGTACTATGGAGGAGGAGAGGGTGAGGGGAGAGGAGAAGTCCACCCAGGCCTTGGAGAGGGCATATGGGGGTCGACCAATCCCCCTCCCCCACCCCACCCCTGTGTACTATGATCCACACCCCTGTATACTATGGTCCACACCCCTGTGTACTATGGTCCACACCCCTGTGTACTACGGTCCACACCCGTGTACTATGGTCCACACACACCCCTGTGTACTATGGTCCACACCCCTGTGTACTATGGCCCACACACCCCTGTGCACACCCTGTTTACTACGGTCCACACCCCTGTGTACTATGGTCCACACCCCTGTGTACTATGGAGGAGGAGAGGGTGAGGGGAGAGGAGAAGTCCACCCAGGTCTTGGAGAGGGCATATGGGGGTCGACCAATCCCCCTCCCCCACCCCACCCCTGTGTACTATGGTCCACACCCCTGTGTACTATGGTCCACACCCCTGTGTACTATGGTCCACACCCCTGAGTACTACGGTCCACACCCCTGTGTACTATGGTCCACACCCCTGTGTACTATGGTCCACACCCCTGTGTACTATGGTCCACACCCCTGTGTACTATGGAGGAGGAGGGGGTGAGGGGAGAGGAGAAGTCCACCCAGGCCTTGGAGAGGGCATATGGGGGTTGACCAATCCCCCTCCCCCACCCCACCCCTGTGTACTATGGTCCACACACCTGTGGACCATAGTACTCAGTAATAAAAAACAGTTCTTTTCAGAACTGCTACATTACAAAAGACTGACTACATATATGCCAATCTTGCTAATACATGTATATGGTGTGTGTTTGTGTGTGTGTGTGTATGTGTGTGTTGTGTGTGTGTGTGTGTGTGTGTGTGTGTGTGTGTGTGTGTGTGTGTGTGTGTGTGTGTGTGTGTGTGTGTGTGTGTGTGTGTGTGTGTGTGTGTGCAGGAAATCAGGTGGCTACGACACTATGCATGGTCCACATAAACAAGGTGCACATTGAGGACCACCATTCATTGGCTCCTCTGATATGTGGCCACATCTCCTACTAATAAGCATTTATGGTAGCCTAGTTGCAATCATTACCTGGCATGAGTAATGTCAGTCTCTACATGTATGTCCTTGAAATGTAATATGGCACTTCATCTTAGTGGCAAACAACAACCTTTGAACAGCATTTTGACGTACTAGTATTATATAAACATTATTGCCGTGGCTTTGTCAATGGTCGCGTGACTTATTATTTTTATTTTTTACTAGCGGTACGTACGCTTAAACTTACCATAAAGACAGCTCATAGCCCTGGGCTGCTACGAGATCATTCATCATTGCTACGGAGCGTACGTATACCGGAGTAACATAGTTCCAACGCGAAGCCAAGCCTGCGAAGGTATACGGTAATCCGACGGTCCTCCATATCCTTTGAGGACATATACATATAACCCTACCCCTTACAATGTTATGTGTCCCTAATGCAATGTTATGTGTTTATCGAAGACCCCCCTGAGGCTCTCTCGTCGCACACCCAAAGGGGACTAGCTGTGTATCACGTGATACGGGGAAAAACCTTTTTCCAGGCAAGCTCCTTTTATACCCTCAACAAAAGAATCCTCCGGCGCTGCGCGTGCGTCAACGAATGACGCATTGCGCTGTATTTACACGCGCACTCGATCTTTAAAGTAAGGAATTAGTCATTGGTAGGCCTACGCGGCCAATAATAAGATAGCGTCAGCAGCTGATCCATACATATAATATCATTACATTATCTGCGGCTGGTCTGAGCGTTCGGTTGCAGAGTAATACAGTAAACCTACCGTCGAGATTTGCCATATTCTTGAAATTATGAACACTTCCTCGGGCGCCGACCAATATTATCGTGGGAAATAAATTAATTTTTAGTAACGGTGATTGGAAACGGATCACGTGTACGCCAATTTACATTTCCATACTAGTACATCCTTAATTAAGGAGTTAGTTGTGGGCTGGCTTATAATCCATAGTCCAGTTGCCTTGCAAAATGAGTACATGATGAAAACCTACCTTCAAACCCGGTTAACAGCGCAACAAACAATTACAAAAAATACATGATAGTAACATTAGTGTTATAGCTGTAGCTTAGTGGTGTTATGTGTAGACTTAATGATTGTATTCTGTATATTGTTCTTCTTTAATGGTTCATACATCATTTTTTAAAAACGATGCGATGATACCGTTCATTAATTACGCGTATATACGGTAGGGCGCTCATTACTGGCTCGCATCCAACATGTATATGTTGACACCTTGGGCAGTTTGGCAACACAAAATGGTAACACAGTACAGCACTTCCTTTTGTACAGCTTAATAACGCTTATGTAGAAAAATAACAATGCAGACAAAGTGAGTTAGTGGCACTCGTTCAAGGATGCAGGGGTGGCACAGTCGTACACATATCGGACCCAGCCAAGGCCCAGGTAGCCCACACTGGTACCAAACACCACGGCCAGGAACATCCATCCGTTGTAAGTCATCACGACCAGCATCAGGAGGTAGGCCACGCCCACCTGCACCAGCTGGAGGAGAGCCTGAAGTGCGTGGAAGAGGACTATGTACGTCTTAGGTGGCGGTTGTCTGGGGAGGAGGAAAGGCAGGACCCAAAGATGACTGGAGAGGAGCCACAATAATTGTGTTGTGCATCTGTCTTTACAGAAGGATATACACATGTGCTGTATAGAAGGATACACACATGTGCTTTTAAGAAGGATATACACACGTGCTGTATAGAAGGATATACACACGTGCTGTATAGAAGGATACACACACGTGCTGTATACACATGTGGTGTATACATGTACACATGTGATGCTTGTATTGTAGGATTCGGTTCGTGAATAAATCAGTTCTGCAAATGTTTTTTTACACATTGAAAATAAAACGGCAAACATTTTGGGTTGAGGTGGTAAGGGATTAAAATTTACAAATAGCTGTACACTTCAATCAAAAGCCACTTCTGCTTGCCATGCCCACCACTTATTGGCACACTGCTTTTAGCACATTTCAATGCTGTATGAATTATACGGCAATGCACTATTTTATTAATATGTATTAGGAGCTGAGGGGGTGGGGGTGGGGGGGGGGGGGGGGTGCCAGAGCAGCCCCAAATATGCTCCCTGCACTGGTTGATTGGCTTCCCATCCTCTATCTCAATTGATCTGTATCCTCTTTTGGCAGTTCTGCACTCCAGATGTACAGAAGAAGCCAAAACCACCAGCCTCCTATCACCACTCTCCTATCACCACTCTCCTATCACCACTCTCCTATCACCACCCTCCTATCACCACCCTCCCATCATCACCCTCCTATCACCACCCTCCTATCACCACTCTCCCATCACCACCCTCCTATCACCACCCTCCTATCACCACCCTCCTATCACCACTCTCCTATCACCACTCTCCTCTCCTATCACCACTCTCCTCTCCTATCACCACTCTCCTATCACCACCCTCCTATCACCACTCTCCTATCACCACTCTCCTATCACCACCCTCTCCTATCACCACCCTCCTATCACCACCCTCCTATCACCACTCTCCTATCACCACCCTCCTATCATGTCCTCTTTATTTAGATACATGTAGTAACCAACAATGGCCTGGGGACTGCTCAAAATGCATTTGTATAGATTAACAGATGCCATACAACATATTCATTTTCACCATCAACCACATCAGACAGAAACCATAGATTGTGTCCCTTACAGTGCTCCCTCGATTATACGGAAAAGTATCACCTCGATTATACGGAAAATAAGGCACATTCATTGGGTGTTAGGAAAACTGTCGGTGTACTTAGCCATAAGCTGTCTAAACCATTAATGACATTCATACTTACCTCTAATTACATTCCCCAAGCCAATGTGGTGCAGCCTTTTATTAACAAAAAAGGCAATTGAATTTTAAGAGACAGTTTTCAGCAACGCCCTTTCTTTGATCTCTCAGGGCTATAGATGGTGCAGTATGCCTGCAAAACACGCGCACACAATGCATTTCATACGGGAGCTCATGTGAGCATGCATGCTTGATCATGAACATGTACTGGTACACCGCCCTGCATCGTGTTATGTGTATCTGCAGGTCCATGTGTTGAGCCTGCTGCACACCTTCCATCATTACTGATACTAACCTGTGCTTGGTTGGTACAATTATCTCAATGTCACATTGTGGGCACACCAACCTTGATGGCGTTAGATAATACTGGCTCTCATCAGTGCGTTCCAAAGTGCTAGCAACATGATCAGGTGTAAGCAAATCTGCATTCACGCAAACACTGTACAAAACAGTATACATTATGCTCACCAATTCATACATCCTTGAACAAACTGTATTTTAAAGGCAAGCACTGTTGCAGAATGAATATATAAGAAGAGAAGGTAACTGATGCATGTGACATTATGAACCTGTTAACTGTTGAAACAAGGTGGAATAGCTGAATGGCACTTGATCCGTGCTGGTTTGAAGTGGCTTCCATCTGCTGGGCAATGCACTTATCTGTGTGTGCTTGCTCGCGCGTGTGTTGTGTGCACGTGTTGTGTGTTCGCTTGCGTGTGTGTATCGTGCGTGAGTCATGCACGTAATGATTTACCATATAGTGTTTAAAATTACCTCGCTCAGCTTGCCTTGAGTAGGTTGGCATGGGCATGCATGGTGAACTCATCGTGTTGAGAGCTTGAAACAATTAAAATGTCAAGATCGCGTGCAACATCCGACGCATGTATAAATGTGGAAGGCACAATTATATTACACAAATACCCTGACCCTAGGCCCTGTAGAAATACCATGTCTGACGTGTGCTTTGATTGGTCTAGTCTTGAAACGTAGCGTCGCCTGCGACAGAGAGACATCACGTGATTGCATAAAAAAGTGTTTACTGAGCTGTAACTCAACACATGGACGTTTATCTGTTAAAGTTCTCTATATGTTCGGAAGGCGAGCTAGGCAAGTTTGAGCAATAGGTACACTGACAATGGTCGATCACGAGCGAAGACGATTCCAATTACAGCACAGTAAACACTTTTTAATGCAATCACGTGATGCCTCTCTGTCGCAGACGACGCTACGTTTCAAGACTAGACCAATCAAAGCACACGTCAGACATGGTATTTCTACAGGGCCTAGGGTCAGGGTATTTGTGTAATATAATTGTGCCTTCCACATTTATACATGCGTCGGATGTTGCACGCGATCTTGACATTTTAATTGTTTCAAGCTCTCAACACGATGAGTTCACCATGCATGCCCATGCCAACCTACTCAAGGCAAGCTGAGCGAGGTAATTTTAAACACTATATGGTAAATCATTACGTGCATGACTCACGCACGATACACACACGCAAGCGAACACACAACACGTGCACACAACACACGCGCGAGCAAGCACACACAGATAAGTGCATTGCCCAGCAGATGGAAGCCACTTCAAACCAGCACGGATCAAGTGCCATTCAGCTATTCCACCTTGTTTCAACAGTTAACAGGTTCATAATGTCACATGCATCAGTTACCTTCTCTTCTTATATATTCATTCTGCAACAGTGCTTGCCTTTAAAATACAGTTTGTTCAAGGATGTATGAATTGGTGAGCATAATGTATACTGTTTTGTACAGTGTTTGCGTGAATGCAGATTTGCTTACACCTGATCATGTTGCTAGCACTTTGGAACGCACTGATGAGAGCCAGTATTATCTAACGCCATCAAGGTTGGTGTGCCCACAATGTGACATTGAGATAATTGTACCAACCAAGCACAGGTTAGTATCAGTAATGATGGAAGGTGTGCAGCAGGCTCAACACATGGACCTGCAGATACACATAACACGATGCAGGGCGGTGTACCAGTACATGTTCATGATCAAGCATGCATGCTCACATGAGCTCCCGTATGAAATGCATTGTGTGCGCGTGTTTTGCAGGCATACTGCACCATCTATAGCCCTGAGAGATCAAAGAAAGGGCGTTGCTGAAAACTGTCTCTTAAAATTCAATTGCCTTTTTTGTTAATAAAAGGCTGCACCACATTGGCTTGGGGAATGTAATTAGAGGTAAGTATGAATGTCATTAATGGTTTAGACAGCTTATGGCTAAGTACACCGACAGTTTTCCTAACACCCAATGAATGTGCCTTATTTTCCGTATAATCGAGGTGATACTTTTCCGTATAATCGAGGGAGCACTGTACTACCTGTTTGTTCTTACACCTTCCCTTACATGGAGAGATGGGGTGGTGGGGTGGGTGGAGAGGGATGGTGGGGTGGGTAGAGAGGGATGGAGGGGTGGGTGGAGAGGGATGGAGGGGTGGGTGGAGAGGGATGGAGGGGTGGGTGGAGAGGGATGGAGGGGTGGGTGGAGAGGGATGGAGGGGTGGGTGGAGAGGGAGGGTGGGTGGAGAGGGAGGGTGGATGGAGAGGGAGGGTGGGTGGAGAGGGATGGTGGGGTGGGTGGATGGAGTTGGGATGGAGATGAGGTGGGGGATGAGATGCTTACACAGGATCCAACTGCTTGTAGCCCGACTGAGACACTAACTTCAGGCGCTTCATGGTCAGGTGGGACACCCACTCCCTCAACACCTTGATACCCTCCAGGAGGACACCAAAGAGGAACACCACCACAAAGGCAGCAAACAGCTCTGAAGGGACCAGGGAGGAACAGAGCATGAAAGTGTGTGGTGGGGGGGGGGGGGGGCGAGGGCCAAAGAGTGCAGGTGATGAGAGGGAGGGGGAGGAGGGCAAAGGTGATGAGAGGGAGGGGGAGGAGGGCCAAGGTGATGAGAGGGAGGGGGAGGAGGGCCAAGGTGATGAGGGAGGGGGAGGAGGGCCAAGGTGATGAGGGAGGGGGAGGAGGGCCAAGGTGATGAGGGAGGGGGAGGAGGGCCAACGTGATGAGGGAGGGGGAGGAGGGCCAAGGTGATGAGGGAGGGGGAGGAGGGCCAAGGTGATGAGGGAGGGGGAGGAGGGCCATATAATGCAGGTGATGAGAGGGAGGGGGAGGAGGGCATCTTGCCTGCTTTTGTTTTGATCACACATGATGAAAAGAGTAGAGTGAAGTCGTACCCAAAGTAGAAGGTCATCTGTTAATGGGGAGGAGGGGGAGGAGGGTGAACACAAGCTACATAGGCCACTTCCCTGCTCACCTAAATAATGCATCCTACCAACACAACCACTATCCACACCCCTCCCACACCTCCACACCCCTCCTACACCTCCGTGTACCTCCACACCCCTCCTACACCTCCACACCCCTCCTACACTTCCACACCCCTCCTACACCTCCACTTCCTACACCTCCACACCCCTCCTACACTTCCACACCCCTCCTACACTTCCACCCCTTCACCCACTTGTATGATATTGCCTACATGCATGCCTAAAGGTTACATGGGGGTATACGCAACACGCAATAGTGATCTACAGTATCAAAACCAATGGCTACATGTACAACTCAAATCAATATATACACACATGCTAAAGTCACCTAGCTAGCGCCCAGGGTAATCGTGCTGCTTATGTGACTTTATACCAAAGTTATACATGTACATGGTTTTGTAGTTTGTTTAACCATAGTCAGTTTGCAGCGATATGGGATGGGGCAGGTGTGTTGGCCTAGTGTCAGTTTTAGCTGAGTGAATGACAGGAAAAAAGGAAGGGAAGGGGAGATGGGAGGGAAGGAGAGCTCTAGGGGAGAGGAGGGGAGGGAAGAAGGGTTTGGAGTGCATAGTGAGGAAATGTAAGTGTTAGTTGTTGCTTACATAGCACTTTCACCTGGGGGGGAAATCATTACCACCCCCTTCCCCCCCCCCCCCCCCCCCCCCCCCCAAAAACACAACTAATCTTTGTTTGTTCAAGGCACTCTACCTATTCATGAGCACTGTAGTGTGATGTGAGTACAGACACACCTACTGACATGTAATGGAGACACATCCTTGCAGAGAGGATGGGTGGAGCATTTCCCTTCGCCCTAATGTCCTGATCCATACCTTCCCCCTAATGTCTTGATCTATACCTTCCCCCTAATGTCTTGATCCATACCTTCCCCCTAATGTCTTGATCCATACCTTCCCCCTAATGTCTTGATCCATACCTTCCCCCTAATGTCTTGATCCATACCTTCCCCCTAATGTCTTGATCCATACCTTCCCCCTAATGTCTTGATCCATACCTTCCCCTAATGTCTTGATCCATACCTTCCCCCTAATGTCCTGATCCATACCTTCCCCCTAATGTCTTGATCCATACCTTCCCCCTAATGTCTTGATCCATACCTTCCCCCTAATGTCTTGATCCATACCTTCTCCCTAATGTCTTGATCCATACCTTCCCCCTAATGTCCTGATCCATACCTTCCCCCTAATGTCTTGATCCATACCTTCCCCCTAATGTCTTGATCCATACCTTCCCCCTAATGTCTTGATCCATACCTTCCCCCTAATGTCTTGATCCATACCTTCCCCCTAATGTCTTGATCATACCTTCCCCCTAATGTCTTGATCATACCTTCCCCCTGATGTCTTGATCCATACCTTCCCCCTAATGTCTTGATCCCCTAATGTCTTGATCCATACCTTCCCCCTAATGTCTTGACACACAAACTACATGATCAGTATATTTGTTTAAATTGGCACATGCTAGCCACATAAACCACACCCATAATAGACATGCAAATGAAAACATCTCCTTTGTTGATCATCTGCAGCCCTACTATGGCTATGGTGCTTACAGCCTTTATCACATCATCTAGGGGTGTGGTCTACGCCCCTTCCTCCTACAGTGTTGTGACTCCCTACAAGACCTAATCAGTCGGCCAGTAACACCAAGCACTCACCTAATTTGATATTCCCCATCAGAATAGCCTTCTGAGTCATGCATGCATCCTGATTAGTATGCCTTTTGAGACATGCATCCCATTGGTGGTTTTTTATTTTTCATTTTTTATCAATGGACAGGAAGATGGGTGAGGGGAGGGAAGGTGAGGATGGGAAAGTGAGGGGAGGGAAGGTGAGGATGGGAAAGTGAGGGGAGGGAAGTTGAGGATGGGAAGGTGAGGGGTGGGAAGGTGAGGGGTGGGAAGGTGAGGGGATAGGAAGGTGAGGGTGGGAAGGTAAGGGGAGGGAAGGTGAGGGAGGGAAGGTAAGGATGGGAAGGTGAGGGGTGGGAAGGTGAGGTGAGGAAAGACCTGTGAGGATGCGAAGGTGAGGGGTGGGAAGGTGAGGGGGAGGGAAGGTGAGGGGTGGGAAGGTGAGGGGGTGGGAAAGTGAGGTGAGGGAAGACCTGTGAGGATGGGAAGGTGAGGTGAGGGAAGACCTGTGAGGATGGGAAGGTGAGGGGAGGGAAGGTGAGGGGAGGGAAGGGGAGGGGGTGGAAGGTGAGGGGGAGGGAAGGTGAGGGGAGGGAAGGTGAGGGGGTGGGAAGGTGAGGGGTGGGAAGGTGAGGGGGTGGAAGGTGAGGGGGTGGGAAGGTGAGGGGAGGGAAGGTGAGGGGGAGGGAAGGTGAGGGGAGGGAAGGTGAGGGGAGGGAAGGTGAGGGGGAGGGAAGGTGAGGGGAGGGAAGGTGAGGGGGTGGGAAGGTGAGGGGGTGGGAAGGTGAGGGGGGTGGGAAGGTGAGGGGGTGGAAGGTGAGAAGACACACAGAACCAAGGGCTAATATCCTCTGCCAGGTTGGCCCACCCTCTTCCCTCCCACTGAATTGGACATGGCCAGCTGCTCCCCATAGATCTGGTCCATAGCTAATGGTAAAGTCTATATTTGGCATTAGTACCGGCCAAGCAAAGTGCTTTCTCAATCGACATGCCAAGACCTTTGTGAAACCAAACCCAGGAATGCTTTTGAGAGCTGTTTTGGTCCTAGAGTACATGTTTACCTACATGTTTACCTACAGGAGCATAACTATGACACCTTGTGATAACAATGGAGGACACAATGGTACCTGTAGTGCTACACTGTGGAGCTGATCTACATATGTACATGTGTGTGTGTGTGTGTGTGTGTGTGTGTGTGTGGTCCATGTGTAGGGGATGTGGCATGTGTGTGGTGCGTGTGAGGGGTGTGTGGTGTGTGTGTGTGTGTGTGTACATGTGTGACTGCAATGTACTTCATGGGGCAAGGAAGGTGGTATGTGCTAGGCAGATCTTCTCAAATTCAACATACTGTAACGTCCAAACACAAACACCAACCCACACACACCAACCCACTCACCCCCACACACACACAAATACCAACCCACTCACCCCCACACACACACACACACACACACACACACTTGTATACATGTAAACACATGTACCACACTTAATGGACAAATGGTAACATTACATGGTTCAAGGTACTATGTGTCAGCGGGAGAGTAAGAAGTACAAGGCCTATGTCCTTTGAAGTGCCATTACACCAGCAGCTGCTGCTGAAGCCAGTGTTCCCTCCCAAGTCAGCAGAATAACTAACTATTTTATTGTTGTACATTTCTGATTTGTATGGCACTCATTTGGATATCACGTATGGACTATGCAGGGAGAAGTTCTTCCATCGAAGAAATCTGACATTATGCAGTATGTATGTGTGTCTAGGTGTATGTGTGTCTAGAGGCACTACACTGTATGTGTGCCTAGAGGCACTACACTGTATGTGTGCCTAGAGGCACTACACTGTATGTGTGTCTAGGGGCACTACACTGTATGTGTGTCTAGGGGCACTACACTGTATGTGTGTCTAGGGGCACTACACTGTATGTGTGTCTAGGGGCACTACACTGTATGTGTGTCTAGGGGCACTACACTGTATGTGTGTCTAGGGGCACTACACTGTATGTGTGTCTAGGGGCACTACACTGTATGTGTGTCTAGGGGCACTACACTGTATGTGTGTCTAGGGGCACTACACTGTAATGTGTACTACACTGTAATGTGTACTACACTGTAATGTGTGTCTAGGGGCACTACACTATATGTGTGTCTAGGGGCACTACACTGTATGTGTGTCTAGGGGCACTACACTGTATGTGTGTCTAGGGGCACTACACTGTAATGTGTACTACACTGTAATGTGTACTACACTGTAATGTGTGTCTAGGGGCACTACACTATATGTGTGTCTAGGGGCACTTCACTGTATGTGTGTCTAGAGGCACTACACTATATGTGTGTCTAGGGGCACTACACTGTATGTGTGTCTAGGGGCACTACACTGTAATGTGTACTACACTGTAATGTGTGTCTAGGGGCACTACACTATATGTGTGTCTAGGGGCACTACACTGTATGTGTGTCTAGAGGCACTACACTATATGTGTGTCTAGGGGCACTACACTGTATGTGTGTCTAGGGGCACTACACTGTAATGTGTACTACACTGTAATGTGTACTACACTGTAATGTGTGTCTAGGGGCACTACACTATATGTGTGTCTAGGGGCACTACACTGTATGTGTGTCTAGAGGCACTACACTATATGTGTGTCTAGGGGCACTACACTGTATGTGTGTCTAGGGGCACTACACTGTAATGTGTACTACACTGTAATGTGTACTACACTGTAATGTGTGTCTAGGGGCACTACACTATATGTGTGTCTAGGGGCACTACACTGTATGTGTGTCTAGAGGCACTACACTATATGTGTGTCTAGGGGCACTACACTGTATGTGTGTCTAGGGGCACTACACTGTACTGTACGTGTTTCAAGGGGCACTTCCTCACCTTGACCTTCCTGCCATTTCACACAACAAGAGTGATAATACATGTATATAACCCCACCCCCATTCACAACAGCCACCCACCCACCTCCACAGTCACGCACACAAACACACACACACAAACACAGTACACTCAGTACACATACGCTGATACAATGCAATAGAACTCGAGGACATTAATATTCATCAATCAGTCACATTTGGCGAATTATTTTTCCGTGAGAATACGCTGTGTATACAAGACTCTGACGCTTGCGTACACCGCACATTGAAGAATAACCGAATAAGCATAATTTACGTAAGCTACATCAGACATATCGTGTGGCATGCGCGTGTGTGTGGCGCGCCTAGAGGCTGCTTGGCTGATACTATGCATTTGCGCCCAGGCATATTTTAATAGCGTGTGGCAAAAACAAAAAAAAAAACAAAAAAAAACTAAAAAGCTTTTATTCTTTCTTCCTGCATGGTGATAGAATAGGTTACGTACCTGCATCATCATCATCGATCCGTTGCCCATGTCCATTTCCATTTCCTCCTCCAACCTAATAGTTACATCGGCACGTGATAATACTTTTATGTATCGATCGCGCGTGCCCAGGCTTTGTTTTGATGTCGTGTAAGATCAGGAACGTGATAGCATAGCTCAAGCTTTGAACTTAATTTGATTCATATCGCTGTGACTGCCGTCCTACATGTATTGAGCCAGCGTGTTTCGTGCAGCGGGTGCTATATAAACATCAATGGGTCCCCAGACTACGCTATAAATATAAGCGGCATGTCATTTCACAATTTTCTGCTGCATTTACACATAGCTATTATAACTTATAACATACACCAAGTACATAATTATATTCCAATACCAAACAATAATAATATCTTCAGATGTAAGCTTCTCATTGGTGTCATTTGCTGTACGGGAGAGAGCCCATAATAAAACTACCGCCGCTCCACATTCCAATAGAAGTACAGATTTGTTTCATCAGTTTCCATGTACCTCCAGCCAGAGATGATATGGGGGGGGGGGGGCGGGGGGGGGGGGGGGGGGGGGGGGGGGGGGGGGGGGGGGGCGTTCTTCACTCTCTCCCCTGAAAAGAAGGGATATCAAAGGAACTTATCCTGGGGCTCCTGCATGCTCAAGAATGCAGTTCCACAACATTGATACATAAATAAACTTAATGTTCTCCCTGTGCTCTAGTTCTGCATGAAGATTGTTCAGTTCACTTCCCCTCCCCCCTGCAGCTGATGGTGTATAGAATGTATTTACTGGTGGATACAAGGTTAGTTAAAGGCTGTTTAAAGCATTGCATTTCACTAATTTGGGAAATGATTTTATTGCGGGCTGTCCCAGTGATGCGGCATTCCTGTATGTTCTTATCAATTAGTCATAATTATACAGTATTATAAATTACAAAGTATATAGCTATGTGTAAAATGCACCAGAAATGATACTGGCAAGCATCACAAAAATAAATATATTAGAAAGCACATGCATAAAAGTACATGTAGCTAATATACCCTCCCACTCCTACACTGAGTTCTCAAAAGGTTTTAGGTAAGAACTCCAGCTTCTGCTCCTGCTCCTGGTTTTAGCTTCTGCTCCTCCTGGTTGTATCTATGTACACCCCACTTATAAAGCATGCTAGCAATTACATACCACGTGCGTACGTGAGATATAGTTCCGCCTTCCATATTAAGACTACATAACTTAATTAAGCGTCGTGACGTCATTGCATAGTTTCCGCATGGAAGTGAATTCATTACGAGTTCCTTACTATTGCATGTATACATCCCGTTATCCTTATAAATGATGCTACATGTACATGTTATGCCTCTTCTCCAGGGTCGAATCAGGATACTAGCTGGTTCCGTTGGTAACTGAAGGAGCCGTAGCTAGATTCAGTCTTAATATGACAGCAAACAACTGGGCGTGGCATATATATCCCGTGACTTGTTGTTTACGATGCACTAAGCTTAAAATAAATAAGTATAACGACAGCAGCCATGGATATGGATAACAAGACCCATTCTATGATGCAGGTAATTAAAATGAACCCAGTTGTGTGGGGGTGTCGTGGGAGTAATGTCGGTGTAACCATAGATAGTAGGGTGAGCATGCATGCATGCACGGATGCCGTGTAATCTATTACACTGCTGTGCCTAAGTTTTTCGGGCAGTGACGTTGCACGTAGATCTACTCCCACGACTTGCTTTGTATAGTTCATTGTAAAATTAATGGAGGCGTGTCACCATACATGTATGTGGCCCTTCGATATATACAGATGAGCTTCTATTTTGGCGACACTATCACACTGCTATTCCCCACATGGAGGATCCAAACCACGCAAGGTAGGACTCGCTGATATATATTACATTCACAACTAACGGCCTCTCTTTCTGCGCTAGAACTGGTGGGGGCGGTCGCGGCCATGTTTTTCCTCGCCGTATGCCACGAAGGCATCAAGATGCTTCGGGAACTGCTGCTCTTCTGGAGCCAAAAGACTGCAGTGGTGAGCTTTGGCGCCATCGGCTACAGTCGGGTACAAAGTCAAACTGTGCAGAGGTGGGTTAAATATCTGCCGAAATATAGAGGGTAGGCGTGCATGACACAATGGTGTAATACATGCATGCAGCATCAACTGCAGCAATAACCTATAATTATAAGACATTAGCTTGCACCACCCACCAGCCATACAGGCCGCATGGAGACCCACATTGGACTTGGAAACATTGTCCTTGCCCCCAGGGCTAGTGAGGGCCGTAGTGAGGCCCAGGGTAACATATCATTTGAGGGCCCCATAGCTTAGGCCCTGAAACCCTTGAGATTGGCCCGCTGGGCCCCCTATTATAGCTTGGGGCCCCTATTATACCTTGGGGCCCAGGGTAAGTAACCCCGCTTACCCCCCCCTCTCACCGGCCCTGCTTGCCCCAATTTCCATACAAATTAGGCAGGGGAGTGCATGCCTTTTTTAATAATCACAAATAACTCATGCAAACTGGAAGTCAATACCTTGAACATTCTATGTGTAACTAACACTATGATTTGAAATATGGTGTCAGCTAATTTTAAGCATGTTACATTTACAGGCAAACATACTGTGCATACATTTGTATTTGCATCCATCCATCACAGAACAAGAAGGGCGTGGCATCATTTGGCAATGGCACACCTACTCCAGTTCCTACTTCATGTCATCCAGGTGGGCGTGGCCTACCTCCTGATGCTGGTCGTGATGACTTACAACGGATGGATGTTCCTGGCCGTGGTGTTTGGTACCAGTGTGGGCTACCTGTCCTTCGGCTGGGTCCGATACATGTTCAAACCAGCAGAGATGCTCAGTGCCCCGAGCTAGATCAGCTTTGAAAGCTTCCCAATGTGCTCCCCAGATGTCATCTTGCACAGTAGTATTGTGGGTATTGTGGCACTGTTGCTGCATTTGTTATGTGTACTGGATTATGTGCTATGTGTCCCTAAAATGTGTACCTCTGTATCCCGCTCAGGGATTTACCACCCCCACCCCCCCTGGTTTGCTCCTAATTTGACTAACCCACCCTCTGGTTTACACATTATACCATGTCAGATTAAAACTGCATGGCATACCACTTAACAGTGCAGAGGGAAGACTTTTATTTTTGCCCACCCCCTAATTACAAAACCCACCCCCTATATTATGAAACCCACCCCCTGTTGCAAACCTGGGTGGTAAATCCCTGATCCTGCCCACTTTGTAATGTCATGAATGGTCTGTTGGAATATATTTGCTACAGTGTGTACATGTTACGTGTAATTCTTGGAGAAGTGATATAACATGGCATGATTTACAGCTCTGCATGCAGGTTAGTTATGTAATGGCAAATTCAATCCTACGCTACATTCCTACATGTATTTGACCGTTGTGGATTGCTTATGCACAGAAGTGAAACTATTCTCAGAAATAAATGAAATGACAGCAAGAATGGTAAGTACCAATTGTGGTGGACAAAATAACACAGATATACGCCAGTGAACCAGCAAAACCAGCCCGATCCAAGATTTTATTTAGTTATACACAGTTTTATGGCCTATTTCAGATAAGGCATGAAGTTGATCAACAGCTCATGGTCGAAAATAGGAAACATGCATGCCCTCTAACATATACCACAGCTGCAGATGTCTGGGTATGGCTTGTGTTTGTGTGTGTGTGTGTGTGTGTGTGTGTGTGTGTGTGTGTGTGTGTGTGTGTGTGTGTGTGTGTGTGTGTGTGTGTGTGTGTGTGTGTGTGTGTGTGTGTGTGTGTGTGTGTGTGTGTGTATGTGTGTGTGTGTGTGTGTGTGTGTGTGTGTGTTGTGTGCCTTTGCTAGGCTTTCGGGTATTACGATTTGATTGCATTGTTGCAAGTCCCAGGCCACGTCTGCTCTCTGGCAGGTTATATCTGGTCCTCGTCAGAGCTAATGCCAGAGCACTGTTGTCTCGATTAAGGGCATCTGGCATTAGGTTTGTTGCAACAGTGAAGCTTAGGACATTTTGGAACTGCAGGTATTAAAAATAGCAGCTGTGTGATGTAAAGTGTGTTTCAATGATACTAAAGAGTGGAGGGTTTGTAGGAGATAGTGAAACCACAAAACAATTTCTACACCATTATTTCAGGCCTGCCATTTTAAAAGTTATTATCTTTCATGATGAAAAGCAGCTATGCTGAATTCCTGCGTAATTGGGTGGCAGGCATGAGATTTTGCAATCCAACTGAAAGTATCTGAACAGTCACAAGAAACATTGTGCATGCCATTGAGGAAAAGGCAGCGTTCTTTCCTTGGTCACAATGTGCAAATACCTTAGGCAATGACAAAAAGCCTTCCTGGCAGCTAGATAAAGCCACACATTGGCTAAGCAAGACGAACAGTACAAGGGCAGTAGAGGGCAAGACATCATGATGGTTAGCAGCTCTCACCATCACTTCATTTAGATCTGTTTGCCATAGAATTCTGTGACACCTGAGCACTGCTGTACAATACTGAAGATGCCAGCCAGTTGTGATAGATGGGGGCTAGTTTGGAGCATATGCCCTATCTTGACTAGGGGAGGTCAGGTGGCCCAATGTCATAATGAAATTAGCGATGTTATTGGCAACCTGGCCATCTGATCACGAGAGAACGATGGCTAGCTGCATCAAAGAGTAGAGTAAAATAATAGACAAAGGTCTATGGGGGAGTGCAAAGGCCTATGGGGATGGGGAGTGCAAAGGTCTATGGGGATGGGGGGTGCAAAGGTCTATGGGGGAGTGCAAAGGTCTATGGGGATGAGGGAGTGCAAAGGTCTATGGGGATGGGGGGTGCAAAGGTCTATGAGGGAGTGCAAAGGCAGGCCCCTGTGGTCGTACGTAAAATAAATACAGGGGGTGGAGCCAGTGCTCCACCCCCTCTTGTAATTTGCATGCACTGGTGCAGGTACATGTAGGATGTGAGGGGACAGGTGTGGTACATGTAGGATGTGAGGGGACAGGTGTGGTACATGTAGGATGTGAGAGGACAGGTGTGGTACATGTAGGATGTGAGGGGACAGGTGTGGTACATGTAGGATGTGAGGGGACAGGTGTGATACATGTAGGATGTGAGGGGACAGGTGTGGTACATGTAGGATGTGAGGGGACAGGTGTGGTATTGTACATGTAGTGATACACACCATTAAACCAGATGAATGTGTTCCTTCAACATTTGACAGAGAATATTTATTTTTTGATGCACAAATTGTATATCAGAATTACACACACACATACACACACACACACACACTCACACACACACACACAACAGCATACCGTGCTATGCTACTGTATCTTCCACATCTTCCACGTCACAAAGTGCTGCACACAGCCTAAACTTGAGAATTTGAAGAGCCTGCATTTCTGGGGGATTTGGAGTAAGGTGTTACTGAAGCCAGTCAAATTCTGAACTAAATTGTCCAAGTGCCCCTAAAAATATTGATGGAGAGAATGCTGGGCCCCAAACCTTAAACAGCATATATCATTCAGCATGACACCTGTACATCCAGCAGGCCTAAACCATTTGTGAAAGATCTTTCTTGTCTTGATTAAATGGTGTCAGGAGAAAGTGCAATCATTTTCACATTTACTTTAATGCCTCTCTGTAGCAGTACAATGAAGGAATCAACACAGACAGGTGGCAAAAGATTTTCAAAGTTCAAAACTTTAAGGAAGATTCATGTTGCTATGTTACAAACAACACTCGTATTGCACTATTTCATTATACAATTCCTCTTTTGCCTCAGCTCCAGCAGCTACATTTGTGTAGGCTACTAGCTGATACTGTCTTGCTGCTGCCTCGAAAATAAGTGCATGCTGCGTGGAGAAGGAACAGCTATATAGTAGTGTGTGTGTGCGTGTGTGTGCTTTTTTTTCCATGCGCGGGATCCAGTGGAGAGTATCTTGTCCATATCATTATCTTGACAAGAAACTTTTTTGAATGTTCTCCCTCATATACATGTGCATATACATGCTCTCAACAGGGATTGAAGTATGTGATTTCATTTGCATAGTTATTCCTTTAGGTATTATTTCCCTTCAACTTCACTCATTATTCTTGTAGAATTTGTACATCACCCTCCTTACTTCAGCCTGAAGCAATTATTGATAATTAGAACATTCGAAAAAAAAAAAAGTTCACCTGAAAAAAACGAAAACGGTTGATGTACTTAAGTAAACCCACTGTGATGGATTCACTGTTTACCTTGATGGAGGGATTGATGCAACAACCTGAGTATATGCACTTTCTTGATGATATACATGCACTCTTGTTCTCTTGGATATGCATCTAGATTGAGCATCTGACCATAAAACACCTCAGGTTGAGAGAACTGGATTAATAAGGATGTACCTGGAATATCAGTCTTGCTGCAAGGTTCAGAACATTGTCAATCGTCTAAAAATTTTGCATTAAGAGGAGTGCAATTATCCTACATTTTTACTCAAATGCTGTATCATTTCCGCAATTCCTTGTTTCCTTCCTTTTTACTCAATTGCTATCTATACAAATCCTACATCACCAATTTTATTTTTATATCTTGTTATAAATATAACACCAGAGGGGAAAATTTAGTTGTTGTCCCATCCAATGACAACAGGTGGCATTGGACAACAGGTAGCTTTTGACAACAGGTGGTCTTCAATTAATGTAGTTAGTGACATTACGGACAAATGTCTGTAGAGTATAGTCAGGTTAAGCTGGCTGCCACTTGAGCAACTGGCAGTGCCTATAAACTGCTATGCATGCAAGCGTAAAAGAAAGATCACAGTGATACACTGATCATCAGTGATGCCCATGCAGTTAGCTATACACATGTACTGTCTCCCTATAGCTAGCATAGCCAGGTCACAACTGGTAAATGTTTACTCCCAACTTAATTGTACAATAGCAAGTGAACACATGATAATGTCTGTGATTGTGATTGCCTTCAGTATAGTACATGTAAGTATGCTGGACTAAAGCTATCAGTAGGTTCTATCACACCTATTTCATGACTCACTGCTCTCTCTGATGTGAATACCTTGTCAGCCGCGGATGGTGCTGTGAAACATCCATCAACATGTAGGTGCGTGTGTTTGCAATTTGCTCATTTAACACCATCCTTTCAGTATTCATGAGCAAGTTAGTGGAGCTGGTTGGTTTCTGCCATCACTGAGTATTGGCGAGGAGCAAACTGTCGAATGCTAATATTGAACTGCATTACAGGTGTACAGTGTGGTGCAGTGTCTCATCTCACCTCATGTTGGCAAACCATACATCAACACATGCATGCATTGCTGAGTATCTTTACTGCTCAATCAGTTTTAATCAGCACGGTCACAGTTGTGCGCTGATACGAAATCGGTTCACTCATGTCACGATCGCAGCGGTACTACATGTATGCACCTATCAATGGTAAGTGCAACCCCCCCCCCCCCCCCCCCCCCCCCCCCAAAAAAAAAAATCCGAGACATATCACGTTTGATTTAATAAATGCCAAATCCACCATGATATAGTGGAATTGACATTTATTAAATCAAACGCCCCGGCCCC